>CP025647.1:30299572-30337540 GCA_003576665.1 Ipomoea trifida | reverse complement strand
TATATATATATATATATATATATATATATATATATATATATATATTTATTTATTTATTTATATTTATATTTATATTTATATATATGAACAATTACAATGAACAAAAGAATATAGGGTGTGTTTGGTTTGCCCTGCGGAATCGGAATGGAAATCAAAACTTGATAATGATAATGTGTTTTAGTGAAAGTATTTTGCATGTTTGGTAGTAAGGTGGAATTGAAATAATTATCAATATTGGTGTTTGGTTATGTATAACCCTATAACGGGAATAAATGTTTTAAAAATACAAAAAAAATGACAATTGATCTTAATATAATGACATCCAAACACCAATATGATAAAAAAAAAAAAATCAAAGCAAAAATCTAAAAGCATTAATTCAAAATTAAAAATCAGATTACTACTAAGATGGAATGATACCCGTTTTTAATTAGGGAATTAGATTTTTAATTGAAGAGATAATCAAATCCAATAGTTGTGTTTTAAAAAGTTGTTAACCAAACACTAACTATGAATTTGATTTCCATTCCTAGCGTGTAAATCTATGAACCAAACACACCCTTAATTTTTTTCATTACATAATTAAACGATGAATATTATTTCGTTCGTATATTATATATATATATATATATATATATATATATATATATATATATATATATATATATATATATATATATTAGTCAATTAATATATCTTTCAATCAAATTAAACTTTGTATGTAAATGATGATCCCAATTCTTTCGAATACATATACATAATGAAGTATAGACCGCATATACAAATTAAATTTATTAATCAAGAATTTTCGAAAAGAAAATACCAACTGCAGTATAAAGGAGCGGATGTAAGAGGAAAATGATGACAAACAACTTAATGAAGTGTTCCATTAGTCTTGATTTTTTTTTAATTAAGCCTATATATATATATATATATATATATATATATATATATATATATATATATATATATATATATATATGTTCTGTCTAATGGTTTTGTAATGTATACGTATTCTTTTCATCCATTTCATGTGGTATGTTCGTATGGTTTCGTAATGCATACGTATTGTTCTCATCCATTTCATATGGTATACATGTTTGCTTGGTAATGAATACGTACCCGTATTGTTTTCAAGCACGACCTAAACATGTAACAAACTGTATATATCACTAAATTTGTTTTTGTTCTCATCCATTTCATATGGTATACATATATATGTATATTTACATACATATACATAAACATATTCTCAACCCACTGAGAGGCTCGAACCCACTCCCATCGAACCCACTCCCATCCATGTGAGAGTGTAAACCGGGTGCCACTAGACCACAATGTCATTGGCTTATGATATTCAGTTTACTTACTTTTGAATAATATACTCTAAAATATTCATAATATATGTTGAACAATTAAACAAACTTTGATTGAGATGAGGTTCGAACCTAAGACCTTACTTATAGAAATTAATATGTAAGTTAAAAGTTAACGGAATATTAACGGAAAAGATAATATTTAACGATAATCTTAAGGATAAATTAGGAAATCTCAAAGAAAAATATAAATCTAAACAATCTGAACCATCCATTTGATTTAATAATTTGATCGCCATTTTTTCTACCCATTATAGGCCTAACTTTTTCTCTGACTCTTATTAGTATTATTAAGTATATATATAGTAGATAGATATTATATACTTAACACGCCCTCTCACATGTGGGTCATAATCTCTTTTTATTAGATGACACGGAGATCCTAACCCATCATGACCTTTGGCAATCATTATTGCATGGACCATGGTCCACACAGCTGTGTGGAACAAAAATAAAAAGTACATTATTTTTGTATTGAAGATACATTATTTTTGTACTGTAGGTACATTATTTTAGGGTACATTATTTTTGTACTGAAGGTACATTATTTGATATATACTATCAAATAATGTACATACAATACAAAAATAATGTACCTTCAGTACAAAAATAATGTTTTTTTTTTTATTTATTTTTGGTCCACACATCTGTGTGATGTGTGGACCATGGTCCATGCAATAATTTGCCGACCTCTGGCATTAAGTTTGTTTCGATACCAAATTAAAGAATGTGTGCAATCTCAATTAAAAGTCTAAAGTTAATTGTTAAATTATACATTTATATTCATTGGAGTACTCGATTATATTGAAACTTAATAATAATTTTTTTTTGATCGGATATATATGCAGGAATAAAACGAGATCTTTCGTGCTTGAAAACAATACGTATTCATTACAAAACAAACATATCACATGAAATGGATGAAAATAATACGTATACATTACAAAACCAATCAAATACCCCCCCCCCCCCACCCACATATATATATATATATATATGCTTGCACTCTTTCTTGGTCATTTACATAGATTTGTTTGAAGAAATTAAAACTTTATTTTTAAAAATCAATAGTAATGGAACGCTTCATTAAGTTGTTTGCCATCATTTTCCTCTTACATGCGCTCTCCTTTATTCCTCTACAGGTATTTTCTTCTCAAAAATTCTTGATCAATAAATTTAATTTGCTTATGCGGTTTATATTACACTATGTTATTTTTTTTTGTTTGAATACTACGGACTCTGTCAGACAATGTAGTATCTGTTCATAGCTATTTTCTCTCAACCTATTGAAAACTCACTCCCATCATCCATGTGAAAGTGTTAACCGGGACACCAGGTGCCACTAGACCACAAGGTCTTTGGTTACATTATGTTATATATATTTGAAAGAATTGGGATCATCATTTACATACAAAGTATAATTTAATTGTAAGATATATTAAGTGTAGTAATTGCCAAAGATCTTGTTGTCAATTGGCATTCGGTGTCCCGATTAACACTCCCATATGGATGATGAGAGTGGGTTCGAGCCTCAGTGGAGGCAACTACAGTAATCAAGACAGTATTATATAATTGAAAAATACTATATTCTTTCGTCCATAGTAATTATTTGTTGATATATATACTTATATCGATTTTGGATCAACCTTGTCCGGTTGGTCACACTCGTATGCTATCCGTGAGACGGGTCGTGTCGGACCTATATACAAATATAATACTTATACTGAAAAATGTAACACTAATTAAGAATATATAATAAAAAGTGTAATATTTCTAATGAAAAATGTAATACTTTTACATCTTGATGTAAAAGTAGTAATTATTTGTTGATATATATGTACTTATATCGATTTTGGATCAACCTTGTCCGGTTGGTCACACTCGTATGCTATCCGTGAGACGGGTCGTGTCGGACCAATATACAAATATAATACTTATACTGAAAAACGTAATACTAATTAAGAATATAATAAAAAGTGTAATATTTCTAATGAAAAATGTAATACTTTTATATCTTGGTGTAAAAGTATTACATTTTTTTTTATTAAAAGCATTACACTTTCCCTTATAAGTAATGCTGGCAAGTGTTTGTTACTTATAAGGGAAAATGTAATACTTTTGAAGAAAAACGTTACGAAGTATTTTTTATAATCAAAATGTAAAATCATTACATTTTTTTTTTCAAAAGACAATTTATTTTTAATTAGTATTATATTTTTCAGTATAACTATTACATTTTTATCTTGACTCGGCCGTGAGATGTTCTCAAACAAGGTTTTACTTGTTTGGGTTTTTTTTTTTTTTTTTTTTTTTTTTTTTTTTTTTTTTTTTTTTTTTTTTTTTTTTTTTTTCAGTTTCTTGTAAAGCAATTCGTAACCTTAAGTAATTCGAACTATGGGGATAATTTTGGAATAGCTCATTTGGGTGTTTGAGCTTATTGATTTCAAGCTAAAAGTTTTTTTTTTTTTTTTTTGCACCAACTATAAATTTTTTCTTATTTATCAGATTAGCGCATCAATTTTAAGATAAAATTAACGTCTTTATATATTTACAGAAATAGAGCCCATGAAAATTGGAGAAGCGGGCGGGATATGCTATGATAAGACTCGGAGCAGGTTGTTCGTGGGGCTATGCTTTAATGAATAATGAAACAAAATGCAAGCATGCTTTAATTTTATTTTTGAAGGTTTGAACCCTAATTCTACCAGCAATGTAGTTGCTTGAACTTTTCTTTTCCTACGTCGCTAACAAATGCGCTACCCTTGGATGCTGCTGGTGGTAGAGTTAGGGCTCAAACCTTGAAAAATAATACTCCCTCCGTTCCGATTTATGTGGCATACTTTGGTTTTGCACGGAGTTTTAGGAAGTGAGTAGAAGAATGCATGCTTTCCCATTTTGCCCTCAACTTACCCATGTGCCATGTGAATTGACTCTTCATTTTCTTCTCATACGTAGGGCTTTTTTTACTAAAAATAAAAAAGAGATTGTACTTTGCACATTTCTCTAGAAAAGTTAGGACAAATAATTCTGAACATGTTTGTGTTTGCTTTGTAGAAATGGGTATTGTTGATTTGACTAGGTACATTTCTCTAGAAAAGTGGAGTATTACAAGTTTCAAATTCAAGGGTATTTTGGGAAAAATGGAAAGGTAGTAGTGTTTATTTTAGGTGGCTGTCCACTTTTTGTCTTGTTTTATTAAAACATCTTCATTTAGTCCTAGTATTATTGTGGCATGGCCATTTTTAGTCTCCCATTAACAAAATCATTGAAATGTTGTTAAATACAATGACATTTTGATCTTTTTTTTTAATACAAAGTAAGTTGACTTGTTATATTTTTTATATTTATTTTTTTGAAAAAAATCCATAATTGAAGACTAAAATGCTCTTGTATTTAACGAAATTTAAACTGTTTTGTTGATAAAGGATAAAAAATGATCACACCACAATAATACTAGGACTAAAAGTAGATGTTCTAGAAAAAAATGACTAAAAGTGGACTTCTACCTATAAATCTAGGACAAAAAATGAAATTAACTCAATATTATTTCATTCTCAACGGAATAATATTTATTACTCTACTAGTAATTTACCCGTGTAATGCATAGATTATAACATGTTTTAGATACTGATTAATAATTTTTCAAAATAATTGAAATAGTATATATATATATATATATACTAGTTCTATACGCGCATTGCGCGTATGGGTTAATGCCCAATGTTTATATTTAAATAAATATTTGAAAGTATATCAATGCAAGATTATATAGGAGAAGTTTATACATGGGTAATTGAATGTCGAATTTTTTTATTTAAATATCTAACTCAAAGTATATGAAGCCAAGATAATATAGAAAATTCATTATAATTATTACTAAAATAAATGTTTGCAACCTTGTAAGATCGATAGTCTAAATATTTGGTCTAAAAATGATAGTCTAAATAAATACTACTTTTCATTTGAATTTTTCTAAGTGTTCTTAATTCCCTTTTGAGTAACATTGTCATTGTCTTTATCTTTACTATTTGTTCTATTCCTTTTTATTTTTTTATTTTTGAACAAATTCCTTTTTGTTGATAGTGTGTTATTTGCAATTCGGTTATTGTTGGTAGCGTAGATGACAACGTCATGCAATGAGATTATGATATAGGAGTTATGGACTTTCCTTTAGGTGTTCTGTTTGGGGTTCATTTGGTTCAACTATTATTGTTGAATGAATTATTGTGGATAAAGAAATCCCTAGTTTAAGAAAAAAGATTAAATAAATTAATAAAATTTTGAAAATTTAAAATATTATATATTTCAAAGATATTAAAATGTAGTTTCTCGCTTCAATTTGCGGGGTAATGGGTTATTTGAGTACTTTCATTGTCAACAAATCCCCAAGTAGTTAATATGATTGGTTTCAAACTATTCTTTTTTATTTTTTTTCATGGTACTAAAGAAATACATATGCATCATTTTTTAGTGTAACTATTAATTTATTTAATTCAATAAGAGTAAAATAGAGCGATTCAACTTCAATTTGTTGGGTTATTTGAGTACTATCTTTGTCAACCAATCCCCAAGTAGTTAATATAATTAGCTTCAAATTATTTTAATTTTTTTTTCATAATACGTATTAATAAAATACTTGGTAAATAAATATATAACATTATTTTGTACTATAACTTTGATATTTAATTACAATATATTGTAAAAATAAGATAATGGACAATGTAATGAATATCAATTGATAAATTTGAATGTAAAGAATCTTTGCATGAGAGAAAATAATGACAATATAACTAATGAAATTATTTCTCTTATTTAATTTAATTTTTTGATAATGAATAATTTTTTCAAATAAAGGTATTGTAGACACATGATTCTAAATTAAAGAAATACATATGCATCATTTTTTGTTGTATCAATTGATAAATTTGAATGTAAAGAATCTTTGCATGAGAGAAAATAATGACAATATAACTAATGAAATTATTTCTCTTATTTAATTTAATTTTTTGATAATGAATAATTTTTTCAAATAAAGGTATTGTAGACACATGATTCTAAATTAAAGAAATACATATGCATCATTTTTTGTTGTAGCTACTAATTTAATTTAATAAGAGAAAATAGAGTGATAAACTTAATTATCTCAAATTTGATTGAGATGAGGTTCGAACCTAAGATCTTTCTTATAGAAATTAATGGGTAAGTTAAAAGTTAACGGAATATTAACGGAGAAGAGAATATTTAACGGAAAACTTAACGGATAATCATAAAAGTAAGGTTAAATTAGGTAATCTTTATTAATAATATTAATCTGAATTATCTTAGCCATCCATTTGATTAAATAATTCATCTGAACCATTCATTTGATTACCGCCATTTTTTCTACCCATTTTAGGCCTAACTCTCTTTGGCTCTTATTAGTATAGTAGATATTATATCTAATATATTAATATTTTTACAAATCTATATGTGAATTACCAAACCTTAACTCTACAATTCCCTGCAATTACGCAAGATGCAACGGCCCAATGAGCCGACGACTTCTCTATAGGCAAATTTTACTGTGGACTGTTGTCCGCATAGTACTGTGGACCAAATGTCTATACGGCGTCGTTTTGAAGCAACCTGGGTTGAAAGACGTTATTGCCGTTAATTCTTGCAGACGAACAACTTCTCTCGTTCATCGTCCATATTCTTCTCTCGTTCATGTTGTTCTTCTCTCTCATAGCGTGATGATCTTTCTATTCGAACATGAATGAAACGATAGGTAGAAGGAATACAATTGCCAAGATTGATGCAAATTCATTAGTTGTTAATCACAGTTCATTATATAACTCCATGTTTCTATCCTCTCTTTCATTTTATTGTTTATTTTATTGTTTCTAGGGTATTTCTTGTTTGTTATTGTGATTGTATGATTCCACTTGTTTAATAAATTGTTGTTTCTGTATGTTGCAATAAATGATAATCGTCCGATCGCCGTTGAATCGAGTTCACCAATTGCATGTGATGTTTCTTCTCCAAATTTTATTGATGATAATGCTTATATTCCAGGTTTTACGTGTATTTGTGTTTTCATTTGAGTTACATTTGTTTCATAAGCATGCTATTCAATTTCAATATGAACACATTAGTGTAATTAGTGTTTCATTTGAGTTACATTTGTTTCTTCTTCTAAAGCTTAAACTCTTCGATTGAGAATAGTTCCTAAGAAAAATCATATGTATATTTCTCAATAAGGCATTTTAACCCACTACCTTATGACAAATTATGCTATGGACCCGAGTCCATGTTCACAATTTTAGAACTCTATATCACAATTGTAAACATAAAGTTTTGAAATTGTGAACATAAAGTTCAAAAATTATGAATATAGAATTAAAAATTGTGAACATGAGTTCAAAAACTGTGAACATAAAATTCTAAAATTGTGAACATAAAGTACTAAAATTGTGAACATGGACCTGAGTCCACCTTGCAAGGGCAAATTATTGTGTAGATCGACCATGGTTCACACAGTATTGTGTGGACCATAATTAATGTACATTTTTAATATACTAAGTGTACATTATTTGTGTACTGAATGTACATTATACAATATAATATAATGTACATTCAGTACACAAATAATGTACATTCCCTGAATACAATGTACATTTTAAATATACTAAAGCTACATTATTTTTATATTAAATATACATTATTTGATAGTATAGTCTAAACAGCAATGTAGACCATGGTCCACACAATAATGATTGCCTTGCATTTAATGTTAGCATTTAATGTAGACCATGGTGCAAGTAATTTACCTTGTTAGCATTTATGCACCTGGGTGCACCTATATATATAGGATCGCGTTCAAATGCGTACTAGCTGCCTAGGAGAGAAATGCGGACGAATCACAGCGCGCCACGTGTCGGGAATGTAGTTGCACCTAACCTTATAACTAGGTGCACGTCATGTTATAACTAGGTGCACATAGGTGCACCCAGGTGCATAAATGCTAACAAGGTAAATTACTTGCACCTGCAAGTGAAAATAGGTGCACATACACGTGCAAGTAAAATGTATTACAAGTGCAAGTAAATTGTACAATGAGCATCAATATTAAGTGCACCTAATGTTATAACTAGGTGCACCTAATGCTATAACTAGGTGCACATAGGTTGCAACCAAGTGCATGAATGTTAACAAAGTAAATTACTTGCACAAGTGCAAGTAAAATGTATTGCAGATGCAAGTAAAATATATTACAAGTGCAAGTAAATTGTACAGTGAGCATCAATACTAAGTGCACCTAATGTTATAACTAGGTGCACCTAATGTTATAACTAGGTGCAACCTATGTTATAACTAGGTGCAACCTATGTTATAACTAGGTGCACCTGGGTGCAAGCATGAATGTTAACAAGGTAAATTACTTGCATTTGTAAGTGAAAGTATTTGCAAAAATAGGTGCATGTATATTAACAAGGTAAATTACTCGCACTTGTAACTGAAAATAGGTGCGAAAATAGGTGCACTTGTAAGTGAAACTAGGTGCACTTTTAAGTGAAACTAGGTGCACTTGTAAGTGAAACTAGGTGCACCAAAGTTCCAATTATTTACGAAAATGCCACCGCATCATTTTTTTAAAATTGCATCTCATTCGTTGATCTCGACACGTGGACGATTGTGGAGCGTTCTCATTTCCTACCTGGGCGCTAGTTCGCACGAGAGTGCAATATATATTATTTTATCCCAAAACAATAAATAAATCAAGTCATATCAATTAGCACATCCTATAGAAACATAGGAAAATCATGGAAATTACATACTCCCTTGTCCAAACCTATATTTATGAAAAATAGCATAACAATAACATTCGAATATGCCATGCAATTGACTCGGTATGTGATAGCCACGGGAAAAAGTTTGCTATCAATAAGCCGTATTGGAGCAGATCCTTTTAACAAGATTATAATTTCACTGTAAACAAAAAACTTTCTAATCTCTTCTAATGATGGCATCCCAGGGGAGAATTTCCCAACTAAAAAAAATGTGATTCTAAATCATGGTTGCAGTAGGCGCTAGGCGCTAGTTGGGCGGTAGACTAGCGCTTAGCGTCTAAGCGGTTTAGGCGGCGCCTAGGTGGTACCTAGGCGGTTTTAGGCGGCGACCTATAAAAACAAAAAATTAATTCATATGTGTGGGTGTATGTCATATATTATATTATATACATTATATATATCTCTCTTACTTCTCTTACTTATATAAATAAATAAACTTAAATATATATAAATATAATAATAAAATTAACAAGACCGACTTGCTCGTGTTAACTCGGCTAACTTTGCCGAGTTGGGCGAGTTAACTCAGTCAAATTCGGCCCAGTCGGCCGCCAACTCGGCCTAGTCGGCCGAGTTAGGCGCTAGGCGGCCTCCTAGGCGGCCGGCCACCTAGGCGGACGCCTAGGGAGCAATTCGCCTCGGTCTCGGAGCGCCTAGCGCCTAGGCGGCCTAGCCGGGTATTTTTGCAAAAGTGTTCTAAATTAAATTCATAAATTACCATCCTTATCATCAAACCTAAATGTCAGAACGTAACACCCCTGTGTGTTCCATTATGCTTCTATGATAATCTACGCAGAAGCCAAAAGAGAAAATTGTTATTTTAGTCTACTGACTATTGGGGTCATTTTAATTGCAGTCCACGACTTTCAGATGCAATTAACACTTTCCTAGTTCTTTAAGTGATCAAAATTGACAAAAATTGAATAGTCAAATTTTAAAGTCGTGGACTGCAATTAAAAGAACCCCAATAGTCGGTAGACTAATGACCAATTTTCTCCCCAAAGAATTTCTAGTCGTGGGTTTAGATGATACTGCGAGAGGAATGAGCCAGAGTTCTCAAAATAGTATGATTCACAATTATATTACTCACCGCATTCACATGATTTATAGGATTATCTCTGATAGTGTATATACTCCAGGACCGGTCGGCTACACCCTGGGCCCGGTCGGGTAGTGTTAGGTCGGGAGGTCGGTCCGTCGAGGAGCGGTCGGCTAGAAGGCCGGACGTCACGGACCGAACAGTGCCCCGATGGGCCCCGACGCGACGCACCAGCAGCCGTCACGTACCTTTCCCCGCTTGGGCGTAGAGGGAGGTGAGCGCATGTCCGCCACGTTCCCGTCATGCCGGAGGACCGGCAGCCGCACTTTTCTCCCTTATAAATAGCGCATTTATGAGGAGAGAGAGGATCTTTTGGCCATTACTAGACGAAGACTTAAAGAGAGCTCGGACAGTAGGAAAGCCCACTGCCGACCCGCCGAGCCCTTTGAGCATTTCTTGACTTGTAACCGGGTTTGGATCCTTGTTATATAAGATCGTATTTTCCGGTTTACTTGGTGCCCGTATTTAGTAGTATCATTTTGGCGCCGTCCGTGGGGATCGCGACTGAAAAGCTATATTTTAGTGACAGCCGATCCATCATGCATCCGAATATGGATTTCTTCAACAACTACAATGACCAAGAAGCCGAAGGGAACTACGATCTTCGCTCCCACCTGAGTTCCCGAGTGGAACCCAACAACATGGCTGGAGTGCCGCCCCCCGAAGCGGTAAACGCCATCCACCAGGACGTTCCTTTTCCTATGGCTGGGGGCTCGGTTCCCTATCCGTACCCTATGCCCGGTGGATCGATGCCGTACCAATACCCGATCGACCCGACCATGCAGTGGTGGCCGACTAGCCCGAGGTTTTACCCGCAGCCGTATGGCTGCCCGCCCATGCAGCCAATGTATCCGACCCTGCCCATTAGGCCGGACGCGACGACTGTTGAGACGATTCCTGTTGTCCCGCCTGCGCTGCACCGTTCCCAATCCGAGCGACGATCCCGTGGGGCAGACAATAACCCCGTGGTACCGGCTCGGAGGCCGGCATTATCTCGGCTCAGTACGTCGGACCGACCTACCGCTGGTGCCGCAGGAAGAGACGGAAGAGACGGAGACATCGCGAACGCGAAGGGATCGATGATGAGTATCTCCGACCCCGAGGACGCGTAGCCCGAGGACCTCAGTCAATGAGCATCTCTTCGACCAGCCACTCCAGCGAGACGAGCTCCTCGTATGCAAAGCCATAGAAGGATCGCCATGCGGGAACGAGCCCTGCGCGAGAACCAAGTCGGCCCGAGGCAGTATGGTCGGCTAGACCACGGTTTGTTCATCCCGAAGGACTCCTTCGTGTTTTCACTCGTCGCACTTTGGGGTGAGGGGGCTATATGATAGTGTATATACTCCAGGACCGGTCGGCTACACCCTGGGCCCGGTCGGGTAGTGTTAGGTCAGGAGGTCGGTCCGTCGAGGAGCGGTCGGCTAGAAGGCCGGACGTCACGGACCGAACAGTGCCCCGATGGGCCCCGACGCGACGCACCAGCAGCCGCCACGTACCTTTCCCCGCTTGGGCGTAGAGGGAGGTGAGCGCATGTCCGCCACGTTCCCGTCATGCCGGAGGACCGGCAGCCGCACTTTTCTCCCTTATAAATAGCGCATTTATGAGGAGAGAGAGGATCTTTTGGCCATTACTAGACGAAGACTTAAAGAGAGCTCGGACAGTAGGAAAGCCCACTGCCGACCCGCCGAGCCCTTTGAGCATTTCTTGACTTGTAACCGGGTTTGGATCCTTGTTATATAAGATCGTATTTTCCGGTTTACTTGGTGCCCGTATTTAGCAGTATCAATCTCCATTCACTGCACGCCACCTCACATAATTTACATCCACAATATTTTCCTCAAAATTCGTAGAAGCATTCAAAACAGATCCATTATGCACATCATATAAATACACGAAGCTAATATCCAAATTTGCATTTGCATTTACTAGATTATTAAGACTATTGCACAAGCAAAGCAAAATAGAATCTGACCTCAAAATTGCTGCGCTATTCCTTTTACCTCGAGGTCTCCATTGGGCAAGGTCGCGACATAGGTCATCAAATGGAGGCTCAATGCGGAGTCAGCGCTTCCTGCGACTGCGCTCTGTTGCAGCCTCTTCTACCATTATCTGCGTCAACAAACGCTGTCGTCAACACGGCTTGCTACTGCCGCGGGCGGTGGGCGGCGTCGACAGTGAGGAAGTACGAAAATCCAAGGGCTACGAAAGGGCACCAAAGAGCTGTGTATCGACGCCAATTGTTCTTCGTCATGGGATTCTCAAATTCAAGATCCCCATAAATCACTTGCGACATTCAGAATCGAAATCGCAGAAAATCCAGAATGCAGGAAAATCATTCCGAACAACTTCTCAGTTCACCGAGGATCAATGGAGAACCATCGTACGTGTTATAAAATAGGGAAATTGTAAACAAAGAAGAGTAAGATAATACTGAGAATATAGAGGGAAGGAGGATCTTTCATATTCATCTGCAACCTTTCTTCTACAAAGATATACATATATACAAGGTAATAATAAAGGAGTACTTAATGGTAATAAGTTTTTTTGTTATAACTGTTACAAAATAGATAATAATAAATGTCTACAATAATGTTTTGTTACATTATATTATTTATTCCCTTACCATTTCAGTGTAAAACAAGCATTATAATTATAAAAAAAAAAATTTTGAGAACAAAATTTTTAATAATTTTATTTTCACAAACTAAACAATGAAATTTAAATTTTGTACGAGTAAAAGAAGGAGAAACGGCAGAGCAAGAGAGCGAAGGTCCAGAAGGAGAAACCGAATCTATAATGAGGCTGCTTATTCCATCCAGTACATGCGTACCTTAAATAGCTCACAGTATCAGAAATCAGAAATTCTAATTTTAGAGCCTCTCATGTAAGGTATTTTACTACGGTAAGCGTAATTGGTAAATGACAGCAAAATTCAGCAGATAATTTGTAGGTAAAATTATAAAGGAAATCATTATTATTAGAGAATATTGTGAAGAATATTTTCATGCACATATGTTTAGTAAATATCTTTTATTTAGGTAATATTCCTTTTGTATTTAGCTGGTAATATTTCCTTGTTATATATTACCTTTGAGTTTCCTTTTTTTTAGGATGTTAATATGTATATAATCGTGTCTGGTTAAGCAATGAAGCACAGACCTTCTTCCATTCTTCTTTCATGTTTACACTGTGTTTTGTTTATCATGGCATCGGAGCTAGGTTCAAACACAGAGAATGGAGAGGGTGACATAAAGAAAACAGAGCCATTGAAAAGGGTTGTCTCTCCTTATGAGTTGAACTCGAATGACAACCCAGGGAATGTTATCACGCAAGTTCGACTGCGAGGTGACGAAAATTATGATGAATGGGCACGGGCGATGAAAACCTCCCTACGAGCGCGCCGCAAATGGGGTTTCGTGGAGGGAACGATTTTAGAACCGAAACCAGAATCCATCGAGTATGAGGATTGGTGGACTGTGCAGTCCATGCTTATATCATGGATTCGAAACACGGTCGAACCGGAACTGAGGTCTACAATATCGCATATGGAAGATGCGAAAGACCTATGGAATGACATCAAAGAACGATTCTCGGTCCTGAATGGACCGCGAATACATCAAATAAAGACCGAGCTGAGCGAGTGCAAACAACATGGATTGACCATAACCGGGTACTTTGGAAAGTTGAAGGGGTTGTGGGATGACTTGGCTAGCTATGAACAGATGCCTGTATGTGAGTGTGGAGGATGCAAATGCAACATCTCAACAAAACTTGATAAGCGCAGGGAGGAGGAGAAGTTACATCAATTTTTAATGGGGTTGGATGAAATCACGTATGGTACTGTGCGTTCAAATATCCTAGCAGCGGAACCACTTCCTAGTCTAAACAAAGCATATGGAATTGTGATACGCGATGAGAAGGTTAAATCTATGGCACGAGTGAGTGAAAAACGAGGAGAACCGATTGGGTTGCATGTGCAGACAGGAAATAAATTTAAAGGAAAAGGAGATATGATGGAGAGGATTGTAACCTGGTCTATTTGTAAAAGGACAGGGCATGAAGCTTCGACTTGTTTTCAGGTAGTCGAGTACCCTGATTGGTGGGGTGATAGGCCAAGAAGAGAAGGAAAAAGTGGGGGACGAGGCAAAACAACACAACGAGCATATGTCGGGCGTGGGAAAGGAGGCGGTGTTCGGGCTAATGCTGTGCACACCTCTGCAAGTAATGATCAGGAAGTCAATCCCGAGGTGGTCGAAAAAAATAACAGGATTACCGGACTAAACAATGAACAATGGCAGACTCTTTTGGCAACTTTGAATGCATGTAAAGGTGGATTGAATGAGACAATGACAGGTAAAGATGATACATGGATCATTGATACAGGGGCATCCAATCACATGACAGGCAATGTGAATATTTTGCACAATGTGAGCAATATGACAAGGTGTCCTGTGGGGTTGCCAGATGGACGTAGTACCGTTGCAACTAAGAAGGGTCTGGTGAATCTTGATGAAAGATTGAAAATGCATAATGTGCTATATGTACCTGAGTTGAACTGCAATTTAATTTCTGTGTCACAATTGATTGATGACTCTAATTGTATTGCACAATTTACTAAGGATTTGTGTGTGATATAGGACCGCACTTCGAGGATGCTGATTGGAGCGGGTGAACGGAGAAATGGGCTTTATTATTTCCGAAAAATACCGAGCATAAGGGTATCAAAAGTTGATAGTGGAGGCTCATTAGAGTTATGGCATAAACGTATGGGGCATCCTTCCCTAAAGGTTACAAAGTTAGTACCCGTAGTTGATATTAGTGATGGAAATAATTTGTTGCACAAGGTATGCGATGTATGTCAACGAGCTAAGCAAACAAGAGACCAATTTCCTTTGAGTAATAATAAAGCAACCAATATGTTTGATCTTATACATTGTGATTTGTGGGGGCCTTACAAAGCTAAATCTTCTTGTGGTGCCTCTTATTTTTTAACGATAGTTGATTAGGGTTGTGCAGCGGTCGGGTTCGGACGGTTCGGGTGGTCGGAGGCTGCAACCGATCAGATATCGGTTTTGGATTTGTAACCCCAAACCGTTTAAAAAAACGATGAAAATCGTCGGTTTTGGAGATTTTGATCTCCGACCGACATCCGACTAACCGTCGGTTTAATCGGGTTGATAAAAAAAATTAATGCAAAAACTAAATTAGTTTTAGAGTTTTAGTCCAAACTCCAAACAACCAAACCTCAAAAAACTAAAATACACACAAAATTACATCTGAAAACTGAAATAGTGAAATGTCTAAGAGACTAAGACTCTAAAACCTTAATCATGCACAAAAATTTAATTACACCAAAATACAATTCAAATTACAACTGTCATTCACAATTCACAAAGAGCAATTAAACATTTAAACCACAGCAGGTTAGCAGCACAGATCCAGCCTCCAAGCCTCCAGCAGTCCAGCCTCCAATCCTCCATTACCTCCAATAGTTGCCTAAATCCTAATCCTCTTCCTAATTATATTCAAAGTTAGAAAAGATGAAAACTTAAAAAATGTAGTAAACTTGCCAAAATATATAGTATATACAATATTACACTATAATAAGTATATTGTTATTAGTAATAACAGAAAGTTAAGATTGGGACAAAGTGTGCTCAGATTGCTTATTTTTCATATCATGTAAGGATTGGGGGAAATTGCCAATGACCTATGGATTGACCACAGTTCATGGCAACATACCAAACCCAATCCAACAAATCCCAGATTTCAGAGTATGGTGGAAGCATCATCATTGCACTGGGCAGTTATTACTTATTAAACATTTAAAAAAAACATAGAAGAGAGTCAGAGAGATATACCAGACAACATCCTTATACAATTATACTTACAACCATTCCAATTTCCAGTGGTCAGTGGATAGTGTGAATGTGTGATTCCTCAAACCTGGGCAAGTTATTAGCCACTGAGGCTGCAAACTTTCCAGCCAGGGAGTTATCAACTCAACTCATCATTATGTAGAGCCACAACCACCATGGTTCCATGCTCAGGCAGTCAAGTACTCAAACATACACAATTTAGTTTTAAACAGCACAAGGCACAACTCACAAGCATAAGCAGAAAATAGTAAAACAGTAAACAAATAAAGATATGAAATAGTTTTAGAGAATTGAAATTTAATTTACTAGTATTGTAGGCAGGGAAGAACCAACTCCAATACCAACTCCAGTGCAGAACTCTGCACACAAAGAAAAAAAAAACATTAGACTTTAAACTAATTAACTAAAAAATAAACAAACTTATAATTAAAGTTAAAACTTATAAGAATAATTACCTTTTTCAAATTTCTCAACCTCATCAATGTTTTCTTCAACCAAAAGAGGCTGATTGTGCAACTGAAGCCAATCTTGTGCATATACAAGTGCCTCCACAATTTTAGGAGTAAGAGAACTCCTAAATGCATCAAGAACTCTCCCACTCGTACTAAATGTTGATTCTGATGCAACTGTAGAAATGGGAACAACAAGTGTATCCCTAGCCATTTTAGAAAGCACAGAGAACCTTCTAGCATTAACCTTCCACCATTTCAAGAGGTCAAATTCACCATCCTCTTCTATAATTGCCTCACTCAAATAAACTTCCAACTCAGTTTTCTTTCTGCCTAATTCTCCACTCTCCAATCTTTGTTTTTTTAACTGGGATTTTAACAAAGATTGGGGTCTCCCAACAGAAACTAGATCAGACAAAACAGTAGGGGGAACAGACTGTTCAACAGGAACAGGATTAGACTGGACTGGGAAACTTGTCACATAATCAGCATACAACTCCTTCAAGTCTTTCATAACCTTCTCAAACAAGGACTTGCCATTTTCATCAGCATATAATTGATTAAACTGATATGGCATGTATTCAATTTTGTCCCTAGGATCCATTATATTTCCATAAAAAATCAGAAAATTTATCTTGTTTGGATCACCCTAGTATTTATCAAACTTGGTCCTCATATTCATCCCCATTGCTTTAACAGAATCAGATTCAGCTCCCACCAGACCAGTAAGTATGCAAGATAAATCAGACACTTCAGAGAAGAATGTGTTAGAAGTTACATACAAAGAACCAGATATCCTAACAGTCATTTCATAAAATGATTTCAGAAATTTCACCAACCCTTCTACTGCCTCCCAATCCAAGAAATTAGGAACATTCCCACCCAAATCAGATTTGAAGGAAGGGTCATGATCTTCATACACTTTAAAAACCTTTTGATACAGCAAAGCAGTATGCAACATCAAATATGTGGAATTCCACCTTGTAGGTACATCAAGAACCAAAGAGTTTTTGACTTCCACCCCAATTAAGTCAGCAAGCTCTCTAAATTTTTGGAGCCTAGCAGGAGAGTTTCTCATATACCTAACAGAGTCCCTTACCTTCTTAACAGAATCATCAGATTCCTTTAATCCATCTTGCACAACCAGATTAAGGATGTGAGCAATGCATCGCATATGCAAATACTTACACCTTACTGCAGTAGAACCCCAAGACAACATTTTCTTTTTTAAAAACCCTATGGCAGTATCATTGCTAGAAGCATTATCAACTGTGACAGAAAAAACTGACTTCAACCCCCACTCTAGTAGGCAACTTTCCAGTGCCTTAGCTATGTATTCCCCCTTATGTGAAGAAATAGGGACAAAGGAAAATTTTTTTTTTCTGTAGCTTCCACTCATTATCTATGAAATGTGTAGTAATGCACATGTAGTTGATTCTTTGTACAGAAGTCCAAGTATCAGTAGTGATACTAACCCTTTGGCAGCTAGTCCTAAAGAAATTCTTCAAATTAACCCTCTCATCAGAATAAATTTTCAGAATATCGCTACTTACTGTCCATCTAGAAGGAATTTTGAACATAGGACAGCAAACAAGAATAAATTTCCTAAAACCTTGACCCTCCACAAACCTAAAAGGTAGCTCATCAACAATAATCATTTCACAAAGAGCTCTCCTAATCAACTCCTGATCAAAAACCCAGGTTCCTAAAACCCCTTCTGCACCTTCAGACTCAGTTAAACCAGAACTAGGGCCAGTAGAGAATGTGAGTAGAGATTGCCTAGTATCCTTAGAGTGAGGATTTTTTAGGCAACTCATAATGTGATTTCTCAAAGAAGAAGTCCCATGTCTTTTGGTCTCAGATTTGTAAGACTTTTTACAATATATGCACACTGCTAAGACAACAATGCTATCTTTGTTCTTGATTTTTTCAAAGTGATCCCAAACAGGAGATCTGGTTTCAACCTCTTTTCTTTTTTTAGGAACAGATGGAGGCAAAGGCTGCTGAGATGTATCTTTCTCTACAGCTTCTGCTCCCATATCATGTTCCACAGTTTGAGAGGGAGGTTGACTTCCAGACCCACTAACACTTTCCATCTATAACATATAGTAGGAAAGTATTAGGGATCTCATTTCAAAATCTAGAGCATTTCATCATTAAAAAACAATTAAGCATAGTTCAGACATTGCACATTTCATCATGTATGCAGAAATGCAAAATTGCAGATTCCACAATAACACAAGCAATTTAAGGGTCATCTATCCATAAACTTGGCAACTTGCACAGTTTTACACTTGCAAGTTACAATTTACAAAACACAAAGAAATCCATAATCAGGCATTCAAGCAAAGTATGCAAATACTTTTTGATGCTCATCATTTATATGGATTTCATATCCCACTAATCCCAGTTAAGGGCTAAGGCTTCCACCAAAACAGACATTCAGATTTCAGGCATTCAAGATTTTAAATGGATTTCAGACTTTCAGTAAGCACAATAACACAAAGAAATCCATAATCGTTAATCAGGCATTCAAGATTTCAAGCACAGTAAGAGCACAGTCTTACTTTAAACAAATATAATGCTCATCATTTATATGGATTTCACATCCCACTAATCCTAGTTAGGGGCTATGGCTTCCACCAAAATAGACATTCAGGCATCCAAGATATTAAATGAATTTCAGACTTTCAGTAAGAACAGGGGATAGGGCTTCGGGCTTCCACCATACTGGAAAATAATACACTAAATTGCTAGAAATTAGGCGAATAATTTCACAAAATCAGAGTATATCAATATCAAAATTCAAAACCCTAAATCAAAGAGCTTGAAATTAGGGTCACAACACTATCACAGATTCACATGAGTCACAACACAGGACACAGAATCAGAGAATAACGAAAATAAATTAGGGTTTAGGGGTTACCTTGTTTCTCAGCAATAATCCCCTGAGAATAGAGGGCCTTCGATTCCTAGCAAGCAAACTGCAACCCTCCCGAGTCCACATGTCACCGTCTATCCGTCTCTGCGTCTCACCGATTCAGGGACTACCGGACTAGGGCTTCCACCGGAGACTTAAAAGTCTCTGATTCTCTAACTCTCTTAGAACTTACAAATTGTAGAACTGTAGAATAGACAACGAGAGTACGAGACTACGAGAGAGGAGACAGTAATCTAAGAACTCAGAGAAGAGAGAACAAAGAGAGAGGTCGAGAGAACTCATAGAAGAGAGATTGAGAGAGGTCGAGAGAACGAGAGAATTCTCTAGGTCAAGAGTGAAGAGGTGCGACTGCGCAAATGAGCAGATCTGGAATCTTCACAATATATATACTATGCTCATACGATGTCGTATATATGTGCTGAATGCGAACCCTAGTGCTACATCGGATATTCGGACGGGTTCGGGTGGCATTACTGCCACCCAAACCGAATTCATTTAAACCGCACAGCTCGCCCATCGGTTCGGTTTAGCTCGTTCGGGTTCGGTTCTCCACGGATTACGATTTGGCGGTGGTCGGGTCGGTCGAGTTCTGCACACCCCTATAGTTGATGATTATTCTCGTGTTGTTTGGATATTCTTGCTCGTGGATAAAAAGGAAGTGTCTCGTGTGTTACTCAATTTTTTTCTATGGTAGAAAGGCAATTTAATAAAAAGATTAAGATAGTACGAAGTGACAATGGAACTGAGGTTGTTTGTTTGAAACAATATTTTTTGGAACATGGAATTATTTTTCAAAGCTCTTGCACAGGAACACCTCAGCAAAATGGAAGGGTTGAAAGGAAGCATCGGCACATCCTGAATGTTGCTCGTGCTTTACGATTTCAAGCAAGTTTGCCCATTGATTTTTTGGGAGAATGTGTGTTAACTGCTTGTTACTTGATAAATAGAACGCCAACTCCACTTTTGAACGGAAAGACTCCTTATGAAGCTTTGTATGGAGAACCTCCACACTATGATCACTTGCGGGTGTTTGGTTCGTTGTGCTATGCTCATAACAAAAAATCGAAGGGAGATAAGTTTGCTAGCCGAAGTAGAAAATGTATTTTTGTGGGTTATCCGTACAGAAAGAAAGGGTGGAAAGTGTATGATATAGAAACAAAGGAATATTTTATATCACGCGATGTAAATTTCTATGAAGGAGAATTTCCTTTTGGTCTTAGCGTTCTTGAAGGAAATAATGGAGAGAACACTGCCATGCGTGAAGAGTTAAATGTGGATGAATCTAAAAATGACTGAGTCTGAAAATGAATGTGAGCCACACACAAACCAAGATTTACAGCAAGCAGAAATAGTGCATGAAGAAGTTGAGAATGAGAGTTTAGAAGCAAGGGGGGTGCAATTGATGTTGCAGATGACACAGAGTTTGGGGAATAATTAGGACGTGGGCACCGAACTCGATATCACGCTCAGTGAAATTGCATGATTTTGTTACTAATGTTACTTATAAATTGAGCCCATCTCCTAATTCACCCGTTGCAACGCATCCCTCAGGTACGCCTTATCCAATAGCTCATAGTGTAAACTGTGATAAATTTTCCTTGCAACATCGGGAGTTTCTTGCAGCTCTTGTTGCAGGCCATGAACCAGAGTCTTTTACCGCTGCGATGAAAAACAAATGTTGGAGAGAAGCCATGCGAAAAGAAATTGATGATTTATCCAACAATGGGACATGGGAATTATCTGCTTTGCCTCTGGGGAAGAAAGCTCTTGGATGTAAGTGAGTTTACAAAATAAAATACAATTCAGATGGCACAGTGGAGCGATATAAAGCCCGACTAGTGATCCTTGGGAATCATCAAGTAGAAGGTGTTGATTTTACAAAAACATTTGCACCCGTAGCCAAGATGGTCACAGTGAGAATGTTTTTAGCGGTAGCAGCTGCAAAGGGGTGGGAACTGCATCAAATGGATGTGCATAATGCATTCCTTCATGGAGATCTGGAGGAAGAGGTGTATATGAAAATGCCCTCGGGGTTTAAAACTGACAAGTCAGGGGTTGTCTGTAGGTTGAGGAAGTCTCTCTATGGGCTTAAGCAAGCGCCTCGGTGTTGGTTTGCAAAACTATCAACAGCATTGCGAAGGTATGGGTTCATTCAATCATTATATGACTACTCGTTGTTTACCTTAAAACGAAGTACTGCTCGAGTCAATGTACTAGTCTATGTTGATGATTTAATAATCTGTGGAAATAATTGCAATGCCATACAAGTGTTCAAATCCTACTTGAGTGCATGTTTTCACATGAAGGATTTGGGATGTCTAAAATATTTCTTAGGCGTGGAAGTTGCAAGAAATTCGAAAGGGATTTATCTATGTCAACGGAAATATGCTTTGGATATTCTTGATGAGGTGGGACTCTTAGGAACGAAACCTGTCAACTTTCCTATGGAACAAAATCAGAAACTCTCATTAGCGAATGGAAGGTTGCTGGAGGATCCAGAACCTTACCGTCGTTTGGTTGGTCGGCTAATTTATCTATGTTTCACTCGCCCTGAGATTGCATATTTTGTTCATGTTTTATCACAATTTATGCAACAACCACGAAATGAACATTGGGATGCAGCTTTGAGAGTTGTGCGCTACTTGAAAGGTAGTCCAGGACAAGGTGTTCTTTTGCGGGCAGATAATGACTTACGGCTGTATGGCTGGTGTGATGCAGATTGGGCAAGCTGCCCCATCACACGTTGATCTCTTACAGGATGGGTAGTGTTCTTGGGTACTAACGGTCTGTAGTTTTGTGAGTAGGGTTGAGATGTCAAAAGATATTTGTATGATAAAACGGAAAGTCTGTGACTCCCCGAGTGTCGGTCTCGAAGGAGGGACGTGGAGGTGTGTCAATTGTTCGGTAGTTTACTTGATTGGATCATGCATAGGATTCGAGTGTGGTGAAGAGTGGAATTGCAAGTGAGAGTGTAGTTCATTGATTGGTTGTGAGTGCAAGAGAGTAGTAAAATAAAAGTGGATTTGGGAATATGTAAAAAAAGGGGTAGGGATTGGATAGTGTTCATGAATATTGCGTAGTGAGAGTCTAAGGTCATGGATTAGGATTGCTAGGATATTGTCTATTCAAGAGTGTGTTATCTTAGTCCTTTTCCACCTTGTGTACTAAGGCTTCTTTGACTTAGGAGTGCCTACAAGCATCCAAAGTTCTAAGAGTGTGTTGGATAGTGTTCATGAATATTGCGTAGTGAGAGTCTAAGGTCATGGATTAGGATTGCTAGGATATTGTCTATTCAAGAGTGTGTTGTCTTAGTCCTTTTCCACCTTGTGTACTAAGGCTTCTTTGACTTAGGAGTGCCTACAAGCATCCAAAGTTCTAAGAGGAATTTTATCAAACATTTAAGCTACACACTATCCTACTATTCTTAAGAAGTCCGTAGGAACTTTGATTGTGTAAAGCTTCAAATCCTAACTCTAATCAAAGACATGAAAGAGTCAAGAGCTCAATCTCTCATCTAGATTGGCCAAATCCAAACAAGATCTCATCAAAACAACAATCAAAAGACAAGAATAGATAATCCATCAACAGAAACTCATAGATCCAAGATATAGAAATAAGATCATCACAAAAGCTATATTCAATCACACAATCCAAATCCCTAGACTAAATTAGCTACTCATGATATGAAATGAAGGTAAAAGCTAATTCAATCCAAGAACAAGATAGCTAAAATTATAGAAATGAAATAGAGATCACCTAGAGAGAAGAAGACCTTCAATCCAAGCTTGTTGTCTTCTACAATGGAGATTGATCTAACTAAAAACTAAGAAAAAAAAATGTGCTTTCAAAAAAAAAAAAAAAAAAAAACTAAGAAAAATGGAGAAAGTTCTCCAAAGGAAAAACTAAGAAAAGGAAAAACTCAAATTCTGGAATCCTCCTCTGAAAATTCATCAAAGGGGTTTAAATAGTCTCCGAAATAACAACCCTAGCTGAAATTCGCGCATCACGCCTCCACGCCTCTCACACACATGTGAGCGTGCGTGGGGAGCTTTTAGAAAGTTTCCACGCTTGCTCACACGCGTGTGGCCTTCCAGATCGGTCCTCCGGGGCTCCGCTTTTGCCTGGTTTGCTCTTTAAGCTCATCTTTTGGTCCTATTTGCTCCCGGGGCTCCTGTTTTACTTCTTTTAAGCTAAAAATAGCTTTTGTGCATCAGTTAGTGATTTTCAAGCATTTACGCACATAATTTACCAAATAAGGATGCTATAGATGCGATAAAACACCCTAAAATATGCCTGAAATAAGGGTATCTCGAAGTCTTATCAGGTACATCTCCGATTTCGTGGAAGACCAAAAAGCAACAAATAGTCTCTCGATCTTCTGCTGAAGTTGAGTACAGGTCCATGGCTATGACAGTTTGTGAGTTAAAATGGTTGCGAGGGATTTTGTCGAGTTTGGATGTTTCACATTCTCAACCCATGAAACTTTATTGTGACAGTCAAGCAGCGTTACATATGGCAAATAATCCTGTGTTTCATGAGCGTACGAAACACATAGAGGTCGATTGTCACTTTGTAAGAGACGAGATTATGAAGAATACTATTTCTCCCTCCTACGTTTCAACAACATTGCAACTTGCTGACATATTCACCAAGGCGTTGGGGCAGAAGCAGTTTAAATTCTTGGTGGACAAGCTGGGCATACAAAATTTGCATGCACCAACTTGAGGGGGGGTATTAGAGAATATTGTGAAGAATATTTTCATGCACATATGTTTAGTAAATATCTTTTATTGAGGTAATATTCCTTTTGTATTTAGCTGGTAATATTTCCTTGTTATATATTACCTTTGAGTTTCCTTCTTTTTAAGATGGTAATATGTATATAATCGTGTCTGGTTAAGCAATGAAGCACAGACTTTCTTCCATTCTTCTTCCTGTTTACACTGTGTTTTGTTTATCAATTATCCATCCTTGTATCTTGCAGGTTTCCTGATATGATCAGAGCCTCTGGCATGCTGTGTTCCCACACTCTGTTGCCTCAGATCGAGCCTCCTGTTGCTCAGCTTTTTCCAGAGTTTCCTGCAGTTGAGCTACTAAAATAGATAACATCTTTATGAAATCAGTCAACGTTTGATCGAACTTGGTTATATTATCATTTTTAGGTTCTTTCATGAAAGTTCTTATTAATTCATTAAAGGCGTTCTCAGCTTTTCCCATCAATTGTGATTTCCACCGATCTGCACTAGTACTCCATATATTTGTCCAATAATTTGCAATCATAGAACCAAAAGCTACTGCAATTGGATACCAATAATGTATGCGAAACAATGCTTTTTCCGGATGAATTACCCTTGCAGTAAATTCAAACAAACTCAACAAAACCAGAAATATCCATACTCCAGTTTCAAACAGTAGCTCCATTGAAAGCCATGTGTTTTTCCTTTTGTACTCATTAACATAAACTATCCAACACACCAGTCCAAGTGCATTCTCACATATGTGAACTAAGAATAACGCAGTAGTTACTCTACGAACTCTCGTCGACTGTAGAACATCACCACCTAACAAGATTAACGCCCAACAAGCACGAGAAAATCCAGGGCCATCAATAAATTTCTTTTTAAAGAGTACTACTGCGGTTGCACAAATGATGCCAATAACCACTAAATGTGGAATAACATCCCTATAGCGTACATAATCTGCAACAAAATAGGGGCCGGGTCTCAAAAAATAAAAAGAATTAAAAATTAAGTAGAGAGTTGAAGCTTAAATACCCTGCCCACTGTCATCATCATCCGATGGAGGAGGAACAGAAGCATTTAGCAGCTCTTTCTGCGTCATCATGATGCTGCCCGTAGGAGACAATCGGACTAATTCATTATAAAAAGAAAAAGAAAATGCTCAAACGGTGAAATTCATGTAATTCCACAACCATCAAAGTTTGGACTTTGTGTAGAGATATATTTCCCTGAGGATACCACTGTTCTTCAGCTAGCACTGATAGATGGGCCAACTCAAGAGGGTGAACCAAGTTGATACCACAAATTAAATCTCCAAATTAAACCCAAGAAAAATGTTGGTAAGGGGCCGGGGGTTTAACTTGTAGGAAGAGAGAGGGGAATAACTTCTCCTATCAAATAAAGAGGATACTGATTACTCATTGTAACTAAAAGATGGCTAGGGATCGGAGATGAAATTTTATAAATTTAGATAGACTCAGGGCATTTAGTAAATAATTGTTAAGTGATAGTTGTTAGTGGATTGTGTTGTTAATTTGACTACTTTATAGCATTAGTTGATTGTAGAAAGATGTTCGGTAATAAACTTTTGGCTGATAGCTTATTACATGCAAAATAACTTTCTCAAACAGTTGATCGAAAAAGCTAATTTGAATAGCTTTTTTATTTTTAACGTTTTGAGGCAATAAGCTACAAAAAATTAATTAATCAAACACTTATATTAGTTGTTTAATGATCAGTAAAATGGTGATAGTAAAAAGATGGTGTAAATGTCGTTCCGCTGGCACATACTTGTATGATATGTAGAATTCTAGACATTGAAGTATTTGAAATTCACTAGAATCCAAGCAAACTAATATTAAGGAATGGAAATAAAAGGATGCAAATTAAATAAGGAATTAACTATATGATAAAGGAATGGGTTCAGATTAGGGATATTGCAATCTTGCAATCTTGATGTTCTAACAATCTCAGAATTAGGGGGGAAAACAATTAACCAAGGGGTTTATTGACAATGCACTTAAGAATTCAGTTCAGCTACTTTCGTAATCAATAAACTAGAATTAGGCTAGGATTGCCCCACTTTTGTAATGCATCAATCATAACCTTAAACACAAAAACATTGTACGCCCCCAAATTACCCATATTAGGAAAAATTAGGTTGAAATTGGTTAGGCTGAGTCTTTCACTCAACTTTCGTTGTGATGAAATCCTCTCCAAAGCAAATCAATAAAAGCTACGCATCAATTATCAATAACAGAAATTTATAATCCAATTCAAACATAAAATCCTAGGTTAATAAATTATGCAATAATCATAAACCTAGCATCAAGAATAACAATAAAACTCTAATCCAAACCCAAAAGTTAACTACTCATGCATCATAAAAGTAAACAAAGCAAAGCAATAATAAATAAGCTTTTGTCTTACATTGGTTTGGGAAGTGGATTTACACCACTATTTATACGAGAGTCTTTCTAAAGCTCATTGAATTGTATATAGCATAGAGACTCTTTCTTGTGTCTCAAAATGAGCCCCTCCAAATTTATCTATTAATATTTCGTAACACACTCAGTGCCTTAGTCTCTCTTGAAAAATCGGGATATATTATACGCTTAAAATGGATGATAATGGACGGATGTGAAATTTATTTTCAAAGTGCAAGTACATTTTGAGTTTGAGAAAAAAAAAAAAAAAAAAAAAAAAGAAGTTTTGAGATGCTTTAAGTATTCAATTATATAATTCTGTTCATTTTTCTACCCATTTTCTGGAAAATGAGCCAAACACACCAACACAGTTTTCTGTTCTGCAGCCAAACACAAGAAAGGAAAATATTTTCTGGAAAATGACTCATTTTCCAGAAATCATTTTCCAGAAACCATTTTCCTACTTTCCAAACACACCCTAAGTACACTCTTTTAAATAATTAAAGGCTAACATCTTGATCGAATCCACAGTAGTCCAACTAAAAATAAAAGTATAGAGACCTCCATTTATCTAAACCTCCATTTCCAACTTAAAGTATATAGACCTCCATTTCTAACTTAAAGCATATGGACCTCCATTCTTAAATTCTAACTAAAAATAATTAATATACTTATAGTATAATATAATATTTATAGTGAGTTATTTTATTATTTATTTTAAAAAATATTTTATTTTGTAATAAATTCATAAATAAATTTATTAAAATTTTATATAAACATTTAATAAAAATACTAAAGATTAACTTACATATAAACTAAGTTAAAAATTTGTGTGAAACTATCTCACGGATCCTTGTCCGTCAGATCAGATTAAGTGTAATGCTTATAAAGAATAAAATACTTATTACTAATATGGAAATATATAATACTTTTGAAGAAAAATGTAATACTTTTACATTTTGATTGAAAAGTATTATGGAGTACATTTTTTCTCAAAAGTATTAAATTTTCCTTTTTAAATAACAAACATTTGCCAACATTACAAAGACAAAATGTAATACTTTTACATCAAAATATAAAAGTATTATTATATATTTGTCCTCAAAGGTATTACATTTTCCCTTATAAGTAACAAACACTTTATTCCAATTAGTATTACATTTGTTAGTATAAGTATTACATTTTCATATTGACCCGACTTGACCTATCGGCGGTCTCACACAAGTGTGACCCATAAACTATGATACATTTTTTACATATCACTTATGCAACATAAAATAGCCTTAAGCAGTGGCGAACCCAGAAAAATTTCTCAGTGGGGGCGAAACGTAAAAGATATAGTTTAAAAAATAATCACTTAGAAGGAATATAGTCATAAATATTGTTGGATGTACACGAAAAATAAAACACAATAAAAATTTATAAAAATATTAATAACAATATATGAAACATAATTAATTTCTTTATAAAAATATTAATAACAATATATGAAATATAATTAATTTGATAAATTAATTCAAATAAAAAATACATTATAAATTACACATCTCATTATTATATATATAGAGGACGGAATGAAAAAAGCTTTGAAGAAATGAATATATACAAAGCTCCAGAAGGCAATGGGAAAATGTTTAAATAACGTTCCAAATATGATTACGCCTGCTGCTAACAGAAGTCGCTTGTTTACTTATATTTGTTTTTATGTACTATACATATATATATATATATATATATATATATATATATATATATATATATATATATATATATACAAGAGCTATATAGGGGGTAGGGGTGGGGTGAGTGGGGGCAACTGCCCCCATGATGGATCCGCATCTGGTCTTAAGTGACTTGAGTTATTGGGCTAACCCGCTCGGACCACCAGGCTTATCGATTTCATGCTTATCAGACCGATTTTTTATTCAGCTAAAATTGTTTTACACTAATCCCAAAATTTTATTTTATTTATCCGAATCCATCGGTTTCGGGTTAAAATTTATTTTTGACACTAATTAATATTTATTTTTTATGCAATAATTATGTAACAATTAGTATATGTATTACTTTGTGAAAATCTAAAATGATGGAGTTTAAAAGAAATTCAAACCATCAGTTCGAACATAAATCGTCCGTTCCGAACTTAACCTGAATCACTATTTTAGAGATTCAAATTCAGATTCAAACTGAACTGGAATTAAATCGAAGTTGAACTTGATCGAATTGTGTTCATTCTTATGTATAAGAGTCTCATCCTTCCAATAATAGACAGATGCTAGAAATAGTCTGCACTCTGCTATCTTTGGGAGAAGAGGAAAAGCAAAAAGTGGTAAGAATTGAAGAAGTCACATGGTGTGTATCGGTGATTCGGTGTGTGGAGTAAATTTATGTAGACTTTGAATTTTATTCTTTTTTTTTTTCTTTTTACTTCTAAAATTATAATGTTCATAATTTCGAGTAGGTTAAGACGCAAATTATATGATGGACCCATATATTTATTATAAGAATAAATATTGTAGATTTATTTTTTTAAAAAAAAATTGAAGTTAGTAATAACAATATTGCAAATTTATAAAAACGATGCTAATGGAAAAGTATCACTTCTATGTATATACTAGTTTTATACGCGTATTGTGCGAATGTTAATGCCCAATATTTATATTTAAATAAATATTTGAAAGTATATCAATACAAAATTATATATGAGAAATTTAATTTATACATTGGTAATTGAATGTCGAATTTTTTATTTAAATATGTAATTCAAAGTATATGAATCCAAGATAATACTAGGAAATTCATTATAATTGTCACTAAAATAAATGTTTGCAACTTTATAAAATCGATAGTCTAAATACTTGGTCTAAAAATGATAGTCTAAATAAATACTACTTTTGGTTTGAATTTTTCTATGTATTCTCAATTCTCTTTTGAGTAATATTGTCATTTTCTTCATCTTTATTATTTGTCTTCTTCCTTTTTGTTGATATAGTGTGTTATTTGCGATTGGGTTACTGTTGGTAGCATAGATGACAATGTCATGCAATGAGATTATGATATAGGAGCTATGGACTTTTCCTTTAGGTGTTCTGCTCGAGATTTATTTGGTTCAATCATTATTGTTGAATGAGTTATCGTGGATAAATAAATCCCTAGTTTAAGGAAAAATATTAAATAAATTAGTAAAAATTTGAAAATTTTAAATATGATGTATTCCAAAGATATTAAAAGGTAGTTTCTCGCTTCAATTTGTTGGGTAATTGGTTATTTGAGTACTTTCATTGTCAACAAATCCCCCAATTCAAGTAGTTAATATGATTGATTTCAAACTATTCTTATTTTATTTTTCATGGTATTAATAAAATACTTGGTAAATAAATATATAACATTATTTTGTATTATAACTTTGATATTAAATTACAAGATAGTGTAAAAAGAACATAATGGACAATGTAATGAATATCAATTGATGAATTTGAATGTACATAATCTATCTTTGCATTAGAGAATACAACTAATAAAATTATTTTTCTTATTTAATTTATTGATAATCAATATTTTTTTTTAAATAAAGGCATTGCAGACACATAATTTTAAATTAAAGAAATGCATATGTATCATTTTTTGTTGTAACTACTAATTTATTTAATTCAATAAGAGTAAAATAGAGTGACCCATCTTCAATTTGTTGTGTTATTTGAGTACTCTCTTTGTCATCCATTCCCCAAGTAGTTAATATAATTAATTAGCTTCAAATTTTTTTTTTTAAATTTTTTTTCATGGTATTAACAAAATACTTGGTAAATAAATATATAACATTATTTTGTATTATAACTTTGATATTTAATTACAAGATATTGTAAAAATAAGATAACCGACAATGTAATGAATTTCAATTGATAACTTTGTATGTAAAGAATCTTTGTATGGGAGAAAATAAAGACAATATAACTAATAAATTATTTCTCTTATTTAATTTAATTTTTTGATAATGACTAATTTTTTCAAATAAAGGTATTGTAGACACATAATTCTAAATTAAAGAAATACATATGTATCATTTTTTGTTGTAGCTACTAATTTATTTAATTTAATAAGAGTAATAGGGTGTGGAACTTAATTATGCCATTGGGATGGGGTTCGAACCTAAAACCTTTAATTTCTTATAAAAATTAATGTGTAAGTTAAAAGTTAACGGAATATTAACGGAGAAGGGAATATTTATCGGAAAACTTAACGGATAATCATATTACCAAAAAAAACGGATAATCATATAATTAAGGATAAATTAGGAAATCTCATGAACAAATATAAACCTAAACAATCTGAACCATCCATTTGATTAAATAATTTGACCGCTATTTTTTCTATCCATTTTAGGCCTAACTGTCTTTGGCTCTTATTAGTATAGTAGATATATATAAAAGATCATGTGAAACAATTGTATTAGGTGAGAAATAAGATGTAATTATATCTGTAGATTGAGTCCAGATCAAGGGTCTAAATTGGAGATTTTTTTAAAACAAAAACGTGGTGGCATTATTGTAATTTTGTGCAAGTAAGTTAATTTGTTTGTCTTCCCGTGCACATTGTTCCTTCTTCCAGTGCATATTATTCCTTCTTCCAATGCACATTTTTATGTCATACAGTGCACATTGTTCCTTCTTCCAGTGAACATTGTTATGTCAAGTGTACATTGTTCCTTCTTCTAGTGCACATTGTTATGTCATACAGAGCACATTGGTATGCCTTCCAGAGCACAATGTTGTGCCTTTGTAGTGAATATTGTTTACCTTAGAGTGCACATTGTTTCTTCTTCCAGAGCATATTATTGTGCCTTCCAGAGCTTTTTTTTATATATATAAATTGTAGATAACGAACTTTTTTCTTTAGAAATGTAATGATTTTTACTACCTTATATAATTTTATTCCTTAAATAAACTAAGAATTTCTCTATCCATAATAACTCATTTAACAATAATGGTTGAACAAAATGTACCTCAAGTAGAACACCTAAATAACTAATATACTTTTATGCTGATAATAACATTTAATGGTAATTAGATTATTATCTTATGTAGCTACATTTAATTTAAAACTCATAATTAAAAATGTCAATGTAGGGCAATAGAACATCGTAACACAAGAGGCACTACTCATATTCTACAAATATAATAAATATTAGTATCTTGTTCAATACTTTCAAATGAGAATCTACGACACACATCTCACAACACATGAAACATGTAGGGGACAAAACTACTACTGCCAAATATCAACAGGCGCTTGAAAGATAAAGAATTCATAGTACAACTAAGATGTCAGTCATATATATACACAACAAGACAAATCTACAACTTTCTACACCATAATCTCATTGCATGACGTTGCTCTCTATGCTACCACCAGTAATCCAATTGCACTTGACACACTACCAATAAAACAAGAAGATGGCAAGTACTGAAGATGAAGACAATAACAATGCTACCCAAAAGAGAATTAAGAAGTCATAAAGAAATTCAAACAAAAAAGTAATATTTATTTAGACTATCGTTTTTAGACTAAGTATTTTGATTAGTATTATTAGAAAGTTGCAAACATTTATTTTAGTGACAATTATATACTTTGAATTATTGATTTAAATAAACAAATTCAACATTCAATTAAATATACATAAACATCTTCTATATAATCTTACATTGATATATTTTGAATTACTTATTAGGTTTTTTAATAATAACCCATCTTGATATAAAATTGGAATAGTATGTGTTTTTTTTTATTTTTGACGATTCAATTGAAAATTTTTAATATTGTTTTCATTAGTCATTAGTCATTAAATTAAAGAGTTCCATAATGAATATGGCAACAAAATTTACTTATGGATAACGAGAAATTTAGATGGAATACACTTCCCAAAGCTTAAAAGTTAATAATATGGAATATGATTGGTTAAAAGAAAGAAATAAAGGTCAAATATGATGGATTGTACACGAAATTACAATTGGGTCTTCGAATTTAAAAAATTACAATTAAGTCTCTAAATAATACAAAATTAAACAATTGAACCAAAAGTGACATGTTTATATGTTATTGCGGTTATCGAAATAAAAATAATAGTTTTTTATTTTAAATAAAAGAAATTTTTTTGAGTGCGACTAACTCTGTTACAATGTAGAATCTAAAGCACAAAGAGACAGTAACGCCTCCACTGAGACTTGAACCAATCCCCTTCCACATGAAAGTGCAATCAAATACCACTAGACCACAAGGTCATTAGCAAACCCTACCCTGAAACAACCAGCTCAAGCATATTCACTTTTGAGCTCCGGCGCAGTGCAGATTGCTTCCTAACTTGAATCTTCGCCTGCAAACCTGAACCTCTACCCGTAGATTGCTTCCAGACGGGGAGATGAAGATCTCCATTGTAACACTCCCATTTTTCAAGATTAAATTAAGATCAATTTTTTTTTCAATTTAAAATTCATTAAGAATGCGGAAGCTTTTCAAAACTTAATTGAGGGTATTACCGCCCCACTTAGGCAACTGACCAAATCAATTAGTAACAATATTTAAAATACAATTATATACATATATACATATACCATGCGTACATATACTTATATATATAATATATACTTATAAGGTACAAAAATCACTTGGTTACTAATACATATAATTAGTATAAAATATACTTAATATATTGGTATCAATTTATATGTTCCAAAATAATGTACACAAAATAATTATTAGGGTATATTCAAAATAGTATAATTACTTATACTTTAAAATACTTTGGCTCAAAAGTTAAATGAATAATAGTAGGTCCAAAAAAATGATATCGGAAGCTCAAAAGAATTAATCGGGAGTTCAAAAGAAATAATATCGGGAGAAAGAAAATCTCGAGTATCACATCCATGGCCGGAGATAAAGGGACTTCGTCTCTGGCAGAGACTTAGGTAGGGGTGGGGGGTGGGGATGGGTTTTTTTTTTTGTTAATTTTTAAATAATTATTTTATTTAAAATTATTAAAATAAAATTAAAAAATTATTTTTAAATTCGATAACCGCCACGGCAGTCTATTACCAAGTCAACATGTTATTTTATGTTGAATTGCATGAATTTGCATTGTTTGAGGATCTTAATTACAATTTTTTTGAGTTCGATGGCCAAATTACAGTTTGATGTGTCGTTGGGCATCGTTATATCGTGGACCATGCTCTAAAAACGGCACCATTTGTTTAACTAAAGAAACAGTTGCCGTCACATCTTAACAGAGTCCCGTAAATGAAACTACAGTTTATCTCAAATGATATGATACTGCCTCACATTTGTTTTTATATTATCAAATGAAACTGCTGTTATATCGAAATAAAACTATAATTGTGTTGAAAGGAAACTGCAATATATATAAAATGAAACTGCAGTGTATATAAAATGAAACTGAATAACAGTTTCACATATTTGAGTGTATATTGTCCAATTAAACTGTAGTTATATCGAAATGATATTGTAGTTGTATTGTAATGAAACTATAATGTATATAAAATGAAACTGAATAATAGTTTCACATATTTGAGTGTATAGTGTCGAATGAAACTGTAGTTATATCGAAAAGAAACTATATATAGTTGTGTTGAAAGGAAATGATAAACATTATTTTTATTGTTATTTTAAATAATCTTTTTATAGTTAATCTGCAATTAGTGATTAATTTTTATCTAATTTTATTTACTATTGCTATAAGTAGTTTTTAATAATATTGTTAATTTTTGGGGTTGTTTTTATTATTAAGTTAAGTTTGTTAATAAAATTTATCAGTCCAATAATTTCTTAACTCTTTTTAATAATAATATAGTTTTAGCAGTATAGTCAGTAGGAGTTTAATAAGTATATACTAATTAAATTTGGATTCTAATTTATTTTAGCTTTAAAATATTACTAGTATTATACCCGTGCGATGCACGGAATAGAAAGTATAAACATCAATGTTATAATTAAATTAATTTTCGATATGTATATGTATTAAATGTTATATTAAGCATGATAAAACATATAATGATATAAATATTATTATATTGTGACTAATTTGATAAGCAGAAATACAGTATTTGAATAATTATTTTAAAATAAGAATTGTTGTTTATTATTAAGTTTGTACATAAACAATTAGATTACAAATTATTGAAAACTTCTTTGTAAACAACATTAGTTGTTTGATTAGAACAACTTCCTAACTCAATATATCGTTAGATTTTGTATAGAATTTTGTGATAAGACATAACTCAAAATAAATTAAAACTAACCGTTGGTTAAGACAGATAAAGGAGTGACCAACGATTTTTGAAATACACCATATATTAGTAAAGGACTTTCTAAATCATTCTTCGGTGAACCCGAAAAATTGTCTACAAAATATAAACAAAAAAAAAAAAGAAATTATTAAAAACATATTTCATGAGGTGTTTTATATTGTAGGTTTAATATATGCAAGTAAAGCGAATTTTTTTTTAACCGTAATATTAAAATAATTTATTTCCTCATTTACTACATAACAACTTTCGGTACAATACAATAAATATTAAAATAATTTATTTTCTCATTTAGTACATAACAACCTATATAGGAGAATTGGAAAACAAATTGGTATTTTAAAAAAGGAAATATTAAAAAGGAATTTTATATCTTATTTAATAAATAACAATTAACAACACAATTAAGTATGTAATTTATTTTTCGAACAAAAAAAAAGACAAACACATTAACTGGAATTAGTTGTCAAAAAATGATTATTAAATCTATATATACTCACGTTAAAATTAATAATAATAATAATAATAATAATACTAATAATAATTATGGAGTATAATTGTAATAATAATAATAATAATTTAATATATATATATTGAAAATGTCTGAACGTGAGATGAGCTATCATCTACAGCACTACAGCACCACTGCGAGCCGATTTCTTTGCTCCTCCCTCTCCTTCTCCGACCACATTTTTGTCCGAGAAATTGGTCCATTCCGATTGTCGACCAATCGGAGTTACAATCCTTCTATTTTTTTTGAATGAAAATCGTTGTTGATGTATGATGAAGTGCGAAATTTGGGGGTTTTTGTCGATTTGTTCAGAAACCGAACTCCACTTTCGTACTTAGGGTTTCGTCGGATTAATGAATATTCTGAAATTTGCGGTCTAAGAAGCAAGATCGAATATCGAATTGAATAGATACAGCGAGCTAAGTTTTCATTCCGTATTTCCAATTTCTAGTTTGAATCTTTAATGTTTTCGTGTTTTAGATGGGGTTTAAAGTAAGTCCTATTAATGATTGTTAGTTTTCCTTTTAGTTGATTTCTGTGTATTATATCCATGAGCTAACAATGATATACTTGCCTTATATCGCAGGAATTATACGGACTAAGCAATGCATGGAAGACCCTTTCACAGATTGTTAAATTGGGGGCATCTCTAACTCTAATCAGGCTATCTGAACAAAGGCTCAGCATTATAATGAAAGCTAAGTATTTTTGAATTTTGTGTTCTGCTAATATTGAATACAGTGACAATAGTTTACACATAACATCATGTTTGAATTTTATTATACCAAATAAGTTAAATAAATTGAGTTTTCTGCAATGTTAAATACCATTTGCTGTGATACAGGATGTTTATATTTATGTAATGAACAATGTTTACTAACCTTTGGTAGATGATGACGGTAGCTTCCTCTTGGTACCAATGATTGTTGAACTCGATAATTGCTTCATTGGTTTGCAAGATATATTTGCAGAGCACAAGGGTTGTACAGACTTTGTATATTTTAAATTTTATTTATGTCCTTATATAGTTCACAGTAACTGCTAGTTAAAGTTTTGCTTGAATTAATGGGCTTTACACTTCTCATATTGGGTACTCAACAGTTCTCCAATGATGTCTTTACATCTTTCAAAAACTAAATGAATCATGTACCAATGCTAAGAGTAATAAAATTAATGATACAGTGTTTAAATGTTAAAACTATTTAATGAATCATCTTTAATAGTTACTTGTATGCAAAATATTTGGTTTACACAGGTTCAGTGGAAGGTCAAGTGGTTTTAAACTACATTTCAAATTGTAGCTGAGAAGATTCATGATCTCACAGTTATGTAATATGATAAGCAATATTCTTGATGTAATTTTTAGATGTAATTACAAATTTTAGATTGTATATGAAATGAATTTATTAAAGAATAGGTTTTGCATTTCATATCAGTGATTATTTATAATCTCAATGTAAAGATGTGTTCCTATTGCATGTGAAAGGTGATATTTTTACAAAATGTAGTAATCATTTCTTAGCAGTTATGTAATAGTTTGTGTTGGGTGTAATATTGTTGATATTAGTAAAAAATGAATAATTCCTAAGTTCATTTTTATTTGTTGATAGAAGTGTATCCTAAGTGCAGTTCTCTTTGCCTCGACTATGGAATGGAAAGTGATAGAAGTCTGCATGCACATCCTATATACAAAATTGTTTTGTTAACAGGTTTTCGAATATAGGTTACAAATACATATTGTCTTGCATGTGTGGATAAACAGCGTGATAGAACTCAACAAATAATGTCTTGCATATCTTAATCGTTAGTGGATTAATGTTATAATTCATTTCATTTACAGGAAAATGTTGATTGCAGCTGGAGTTGTTGGAATCTAACTCGTTGAGAGTTAGTTTTCTTATATCTAAAGCAGGTTTAACATGTAAGTTACTAAGTAACTACCGGGTGATATATTTCTTGTTACTTTATATTCTAAGATTTTTGATGTTTCTGTTTACAGTGACATGCACAATGAATTTGGATTTTTGGAATATAAGGCTTTTAAGGTAAGCAAACAATACTCTGCTATAATTTCAATTTATAAAGCACTGTGTTTTAATTTGGTTTGGTTCAAAGTTATTTGCTATGTATTTAGATTACATGAGAGATATCTGATTACATGTGGATTGTTTGCTTTGGTTTCAAGTTATTTGGTTTGAGTTGTTTCCTGAGTTCTTTGTACATGAGAGACATTTGACTGTGTTTTTATTTGATTTGGTTTTATACAATAGTCTATGAGTTGAATGAGATTTGAGTAATAATCTTTATTATTTAGGAATTTTGTAATTACATAAGCAAATGAAAAAACATATGTAATTAACTAAAGCCTAAGACTATTGTAATCTAAATACATCTGAATAAATAAGGT
>CP025647.1:30105969-30281435 GCA_003576665.1 Ipomoea trifida | reverse complement strand
TTTCTGTTAAATAGGTGTTAAATCTAGGGGTAATATCATCAAATTGATTAATATTATTATGATTACTTCTTTTTGAGAATTATATGACATCATAATTAATTTCAAACATTAATAAACATTAAGTTAATAAATATAATAACAAAAGACGTAAAAAAAAAAAAAAAAAAAAAAAAAAAAAGCAGTTGAACCAGTACATGATTCTCAACGGAAAGGATCACCCGTGTGCATTCCACCTAATTTGGCGACCAACTGCATCGTCCGACCGATAACTACAGCATTCCTGACGGCAACTGCATGCGCCGTGGTATTGGGCGGCCGAGCTGACGTACGCAGTGGAGCTTACGTACTAGAGCTCAACAGCAAGCCAAGACAGTGACGTTTTCCAATATAGCGCATACGCTCTCAAGTGAATCAGAAGGCGGAGACCTGCACCGTCAAATGTGTTAATACTTGTATTCGCTGCGGCCACGAGTCGCTCGGAGAAGGTCCGCTCAATGTTAGAAGGCCTCTGGTAGTGTTCAAGGATGGGTTACAGAGCCGGCATTATTGTTTGGTGGAAAAATGCTAGAAGAATGAAATTATTGTTTGGTGGAAAAATGCTAGAAGAATGAAAGAAGAAAAAAGAAAAATGAAAAATGAAAAAAAAAATGTAAGCATATTATTACTTTAACCTGTTGCGCATGAATAATCTGATATAGTTCATGGTGCGGGATGACACTTTAGCCGAATAAAAATTAAACAATATTTTAAAAGTGACATGTGTCAAGTTTGGGAAGAATTAACCTGCCATACAAGTTGATTTGGATTCAATTGAACAATTTTACAGGTTTAAAAGATCTGAATGAAGCATTTTTACTTTTAAAGGATCTAATTGCACTGTTCGAATGACTTAGACTTTTTCCTAATATCTTTAACAAGTTTGTTTTTTTATTTTCTTTATTTTTTTGTGCTGACTAAATTTGTATTATCGAAAATATTGAGTTAATTTAAAGATATTTTGAACAGGGTTTTTGTTAATTTAAAGATATTTTGAACAGAATTTTTGAATTTTTTTAATGAGTATCCGCTACACTTTTTAATATGAAAGTGTAGTGGATTCTTTTTTTATTATTATTTAAATAAGTGTATCTGCTACACTCTCTAATATAAGGGAGTGTTTGATTGAATGAAAAATCTTTTCTTTGGAAAAGGTTTTTTAAAAGTGGAGGAAAATGATATTTTATGTTGTTTGGTTGATGAAAAATATTTTTCATTGGAATTTTACTTGCTAAAAGTGTTGGATAACAAAATCATAACAAAAGATTGGTAATTAATTTGTTTTTAAAAGGATTTGGGAAGAAAGTAAAACACAATTGGTCTTTTTTTTTTAAGTATTACTAACTCCGTTATAATGCAGTATCTAAGGCTCGAATACACCCTCTTCCATATGGGAGTGCAACCATGTGTCATTAGACCACAAGATCTTGTTACACATGTATATAATTTATTATCACTATTACTGTTAAGAGTATATTGGTCTTTATATTCATAATTTCTTACTATTTCAAATCCAATTAAACAATAGAATTCATATTCCTAGAATTTGAATTTCATTTCCCTTCAAATATTTCCAGCGAACCAAACATGCTATAAAAATGTAGCGGGTTCTTTTTATTTATTTTATTATTTAAATAAATGAATATGCTACACTTTATCCTACAAAAGTATAGTGGATTCTATACATTCCGCAACGCAAAAAGTCTTTATTTTAAAAAATAAATAAATAAATCCTATGCTTTTCACAACACCCTTACAAGTGTCGCGGAAAGCCTAAACTTTTTGAGTCATCCGCATCTGCTACACTTGTACAAGTATAGCTGATGTGTAAATTTGTACTAGTGTTACATGCTCAACCCGATTGAAGCATGTGCTTCAATTCATCTTAGTTAGAAAATAAAGTTAGATTATATATTTATTTTTATATATAATATGCTCAATACGACTTCTCACGTGTACATGGTAGTTACTTTTTAATAGGACAAAAACAACACATGAATTATAATCTCTTTTTATTGGATGATGTGGAGATCCGAATCTATCTCAATATATTTTTTAGAATAAATTGATAATTGGATTGTATACATTTATATTCATTGGAGTAATCGATTGAAACTTAATACTAAAACCAATTTTTATTTTTGATCGGATATGAAGGGAATAAAAAAATTGGAGTAATCGATTGAAACTTAATATAAAAACAATTTTTATTTTTGATCGGATATGGAGGGAATAAAAAAAATAGTGATATATACACTGTTTATTACATGTTTAGGTCATACCTGGGATCTTTCGTGCTTGAAAACAATACGTATTCATTACCAAACGACCATATCACATGAAATGGATGAAAAACGAACCTATCACATGAAATGGATGAAAAACGAACATATCACATGAAATGGATGAAAATAATACGTATACATTACAAAACCAATAAAAATACCATATATATATAGCTACATGCTTGCACTCTTTCATGCTCATTTACATAGATTTGTTTGAAGAAATTAAAAATTTACAAATATAATATATGTAAATGAGCATGAAAGAGTGCAAGCATGTATGTGGTTCTCTCTCTCTCTATATATATAGCCACATGCTTGCCCTCTTTCATGCTCATTTACATATATTTGTTTGAAGAAATTAAAATTTTAGTTTTAAAAATCAAGACTAACACTTCATTGAGTTGTTTGCCATCATTTTCCTTTTGCTTGCGCTCCTTTATTCTCTGCTGCTGGTATTTTCTTTTCAAAAATTCCAGATCAATAAATTTCATTTGCTTATGCGGTTTATATTACATTATATGTTATATAAATTCGAAAGAATTGGGATCATCATTTACATACAAAGTTTAATTCAATTGTAAGATATATTAACTATAGTAATTTTTCAAAAAAAAAAAAAAAACTATAGTAATTAAGACTAACATATATAAACGGAATAATATTTATCGTTTTATTATATAATTGAAAAAATTATATTCTTTCGTTCATAGTAATTATTCATTGATGTATATACTTAGAGATGTTAATTGGTCCAGGCATATCGATTTTGGGTCAACTTTGTTGGGTTGATCACACTTGTTTGTTATCCACTTCTCTGTGAGACGGGTCAGATTGGATTAATATAGAAATCTACGTAATACTAAAAAATGTAATACTATTTAAGAATACAGTGTTTGTTACTTATAAGAAAAAAATGTAATATTTTTGAGTAAAAATGTAATTTTTTTTAAATCAAATGTAAAAACATTATATTTTTCGTCAAAAATATTAAACTTCCACATATAAGTAATAGATATTTTATTTTTAATTAATATTACATTTTTCAGTATAAATATCACATTTTCATTTTGACTCGAACAGTCTCATAGACAAGGACCCGTAAGACGATTTCGCATAAATTTTTGCATGCGGGGTTATTGTGGTTATTCTGTTGAAATTTCTTTCTAGAAACTCTATTGTATGCTTCTTCTTTTTTTTCATGTTTCATGTCAAGCAATGAGTAACCTTAAGTTATATACTCCACTAAATTTTGGAGTAGCTCATTTGGGTGTTTGAGCTTATTGATTCAAGGATAAAATAATTTTGCACCAACTATAAAATAATTTTGGTAGGACGAGTCGAGTCAACATAATTTGGGTCATAGTTAATATTATGAGTTGATTTTTATTTTGTTTTATGACACAAAATTATGTTGGTCTGACCCGTCTCACAAATTTAAGACCCGTAAAACGGTCTTACACCAGTGTTATCATCAATTTTTTTGATATTATCATATTACCGCATCAATTTTAAGCTAAAATTAACCCCTTCATATATTTACATACATTGATTGAGCCCATGAAAATTGGAGAAGCGGGTGGAATATATCAATCATTATTCTATGACACATGCATGGTCCACACATTTGTGTGCACCATAAATAAAAAGTACTACATCCATCTCAAAATGATTGTCTGGTTCGTTTAACGAGGTTTGACTGAAGTAATTTTTAATTCAATTTTTCATAATATTAAGTTTAGCATTAATATATAAAATTTATATATTTAGAAACTACATTAAAAGTACTATTAAACACAAAAAATTAAATTTAAAATTAATAAAAAATTACTAAAAAAATATAAGCAAAGAAGAAAGAGTTGGTCTGACCAATGAATAGTAAATAGGACAGGTAAAATGAGATAGAGGGAGTATATTTTTAATGTACTAAAACTCTAAAAGTACATTATTTGTATATGCATGTAAAGTAAAGTATATAATTTTTTTTATATATATTATCATCAAATAATGTACATTCAGTATACAAATAATATACTTTTAGTATATATTAAAAATGTATATTGCATTCATGGTCCACACAATAATTTGTCGGGATATCTACTATCTACTTATATCTACTATACTAATAAGAGCCAAAGAAAGTTAGGCCTATAATTAGTAGAAAAATGACGGTCAAAGTATTAAATCAAATGTATGGTTCAGATTGTTTAGATTTATATTTTCTCTTGAGATTTACTAATTTATCCTTAATTATATGATTATCCGAATATTATCTTCTCTATTAATATTCCGTTAATTTTTAACTTACCCATTAATTTCATCTATAAGAAATGCCTTAGGTTTGAACCGCGTCCCGATCAAAGTTAGAGTATACTACGAATATGTTAGAGTATATTATTCAAAAGTAAATACCCCACTTTATTACTCTTATTAAATTAAATAAATTAGTAGTTAGAACAAAAAATACATATTCATTTCTTTAAGGAAAAAGTGTCAAATAGACCACTGAACTTGTCGCTTTTGTGCAATTGGGCCATTGAACTTAAAAAGTGTGCAATTCGACCATCAAACAAGTAAAATTTGTGCAATTGGACCATTTTCACAAAAAAAATTAATTCAATTTGAGTTAAAAACATTTTAATATTGACTCCCAACTAGTATGGTAGAAGAAAATGCCACTATTAATACATATATGTTAGTAATATAATTGAATTTTACAAGAAATGTTTTGTAAAAATGGTCTAATTGCACAAATTTTGCTTGTTTGATAGTTGAATTGCACACTTTTTAAGTTCAATGGCCCAATTGCACAAAAGCGATAAGTTCAGTGGCCTATTTGACACTTTTTCCTTTCTTTAATTTATAATTCGATGTCTACAATGTCTTTATTCAAAAAAAAATTATTTATTACCAAAAAATTAAAAAGAGATATAATTTAATTATTTATATTTTCTACAATGCAAAGCTAAGATTCATTACCTTCAAAGTTATTACTCTGTAATTAATTATATTCGTTACATTGTTTATTGTTTTCTTTTTACTAATTAAATATCAAAGTTATACTACAAAATAATGTTATATATTTATTTATCAAGTATTATGTTAATAACATGGAAAAAAATAAAAATAAAAATAGTTAATCATATTAACTACTTAGGCATTCCTCAATGGTTGGTTTAAAGAAATTTTGGAACAGTAAAACACAATGGATGGGTTTTTATCAAATGAGAAATGGAGTTTTGATATGAGTTCTTTCTCCTGCAAAATCAGCATCAATCTTGACAACAAAAATAATTTGTATATAGGATGTAGCAACTGTTTAAAAATGTTTATATACAAAGTGACAAACTATTTAACCTTGCATGCATTGTGATGAAAGGCAGTAATAAGTACTCCAAAATTAGTATCAAATCAACAAAAAAAAGTTATAAAAAACACACACACACAAAATCAAGTATTATTATACTCATTCATACTAATTCCAAAAATATGAACTTCAAAATAAACATGTTCAAAATGGATGTACAAAATGTTGATGAAACTGAACATTCAGTATTCGGACAGCCTGCAAAGTTATTGTTGTTTTATATACTATCAAGTAAACAAGTTATGAAACTAGAAAAAATGACCGTCAAATTATTAAATCAAGTTATCAGATTGTTTAGATTTATATTTTTCCTTGAGATTTCCTAATTTATCCTTAATTATATGATTATCCGTTAAATTTTTCGTTAAATATTCTCTTATCCGTTAATATTCTGTTAACTTTTAACTTACTCATTAATTTCTATAGAAAAAAGTCTTAGGTTCGAACCTCATTCTAATCAAAGTTGGCATAATTGTTGAACATATACTACGAATATGTTACTGTATATTATATTATTCAAAAGTAAGTACCCTACCTACTTTGATCTATTACTCTTATTAAATTAAATAAATTAATAGTTACAACAAAAAACAATACATATGCATTTTTCAAATTTATAATTCAATGTCTACAATGCCTTTATTCAAAAAAAAAAAAATCATTATCAAAAATTTTTTTAAAAAAATTATGATTCTATTAGTTATATTATTGTCTATATTTTCTACAATGCAAAGATTCCTTACCTTCAAATTTATTAATTAATTATATTTATTACATTGTTCATTGTTTTTTTTTTACACTATATCTCGTAATAAAATATCAAATTTATACCACAGAATAATGTTATATATTTATTTACCAAGTAGTATGTTAATAACATGGAAATTTACACACACACACACACACACACACAAAAAACAGTTTGAAGTCAATCATATTAACTACTTAGAGATGATTTGTTGACAAAGTACACATTCAAATAACCCAAAGACCTTGTGGTCTAGTGACACTCGATTGCACGCACCCCCACATGGGATGGAGTGGGTTCAAGCCTTAGTGGATGAAACTGGACATATTGCAGCATAAGTTATTGTTGTTACTATTAGTAAACTAATTATGAAACTATAAGCCCCAACCACCCCCCCCCCACCACCCCCCCTTCTCTCTCCAATTTTTCTCCTCCTTCTCTCTAACTTTTCCGGTCTTCTTCTTCCCTTCCGGCGGTAGCCGCCTCCGCTTACTTTGCGGGATAGCGGAGGCAGCATCTTGCTCTCTTCCCACCATCTTCCTTTCCTTTCTTCTTCTCCTCCCTTTTCTTCTTCTTCTTCTTCTTCTTCTTCTTCTTCACCCACCACTGCCACCACCTTCTTCTCCCTTCCTTCCCTCCGGCATTTTCTTTTTTTCTCTCCTCCGGCTAGCCGTCCACTTCCACCACCACCGCACCTCTCTTCCCACCACCACGGCGCCTCTTCCACCAACGGCCACCGCACCGCCGTCCCACCGCCGCCACCGTTGTACCTCACCACCACCACCACTACCGTCTCCTCCCTAGCCATCTTCCATCTTTAAAATAATATTATATATATATATATATATATATTAATAAAATAGGGGGTAGGGTAATAGGTTAATAGCCTTGAGACCTGTGCGTCTCAAGCTCTTAACTTCTTTGTCTTTTACCATTTTATTGTCTTCTAATAATTGTTGTTGTTTTGTCTCCCTTTGCATTTATTGCAGTTGTCTCCTTCTGCATTTATTGCAGTTTATATTTTCCTTTTCGTTATTATACGAGGTTCGTTTTTGGAGTGCTTCAAAGATACATATGGTTATGGCTAGTGTGATACTCATCCTGATTGAAGTAGATGACAATGGAATGTCTCTCATGAACATAAATTCAATTGGGAGGATACCCACTGATGATCCAGTCAAAAGCACAAGGCTGGATACGTACCTTCAGTTGGGAAAAATGTCAATGGGCTTCAGTAAGAAGAAAAAGACTCAAGGGGTTTGCAAGTTGCTTCATCTAGAGGTCAACTTGTACACATTCTGCAAGGCCATCAATCAGTTGACAAAAGTTTTAAGGTCCTATAAGGATCAAAACTCTCTTGTAACACAGTCTGCGAATCTAAGTTTTATTAGCTTAGCTAGAAAATTTAGTTCTATGTCAGATTGTATGGAATGGCTTTACATTCCATTGAACCTTGTTGTACTTGTTTCTAATATTTAATGAAGGCTTATTATTATTATCAAAAAAAAAAATTATGAAACTATAACAAAATGTACTACTCATTAACCTTCTACAAATATAATAAATAATAATGAATCTTCTGGGTAAGATAAGTATTTTGTGAGTTAGTCTTCTACAAATATAATAAATAATAATAAATCTTCTGGGTAAGATAAGTATTTTGTGAGTTAGTACTTTATACGTTAGAATATTGTATTTTATGAATTATAAAAATGTATATTGTAACAATGGAGTTAAGGAATAGCAATGGATCGGGAGAACTAATAATAATAATGGTGTCGTCTCAGGAGACGGGGTTGTTTTGGATTATGGTCTACACAGTATATATTATGAATTATAAAAATGTATGTTGCAACAGTGGAGTTAATGAATAGCAATGGAGAACTAATAATAATAATGGTGTCGTCTCAGGAGATAGGGTTGTTTTGGATTGTGGTGTACACAGTTGTGTGGTGCACAGTCCACTCAATAACGATTGTGTTCCAACTGTATAGAGACCCAATACATATAAATAATTATCTAAGTAAAATGCACACTAGGCGTATGTCTCTTGCTGAAACAGACTCCTATTGTCAATAATATTTGGGATAAAGTGCATACTAATAAACCACTGAACTATTTGAATAACTGTAATTAATAGGAGTGAGTAAAATATAGGTTAACCGACCAATAACCGAACTGACCGAAAAAAATCAGTCGATCGATTTTGGTTATTGATGTAAAAAAAAAATTGATTTTTCAGGTTTTCGATTATTTTACCGTTATTACCCTTCGGTTATCGGTCGGTGTCCAATATTATATATATAGAGAGAGAGACCAAAGTGCTACTTACAGTTTTAGTACGTATTCGGAGAGGGGAAGAGTGTGCTAAGGAGGGCATAGGATTAGGATATGAGAGAGGAGGTGCACGAAATCTGTGTAGAAGAGAAAGATGAAGGCTACGGCGAAGCAGAAGAGTATGAAGAAGAAGACAAAAGCAAGAAGGTAGTAGAAAAGGAGGAAGATGCCGTCTTCCACTAATAGGTATCGCATTTCTCGCCACAAGGGTAAAGCACTGGTTCCATGAATGGTGGTGATCTAGATGGTTTGAAGAACCTGGGATTTCAAAAAAAATTTGAGGAAGGGCTCACTGTTGATGTTGCTGACAATGTCGCCTGTACCATTTTTAGTTTGCATTAAATAAATCATTTATATGTTTTACTTCTTTTTTTTTTTTTGAAAACCTTTATATATATATATATATATATATATATATATATATTACTTTGAAAGAGCAGATTCAAGGTTTTTTTTTTTTTTTTGAAAAAAACATATTCAAGCTAAAGTAACCAACAGTAATAGTTTGTGGCTTTATCGGTAACGGACTAAAACCGACCGTCGTTTTTTCGGTCGGTCATAGCATTTATTTCGGTTGATTTCGGTCGGTTACGGTCGTAAAAAATACTAGTTGATTTCTTGAATTTTCGGTCGATTATGTCATTTATGTGTAACCGACCGACCGTTTGTTCACTCCTAGCAATTAAGTCATCGAATTCGAATAATCTTAAATGTGTCATTGAACCCTCCAAAAAAAAAGCAACTATGCCACTAAAATTGAAAAAAGAGCAATTAACATTTTTAACATGTTAACTCCAGGTTTAAAGTACAAATAAGTCACTGAACTAATCTAGAACAACAATTAAGCCATCGAACTAAAAAAACTCCAAATAAACCACTGAACCCGAAAAAAAATAAAAAAGAGCAATTAACAAAACTCCAAATAAACCACTGAACCCGAAAAAAAATAAAAAAGAGCAATTAACATTTTTAACTTGAATACATTCGCATTATAGTAGGTCAAAGAGTCAATTTCGAGATCTCCTCCACTGAGACTCGAACTCATGACCTCCCATCTGAGGGTGGCCACTACATGCCAATTGAGCACAAGGTGCTTGGCAATCTAGGGTGTAGTTAGCCTTAAGACTTGTATAAAGATATTGATTTTGGTTGTACTAACTAAAGTCTCCACCATTATCCAAACGTGTTTGTGAATAGATTTTATGCACTCATTCTTGTTCTCACAGTCTCACTTAATTGAGAAGTTTAGGCAACTCTCATTAGAGATTAATTGATATGATTTCCTTATCATTATTATTAGTTTGAGCCCCGGCCTTGGGCTCCACTCTGCTGCCTCGGAGCCTCCTGTTGCTCAGCTACTTTTAGAGCCTCCTGCGGTTGAGCTACTTTTAAAACAGATAACATCCTTGTGAAATCATTAATCTTTTGATCGATATTAGTTTTTTTTTTGAAAAGGAATGATCGATATTAGTTATATTATCATTTTGAGGATCTTTCAAGCAACTTCTTACTAAATCATCAAAGGCATTCTCCCCATTTCCAATCAATTCTGATTTCAACTCATCTCCATCAATTTCCCTTGTTTTTGTCAAATTCTTTTCAATCATAGAAATAAGAGCTATTGCAACTGGATACCAATAATATACGTGAAAATATTCTCTGTCCTTAAACAATCTCCATGGCATATATTCAGCCCAACTCAAAATAACCATAAATAACCACACTCCAGTTTCAAACAGTAGCTCCATTGAAGGCCATGTGTTCTTCCTTTTGTAGTCGTTAACATCTAAAACTATCCAATACGACAGTCCAAGCGAATTCACAATTATGTGAAGTAAGATTAACGGGGTAGTTAATGAACTATCTTCCGTGGAATCTAGAACAACACTACCGATCAACATGAACATCCAACAAGCACGAGAAAATAAAGGGTCATCAATAAATTTCTTTTTAAAGAGTACCACTGAGGTTGCACCGATGATGGCAATAGCCACTAATTGTGGAGTAGCATTCCTTAAGCCTACATAATCTGCAACAAAATAGGGGCTGGTTCTCAAAAAAAAAAATTAAAAATTAACGTGATTAAGGGTCAATAGACCCTCAAACTATACTGAATTTCGCAATTAGGCCATTCAACTTCAAAAATTCCAATTAGATCTCAAACTTATTATTTTGAAGCAAATAAGTCATCTAACCTATTTGTGACCTGTAATTGCAGGTCAATTAGAATTCCAGCCAACTCCGGCGAACCTCCGGCCAAATTCCATGAACAAGTCAAACCATCAACGACGACGATCGCCAGTCGTTGATGGTTTGACTTGTTCGCCGGAATTTGGCCGAATGTTCGCTGGAGTTGGCCGAAATTATAGTTAACATGCAATTACAGGTCACAAATAGGTTAGAGGGCTTATTTGTTTCAAAATAACAAGTTTGAGGGCCTAATTAGAATTTTTTAAAGTTGAAAGGCCTAATTGCATAGTTCAGAATAGTTTGAGGGTTTTTTTTACTCATATCCCACAAAAAAAAAAAGGGGAGGAAAGGGTGATTTAACTATAACTAGAGAGTTGAAGCTAAAATATATACCGTCAAGATCATCCTTCAATGGAGTAGGAGGATAAGCTTTTACCAGCACTTTCTGCGTCATCGTGATGCTGCTCCCCATAAGACAAAATCGAACTAATTAATTATAATAAGAAAATGCTAAAATTAAAGGGTGAAATTAATGTAATTCCACATGCAACCATCAAAGTTTGGAATAAAATATGAACTACTTTTCACAAGGGGATGAACAAATTAATGTTGATCTATCCCACCAAGCTCCAAACCCAAAAATAATGTTGGAAAGGGGCGGGCTTAACTCACAAGGATACTATGATGAAATGAATTTTGATGGTCATGGCTGCTTTAATTTGATTTGATGCTGGTTAGACCAGCGGATGTGTATAAGCTTCCGCCTCTGAATGATGTTGCTCAATGCAATTTGAAGATGACTAGAGATTGAGGAGCTTTTATATATGGAAAGTTGCATTATTTGATGTAAGCTAAGCTATCATATTGTTTGCCACGCAGCTAGCTAGATAGATGCTTGATGTTATAAATAACCTTAGCTTCTATCTGTTGAAGCTAGGGAAAAGATCAAAGAAGTAACATGGGTATTGGTATGGGTTCAGATGACTTTCAACAACTCTTATAATTTCACTACTTACAAGCCCACCCCCATAATTGACATTTAAAAAACTCACACACTCTATCGGCTTCAATACACAAATGGCATAACATCCTTCACATGTGTGCCCTTAAGCGGCTTGTGATCTATCCTATAAACTTCAGTGACTTCACAATCTTGTCATAAACACATGGCTTAAAGCATTGGTTAGTTAGAAGGGCTTAAATCATATTTGGAAAGGGGAGCTTGGCTTTCTGTTCTTTTTACACAGTATTGGTGTGCGTTGAGGGGATCCAATTTGTTAGTGCAATGCAATGAAGAATAACAAATTTTGAACTCATCAGGTCAGCACTCATCAATTGAGAATTTACTAGCCAGGCAGTAAGCTTAGCTTATTAGTTGTTGGCACGATGAGTTAAACAAACCCAGTGTATGAGATGTGTTTATAGAACTGGAATGGGGGATGGTGATAGAAGAAAGAAGAGAAGCCGTTGTCTTGGCAATCCAACCAAAAATTTAGGTTTTCTTTTATCTTTTCTTCAGCAAGCCCAGCGAAAAAGGGTAAAGGATACCAGTTAAACCAAAAATCCCTATTTTGAACTGCCACACAGAAAATCTAACCATGGATTAAAAGTGGCAATATCTAAATAACAATGGTGGCAAAAATTAAGTGAACTAAATTTGGAAATACCCCAATAACAGTATGATCAGGTATTCACTCTATTAAAATATTAGAAATTTACCTTATCAAATATATTATTGGAGTACTAAAAGTATATTGTTTTATATAAGGTATATTTAGTATACAAATAATGTATTTTAGTATATTAAAAATGTAGTATGTTGTCACATAATTGTGTGCACCACATATAAATTTGCCTAGTCTACTGTCTACAATACCTACTGTGATTTATGTATTGTGAAGATTGTTGCAGCCTGCTTATATAATCAATCAATGGCGTGCATTGGTTGACCTACTCATATAATCATATATGTCCACTCCATTCCTTCCAAACTATTTTATAATTCAATGGAGTTGAGTTAATCATAAACTTGTCTCCACAAATTCCATTTCCTCCTAATCTCGCTCTTCACCTTCCATTCCTATGTACCAAAACCTTTACCGTTTACTAATCCGGGAAAATAGAACAAGCAAACTTAGTTACTATAAAATTCCACTCCCCTGTCTCTTACACTTACTTTCACCCCTCTCTCTATTTTTCTTCTAAAACCCCTTTTCTAATCGCGGCACAATAAGCACAATGCCACAATACTGCTCGGTCTCTTATCGATCTTGAGCATAGGAGCAGTATTGCTTGGCGTCCGAAGATAGGAATAAGCACAGAGTAATCTCGAATAAAGTGTTTGAAGGATTGCTCTGTTTTTGAGTAGCTGGGTGGAGTAAAATTATTTTAGTAATAATGGCGGGGGAGACGATTAATGAGGTTGAGTTGATGATGCCGGAGCTCCGGGGGCCGGGAGGGGACATGGCGGCGCAGATGAGGCTGTTGTGGGATTTGGTAAAGGCGCCGCTGATCGTTCCGGTGCTTAGGCTCGCCGTCTATGTGTGCTTGACTATGTCTATGATGCTTTTCGTCGAGCGGCTTTACATGGGAATTGTGATCATTCTGGTCAAGATTTTCTGCGGAAAGCCTGAGAAAAGGTACAAATGGGAGCCGATGCGTGAGGATTACGAGATTGGCACTTCTGTTTTCCCTTCCGTCCTCATTCAGATCCCCATGTTCAATGAAAAAGAGGTCTGCATTTTGTCTTTAATTTACACCAAACGCATTTAATTTCTTCAATTTTATTTGCACAAATTAAAGTCACATTCTATTTTATATGCTTTTGGATAGGTCTACAAGATCTCCATTGGAGCTGTATGTAACTTTGCTTGGCCATCAGACCGTCTTGTGGTTCAAGTTCTTGATGATTCTACTGATCATAACATCAAGGTATATACATTTCAGGAATTTGAATCCCAATCCCAATTTGAATTGGCCAGCTATAAGAAATCATTTAGACTGGTTTACATTTTTATAGTCATAAAATCGAGTTTATCAAGTGCTCAGATAGTGGTTGGTTTACAGTTTTTTTTTTTCAATCACCTAAACAAAAGAGTTGGAGACTAATTCATGCTGAAATTGTGTTTTAATTTGTTTTAGCCTTGATCTATTGTTTTGTAGGAGATGGTCGAAAAAGAATGTCTAAGGTGGGCAAGCAAGGGAATCAACATAACATACCAAACTAGGGTAACTAGAGGTGGCTATAAGGCTGGAGCCCTTAAGGAAGGATTGACGCATGATTATGTCCAAGACTGCGAATATGTAGCTATTTTCGATGCTGATTTCAGGCCTGAACCAGATTTTCTCCTACGATCCATCCCTTTCCTCATTCACAACCCCGAAATTGCCCTCATTCAAGCTCGTTGGCGTTTCGGTAAGCTTCCAATCTGTGTCACTTCATGTGCTTTATTTTATCTGTCACGTTTGATTCATTTGTCAAACTAACTGGAGAAAGAGAGTATCTTTATACTCTATACTATTTTTTTTAAAGATGTTATCATCCTCCTATTCTCTTTTATGGGTACTGTTATGTTAATTCTATGGTGCAATGGACCCATGGAAATTCCATCAATCACGGATAGTGGGACCGCCACTATCCAGAACAACAGTATACACTCATTGCATGGGAAAACCATGTGAACTTATTATGCTAACTTTATACTCATAAAAATTAAAGCTTTAATATTGTTATTACTTATTTTTCTGTTTTTTTTTTTAAATTATTGGCAGTAAATGCGGATGAGTGTTTGTTGACAAGAATGCAAGAAATGTCTTTGGATTACCATTTCAAAGTGGAGCAAGAAGTGGGTTCCTCTACTCATGCTTTCTTTGGCTTCAATGGTACGTGAAACTATAATAATACATAGCTCTTTTCTATATTAATTAAATTATTTAACAATACTTATTAATTATTCCTCAACCCACGCTGATGCCCGCATGCAAATTAAATCATTTTTGCCAAAACTTTTCCTAATTCACATAATTTAATCTTCATTCCCTAGTCAAGTTTAGTTTTCTCAAGAAAATCATATAGTTGGGAAATGCTTTTTCAACATGGCTGATACGAAAAAACTATAATTTTAGGGACGGGTGGCATATGGAGGATTGCTGCTATCAATGAGGCCGGAGGATGGAAAGACAGAACTACAGTTGAAGATATGGATCTTGCTGTCCGAGCTGGCCTTAAGGGCTGGAAATTCCTCTACCTTGGAGATCTCCATGTATTATTTCAAGAAATTCCTCAATTAATTAATTACTACGCTACGCATTTTAATTTCATAAAAGGGTCGGGATTGCCTCTGAAAGACTAAATTTGGAGTAATATCCAGCAAGTACTCAGGGTCGAACCCCGTAAAGAATTGACTCAAAGAGTCGTGTAAAAACTCAAAACACTACATCATCGAGGCAGATTCCAAGACTTGAAAGGCCCTTAATTAGGTTTAGGGTTCAAACTTATAAATGGGATATTATGTATATATACTCTATGCATTAACATTATTTGGTTTGTTGTTTTAATGACTATAGGTAAAAAGTGAACTCCCAAGCACTTTCAAGGCCTTCCGTTTCCAACAACATCGTTGGTCTTGTGGCCCTGCCAATTTGTTTAGAAAAATGTTCATTGAAATTGTTAGAAATAAGGTGAGTACAGTACAATATTATAATTAATTTTCTTGCTGTTGTTAAAAACATCAATAAATATATGTATTTGTACGTTTGCATGCATGCAGAGAGTGAACGTGTGGAAGAAGGTGTACGTGATCTACAGCTTCTTCCTAGTGAGGAAGATCACAGCTCACATGGTGACGTTCTTCTTCTACTGCGTGGTTCTTCCTTTAACCATCTTAGTGCCGGAAGTAGAAGTCCCGAAATGGGGAGCCATTTACATTCCCTGCATTATCACAATCCTCAACTCAGTGGGAACTCCTAGGTCAATCCACTTGTTGTTTTACTGGATCCTGTTCGAGAACGTCATGTCCTTCCACCGCACCAAGGCCACCCTCATTGGTTTACTCGAATTCAAGAGAGCTAATGAATGGGTCGTCACTGAAAAACTCGGAGATGCCATCAATAACAACAACAAATCCAACTCCAAACCTGCACCAAAGAAGACAAAGTCTATATTCAAAGACAGGTACGTTATCTAATCACCAATTCCCTGTAACTCTAGTCAAGATGGCTAAAGATATACACTTGTAATTACAAGGTCACGAGTTCAATTCGCATATCAACTCTCTTAGTTTGAACTGGTCAGCTATCGGCAAATTATTGTGTGGACCATGATTCACATAGTGCTGTGTGGACCATAATAAAAGTACATCTTTAATATACTGAATGTACATTATTTGTGTACTGAATGTACATTATACAATATAATGTACATTCAGTACACAAATAATGTACATTTTTTGAATACAATGTACATTTTTAATATACTAAAAGTACATTATTTTTATACTAATTGTGTGGACCATACCTGTGATCTTTTACCAATTAAGATCACAGGGTCTATCCAGTACATACTCTGGGGTACTAATTGCGGGTTTTATTCGTAGCACAAAAAAAATCACTGCATAATATTTATTGTGATATGTATGTTGCAGGATTTTGCTGCATGAGTTGGGATTTGCTGTTTTCTTGTTCGTGTGTGGAGTGTATGACTATTTGCATGGGAAGAACCATTACTATATATACCTATTCCTCCAAGTCATAACCTTTACGATTGCAGGAGTGGGCTGGGTCGGCACTATTGTCCCGTCTTAATTAGATCGCTACCATTATCTCATCAAGGAATTGTACGTTATGTTATTTGTTAGGAGTACGTAGAAGATTTAATTTAATTGAAAGTTGGAGCAGGACCATTCAGAAGTGTATATGTATAATTAGTGAAGACGGACAATGAATGAATCAGGGTTTTCACTGAAAAAAAAAAAAGGCACTTTAGGATTTTAGCTAGTTTTCTTAGCACATCTCCAGCAGCTAGGAGATATGCAGATGGCACAATGGCCAAATGAGTAATCAAGGATTTTGTCATTCTAGCTAGCTAGCTAGCTTCTGAATTTTTGGATCTTTCCATCTGTATTTATTTGTATGATTTAATAAAAAAAGAAAATTTATTATATGGTGTTTATATATATAGTCATATAGATACACGGATAACATAATTATGAAAATGACAGTTTTTATGCTCTTGAAGATGCATGGTTTCAAATTTATTATGTTTATCGAAATAATGTAAAGACATTTTCTATTGGAGGATCGGAACTATTTATAACACTTAGGTTGTTTTTGAATAAAAACAATGCCTTTTCAAACCTGATTTTGTATTGTTTTTAACCCCACAATAATCGTAATTTCATACTTTCAATTCAAATAAGAACAAAAGCTTCAATTCAATATAACTTTCCAATTTCCAGTAATTTGACCATCCAGTTCGGTCTGGAGAATGGAATTATATGTTCTGTAATTTTTTAAATGGATGAATTCAAATTAATTAGTAGTATATATATATATATATATATATATATATATATATATATATATATATATATATATATATATATATATATATATATATATATATATATGTATATATATATATGACGGTAAATATATGTTACCGGTATATTTTGAGTATTATTAGTATCAGTACAATAGTGAGCTCTAGTCGAGTAATGTTGTCTTCCTAAACCAAGTGTACAAGTCTACTTATACGCTGCAACGACTCTTCCTCCAGTGAGTGTAACGGAGTGTCAGTAATGGTGAGCTGCATTGAGTGCTGGTAATTGTGAGCATTCATTGAGTACTGGGTCGTGATAATGGAGAGCTGTTGGAGTAATTATCAGTACTCAATGTGTCGTCTTTGTGTCAGTACGTAATGGTGAGCTGCATTGAGTGCTGGTAATGGTGAGCATTCATTGAGTGCTGGGTGATAATGGAGAGCCGTTGGAGTAATTATCAGCACTCAATGTGCTGATGGTTCGGGTCAGGTGTTGATGCCCAATTATCCTGCCAATATATATATATATATATATATATATATATATATATATATATATATATATATATATATATATATATATATATATATATATATATATACTCCTTTTTTTTTTAATGTATGCAAGGTGCAATAAATGAAACATATTTGTGATGAGGATATTTGGTTCTCTAGATAAAATTTCACATGTAGAGCATATATGGATTAAAAGCCACATGTGGATGATGACGTGCAGCTTGCGTGCATCTAGGTGGGGATGAACATGATTCGAAATGGCGACGTGCAGCTTGCGTGCATCTAGGTGGGGGGTGAACATGATTCGAAACGGCGTCGTTTAATGTTATTCAATATATTATAGGGTTTCGCATCATACGTCGTCGTTTAATGTATGTATATATATATATGTTGAAGGAAGACCTAGGGTTTTCCTCTCAGTTCTTTATCTCATCTCTCATCTGTTCTGAGTGCTCTCTTTGCGAATCGCGACTTCTCTCCGATTCTCTTAGAGTCTGAGTTCTCTCTTCTTCTCCGATTCTCTTAGAGTCTGGGTTCTCTCTTCTTCTCCGATTCTCCGATTTTGTAGCCTTTGATTCTTTGTTTTGTGTCTTCTGAGTCTAAGGCAAACAGTCGCCTGACTCGTCTCTGATTCTCCGCCTCTCCGGTGACCGTTGAGACTTGCAGTGGTGGAAGTCGTGGTGTTTATTGCTTAGAAGCCATTGTTCTCCATGGATATTTTTGTGAGAAATCAAATAATTCGTAAACCCTAATTTATATAATTTGATTTATGAAATTTATTGAACTTTCTTTGATATATATTGTTATCTGTGTTGATATATTGTGTTATTAGGGTGGAAGTAGTCTTTAATCGCAACCCTAATTTTATATATAATTGATTTATAAGCATGTTGGGATTGTTGGGTGATATATTGTGTTTGTGAATCTCTGATCAATATTTGCCTATTTGGTGATGTATGATTGTATATTGGGTGGAAGCTAAAATAAGAATTTAAAGAGTAAAGGGACTGAATAGCAATATATTTTTGCCTTCGTCCTAAAATTGACCTCGGGGTCTCTTTCGGAATTTCGCGGGGCTTCCGTTTCCCACCTGTATTCCTATTTCCTACTCTTCTCCATCGTTTCGTTTCGCGGAAAACCCTAATTTTCTCTCTCTATCTCTCTCTCTCTCTATTACCGTCGACCATTAAGTTTATTTGAAGGGGAAATATGGTTTTGTACATATAATTTTGTTTCGGTGGTGCTTGGATTTGATTTGGAACACCGAGACAGAAGATTGGCAATTTTTCGGGATATAAAAGGCTATTTTTTGTTTGATTTGATCTATAGAGGTTGGGTTTTGATATTGCGGTGCTCGTGTGGTGTGTATTTGTTCTGTTTGCTTTTCAAGGTTCCCAATCTATCTGTTGCAGAAGTTTCCAGATTAATTTGGTTTACTTTGAAATTCTAGAGGCTTCTGCAATGGCGAACCGGACGGAGGCAGGGGAGGTCGTGATTTCGTCGATTCGGACTGGGATGAAGCGCGAGTTTGCAATGATGATGAAGGCTCAAGCCGAATGCGGGATCTCTATTGGTCAGAAGAGGGTTACTCGGTCTCAGAATGGGGCTTTAAACGGTAGAGCTTCGATTAGTCCTAGGACTAAGAGCTCTACTGTGAAAAGGCGGAAGAAGGAAGCGAATGTGGTGACTGCTGATCAGAGTTTGAGCCACTCTAATGAGAAATTAGATAAGACTGAGGAGTTAAGGAGTAAAGATGAGGGCGAAAAGGTTGAGAAGCTCCCTTTAACAAGTGAATGGGAGGAGCCCAAGAGTGATGTCGTTGATGGTGCTAGTGAAGATGAGAAGAATGGCACTGCTGTGGACTCAGAAATTGGAGAACAAGAGACAGCTTGTGTTATGGAAAGAGAGGAGTTGAACAGTCTAGGTGGATCCCAGAAAGAAAAGCTGATAAATGGAGATGTTGCTGCTAAACCAGTGGATGTTGATAACTCTGGTAATGGGGAAGAGAACAATGGTTTAGTCGATTGTGGAGGTTTATTTCAGAAAGAACTTTTAATAAATGGAGATGTTGCAGAGAAACCAAAGGAGGTTGATAAGTCTGACAATGATAAACAGAGTGATAGTTTAGTTAACTGTGGTGGTGGAGTTGAGAAAGAAAAGGAGTTGAATGGAGATGTTACTGAGAAAATGATGGATGTTGATAAGACTGACAATAAGGAACAGCTTGATAGCTTAATGGAACCGGCCATGGAAGAATTGCCCATGTCAGGGGATTGCAAGACAAAGAGTGAAGCCATTAAGGCGGACTGTGCATATGGCAGTGCATTAGCAACTGTTCCTGAGAGTGTGGAGAACTCTAAGGTGAGCACCTCCTCTGAGAAGCCATTAAGGCGGTTTACCCGCTCATGTTTGAAGCCAAAACAGCAGGCGATGTCTGCATCACCCGCTGAAGATACAAAGGCAGAAGATGCTCTGGAAAGTGATGAAGCAAGTGCCATCGGTACAACATCGAAGCTTGAAATGAAAATGTCAAAGAAGGTTGCTCTGGTAAAGATTCCAACAAAGTTGAAAGGGCTTCTTGCTACTGGTTTGCTTGAGGGTTTACCTGTGCGTTATGTAAGGGTTACCAAGGTGAAGTTTACTGCCCTTGGTTCAAATTTTTTCTTGGAATGAATTTAGGTTGAATTTATAAGTTTAACTGTTTTTCATTCTTTAATTACACTTTAGGCTAGAGGAAGGCCTGAGAAAGGGCTTCAAGGAGTCATTCAGGGTTCTGGAATATTGTGCTTCTGTCAGAACTGTGGTGGAACTAAGGTAAGCTTTATGCTTTTACCTTTCAGTCTGTATTACATAGATGCTAGAGCTGTACATGGTTGTATCCTAACTGAATATTTTATTCAATCTAGGTTGTGACTCCAAATCAATTTGAAATGCATGCGGGTAGTTCAAATAAACGTCCACCAGAGTATATCTATTTGCAAAATGGAAAAACACTTCGAGATGTACTAGTTGCATGCAAAGATGCTCCTGCTGATGCACTCGAAGCTGCAATTAGAAATGCTACTGGTGCTGGAGATGCCAGAAAGTCTACTGTTTGTCTTAATTGCAAAGGTACTTTAAAAAAAAAAATATTATATTCTATCTTATCTGTTTTCCATGGTAATCTCTGACAGTTTGATACTTTACTGTTTTCAAGCCTCTCTGCCTGAGGCTTCTTTTGGTAGACCAAGGCTTCAGTGTGATTCATGCATGACTTCAAAAAAGTCTCAAACTACTCCTTCACAAGTTGGTGATGCTAACTGCAGGTATCTGTCTCCTGTCAATTGCATTCTTAACTAAGCCCCCTTTTAATGGTACCTTCTTTAAGGAGAAAACTTAAGTGCTTTTTAATACACTTTTATTTGGATGAAATTGGCAATTTCCTTGAATTTTAGTTGCAAATTTTTGTAGGACTTTATGTTATCTACTACTTTGGGGTTGCATTTGTGTGTGTTAATATTAGCAGAGATGGTCAGTTGGAGTTCATATTTCTTTTGAATTATTATTGGGCAGATGATTTGTATAAGTTAGGGTTGCCTGATTTAAGGGGTCTACAGTGGTAAGGAACTAGAGATTACTTTCTTTTGGATGCTTTTTGAGATAGTTTTAAGTCATTTAGTTTTTAAAGCATTTCTTTCTTTCTGTCAATGGTCTTTGGTTTTCCTAAAAAATCATATAGTTCTCTTCACGTTGAGGACACATTGAGAGATGATAATTTGGTTGTTCAAATTTTAAGTTCTTTTTGTAATCAGTGGTAATATGGTAGCATAAATAGGACATAGCTAGATCAAATTTTACTTTGATTGAGATTATTGATAAAAAGTGTACTTGCTGTAAGACTCACATTGGAACTAGTATTTATTGGAACTGAATGGGGAAAAGAAATCAGGTTGCACACCAAACTATATTGGGAGTAAAGCTCAGTTGAGCTTAGGATATGTAGTCTGCAGGTTTGACATGATGTGTTGATTGTGTTCTCTCTCTTAGTCTCTTTTGAGAACCTTCTAATTATATGAACTCCGCTCCTTTCCTGTAGGTCACCTTCATCAAATTCTGTTTTGAAGTCCACAGAACGGATGTCTTCTGGGACTTGCCCCCCTAGTAAGGTTCATGGAAGATTAACCAGGAAGTGAGTGTTCCCTAATTACCCTTCATTAAGTTTTTATTCATCATTCTGTTAGAAGATATAAAGTTATTTTGCTTATTTCTATGGTTTTGATGAATGCCTAAATAAAATGTTCATCTACTTCAGCATGACATCCATTCCTTCATATTTTATCACTGTGGACCAACTCATTTGGTTTTTTGCATTTCCCTTGTTCTTGTACAGAGACCTTCGAATGCATAAACTGGTATTTGAGGGAGATGTGCTACCAGATGGAACTGCATTAGCTTATTATGTTCGAGGAAAGGTTAATGCAACAATTATCAAGTAGTTTACATTTTTTTGGGGGAATACTAATTATCCTCTAGTTTTGGGGACTTGGCTTTAATTGTCTGGATATAATAACACTTGGTTTTTTGAGCAAACCTTTTGCCTTTCTGATCGTAAGTTATCTGTGCACAGAAACTGCTTGAAGGATATAAGAAAGGTGGTGCAATATTTTGTTATTGTTGTCAGAGTGAGGTACTATACTTACCATTACCTTTTCTTATTTTTAAAATTTTATATTATTTCTTTCTAATTTGTAACCCAAAACCTCCTTGTGCAGGTGAGCCCTTCACAATTTGAGGCTCATGCTGGATGTGCATCACGCCGCAAGCCGTAAGTTATTATTTGCTCAATACAATGAACATAAAATATATTACATCCATTTAATAGAGGAATACATAATAATTAACGAACACTATCACCCTAACACAATTAACAACGTATTTCAACACCCCTAAACCAACAAAATCAAATACCTTTTATATGGACTAAGATTCCCCAACTGGGATTGCTTTTGGTGGGGATTGACCCCCTGACCTCGTGTTGGGGGGCCTTGCCAACTCAACAAAGCCATCATTGGCTATTTGGTTTATTTGGGTTCCATGGCTTCTGCCTTTCTGGTGTTTGCTTATTATAGTTGGCTTGAAATATTTGTGAGAACATGTTATCTTTTTTTTTTTTTTTTTTTGGAGGGGTTGGTATTGGGGGAAGCTTCACACATTGGGAGTTTTCAATCTTAAGGCAGTTATCCTCTTTGGGTTGGAGAAATGCAAAGTAGCAAATATTATTGATTGCGCACCATGGAAAATATCTTTGTACAATACATGCTATTTAACATTATCACTTAAACTTGGTTCTGTTTTTCTTGTCAGTTACTCTCACATCTATACCTCCAATGGGGTGTCGCTACATGAGTTGTCTATCAAGCTTTCAATGGAACGTAGATCCTCATCTGATGAAAATGATGATCTATGCTCCATATGTGCTGATGGAGGTGATCTTTTGTGCTGCGATAATTGCCCAAGAGCTTTCCACACAGGTCGGTCTTATCTCATTATAAATAGATGAAAAATGTTTTACTCACTACATTTGTTATGTTTCACTTTAGATCGTTAATATTTGATGTTTATAATTGATTGACCTACTGCTTTGGAAAAATAAGATCGATTGGACTATTGGTTACGCACTATTTCTTTGAATTTATGATTATATACATGATTTTTATAAATTTAAATAATTATTCGGTGTATACTTTGTGTGTGTGTGTGTGTGTGTGTTTTTTTTTTTTTTTTGTTTTTTTTTTTTAAGTATTAGAGTACTATTCAGATCCTAACTAATTGTTATACTTAATTTTAGTGAAGTAATAAAGTGAAACTATATGATTCTATTAATCAAGTTAAATACTTGTTTAATTGATTAGTAATTTGGCATACAAGCTGAAGTCATTCATACACTGCTAAGATGTCTCTTTTTTACCCTCTCAGAGTGTGTTTCCCTGCCAAACATTCCTAGGGGGACATGGTATTGTAAATATTGCGAGAATATGTTTCTCAAAGAAAAGTTTGACCGTAGTGCCAATGCCATTGCTGCTGGGAGGGTTGCTGGAATTGATGCACTAGAGCAAATAACCAAGCGTTCCATTCGGATTGTTGATACTTTACATGCTGAAGTTGGTGTTTGTGTGCTTTGCAGGTTTGCCTTCAATGCTTTCTTGATAGAATGAGTTGTTTTTATTTTTTGAGTAGTGGAGTGGTTAGTTCCTAATATTATAATTACTGGTAGTCCTTACCATGAAGTATAATCCATGTGTTAATTTGAACAACTGATATTTGGAGAAGTATAATCCATAACCCAATGGTCCCAATATGCTTTCCAGTCTTTATTGTTGGGTACTTAAGTGCTTTGCTTCTTCCAGTCAGTTGGAAGCTTTTTATTTTTCTTATAAGTACTTTCAATACACATACGTTCTTGCCAAATTCTGTTCACTCTGCTTTTCTAGAAAAAAAGGAAATTTTCTCTATTTTCTTATGGAGCTTTGTATTCCTCTAGCACACTGTCATTCTCTCAATGCTCAACTTACACTTTTTTTTAAACAAAAATGCTTGCAGGAGTCATGATTTTAGTACATCTGGATTTGGTCCCCAGACAGTTATTATCTGTGACCAGGTATTTGTGGTTATTATTTTACTTATTACATCTGGGTTTCCAAGTCCTTTGGGTCTTGTCAGTTAGTAGAGGTGTGACAGTTTCTCATTCTTTTTGTAGTGCGAAAAGGAATATCATGTCAAGTGTCTTAAAGAGCACAATATGGATGATCTTAAGGTTAAACTCGTGTTTTAAATAATAATATTTCTCTTTGCTTCCTCAATCCTCACCTTCATTAATGTGTGATTCTTTTTCATTTTTAACATCTTTTTGGCATATCTGCATGCAATTTAATAATAGTGTTTTCCACAGGAACTGCCAAAAGATAAATGGTTTTGCTGCAAAGAGTGCAATAGCATTCATTATGCTCTGCAGAAACTTGTATCAGATGGAGAACAGAGCATTCCGGACTCACTAATGGGAATCATAAAGGAGAAGATTAAGGCTAAAAATCTGGAGGACAATTCTATTAATGATGTAAAATGGAGGCTCCTGAGTGGAAAAAATTCTACGGAGGAAACCAGAGTGTGGCTTTCTGGTGCTGTCTCCATTTTCCATGTATGCAATCTTAGTCCTTGTCTTCCATTTTTCAATCTTCTTTCTATACATTTTATTGTTTTGGTTTTAAATTGGAATTTTTTCCCATCCCATCCTTGATCTATTCAAACTGTCTTTTTGTTATGCTGGGGGTATGGTTCAATCGAGTAGTGATAAAAAGTGACATAGTACTAGGGTAGTTTTGACTTCACTGGAAGTGTAAATTTTCAGTAGTTTGAAATTACAATGTTTATGCTGTTAGACTAGTCCCTTGGGCAATGGTTCATTTCAAACTAATATCTGTTTACAACTAATTATGCTTAGGACTCTTTTGACCCCATTGCTGATTCCAGTACTAGCCGCCTTGATTTGATACCCACCATGGTCTATGGGTAAGTAATAATGTCTGGATTACTGATCTTTCTTGACTGGTTTTCTATGTTAATAGACTATGTGTAATATCAATTAATATTATACTATCTGATTATCAGAAGGAATTTCAAGGATCAAGACTTTGGTGGGATGCTTTGTGCAATACTAATGGTCAAGTAAGGAGCCATATTTATTTTACTATGGGAGTTACTTCTGAAGATATTTCATAGGTACTTAATTCTAATTTTTATTATATGTAGCTCTTTGGTTGTATCTGCTGGAGTAATACGGATATTCGGGAAGGAAGTAGCTGAACTCCCTTTGGTTGCAACGAGTCTTGATTGCCAGGGAAAGGTAAGATTAACTGTCTGTCTGGACCGTATTTCCAGTCATGCCCTTAATTTACAGTAGACCTATGTAGTAAAAGAAGACAATTCATTTTAGTTAAAGTTGCAGATAAGAAAACTTTGCTTGTAACAGTAAGTTGCAGATATTTAAATGACGATTTCTGGTGCAGGGGTACTTCCAGTCATTGTTTTATTCCATCGAGAATCTTCTGAAATCTTTGGGTGTGAAATACTTGGTGCTTCCTGCAGCTGAGGAAGCTGAATCTATTTGGACAAAAAAATTTGGCTTTCAGCATATTACTCCAGAAGAGGTACCTTGTGTTTTTGTGCACTTTCTCATCTCACCCAATCAGACTAATAACGTTAATCATGTTGTGTTTTGTGTTATGCCTTTCAGCTGAAGCACTACAAAGACAATTATCAACTGATGATTTTTCAGGGAACGGCGATGCTGCAAAAGCAAGTCTCCGAATCATGAAATTCTCACTTAAGTTGGAGGGAGGGATGAAGTTTTTCATCGTGCAGGGTGTAAATGTCAATTTTGCGGAATGAAAATGTATAGCTGGGATTAATTTGGCTGTTGTATATAAGGTGATAGAATAGCATCATCGCTGATGACAACAGATGCGGTCTGTTTTTTGAAAGATAGATTTATTCACAGAAGAGAGAAGTATGAAGCAATGGGTGTAAATCTGTAGGCTATTTGGTGCAAACTGATTTGGAGGCATGTCTTAGTTTTCGTGGGCATTTTGGTAGAATGTTATTGATTCGGCTCCCTGATAGTTAGATAACCTTTGATCTCAAATATACCGTAGTACTTTCAGAATTAGGTTCATTTTGTACTTGTTAATTGATTCATTTGCAATGGCGCTGGCTATGCTTCAGTTTCTCTGGAGATATTTACACCTTTATTTTGGTCTATTCTTTATTTGGGCGTTAAATTTTAACTGAATTTCACACACAAAAAAGTTTTTAAGGGAAAGCATCTAAGAAAGCTCACGTCTTTTGACTTTAATGCTACAACAAAGTAGGCATCTATCGTCGTCCTCACAAAGTGCTCCTTTAGTATCTGGCAAACGCTCTTATCGTATATTCTTCCCCATATCGATCCATGAAATTCGAAGTGCTTATGTTTCCTTTTTTGTCTTATTCTTTGATTTACAGTAAAGTGTATAGTCGTATTTTACGTGAAGGTGTAGTTTGATTGATGTCCGTGAGTTCATAGTTGGTTACAACTTACAAGCGTGAAACTCTTATAATCTTGGCATGAGGCAAGTATTTATATGCATTGATATTCTTTTAATTGTTTTTAATTGATACACAAACATTTGTAGTCTTTTTTAACATTCTCTTATTTTAGCACCAAACTATTAATTAGACATACTTAAAGAAAATCAATTAAAAAAATAATTTTTAATATATTTTTCATAAGTTTATTTCGTCCAAAAGGGGCAGGGAGTAATAAAAAACATAGAAAGAAAAATGCTATTCAAACTAAATTTTTTGCCACATTTTATTAAAATTAAATGATGTGTGTGCATCTGGCACATGACTCATCAATTTGATGAAATTAAGATGATTAGTTTGCCAAAGTGATGCAATTGAGCTGATTAGCTCGTAAACTCCAAGTATAAAGGAATAATATGTGACATAGAGTCCTAGTTGGTATTGAGATGACATCTTTATTAAAATAAATAAGTTAACAATTTCTATTTTGTTTAAAAAAAAAACAATTTCTATTTTCTTTTAAAAGTCATGACTTCTCTACTTGTCCTATTTTTAACATTTTTTTTAAAATTTATTTATTTAAATAAAGATATCATGTGAGCACCTTTTAACTGGTTTGCCTGGTTACATGTTGATAATTGACTTAATTGTATAAGTTTGATAAATTAAGGTTGGTAACCAACTAATTAGCTTAATTAATTTTATCAATTTAATAAATTGAGGTGTTTTATCGAAATAGACGCCTAATTATTATTTTGTATATAATTTGAATATTTATTTCACCGTCTTCTTAAAAATATATAGATTACAAAAGTAATAAGATGGTAACGAAAAACAAGAGAATATAAAATATTTAATCATTTACTGAATTTAAATTCCTTCCTTACCCCATATTGGAAATCATCATTTTTACCGTTTATAGTGAAATCAACCCAAAGCGGGAAAGAATTCAAAATTTGAATATGAAGCCAAGCACCATTTCTGTCATTTCATTTTATAATTTTTTTTTTTTTTTTTTGTCTCTTAAAATTTTTTAAACAGCCGATTTGGTAAATTTCTCAAAATCTATCTTTGCGCCCCGTCCCCTCCAAGCCTAATAATTCATTTTTCCCCATTTTCTCTCTTGCTCGGTATCTCTCTCTCTCTCTCTAGATATTGAGTAATCTATTGTCTTTGCAGAAAATTCGAATTAGGGTTTCATTTTTAATTTCTATTTTTTTTTCCTTATAATTTGAAGAACTAAGCAAGTGCTTTGTCTTTGTCTCCTTTCGGGTTATCGCAGTTGAAATGGGTCAGATTCAGTATTCGGAGAAGTACTTCGATGACACTTTCGAGTATAGGTTATTCATCGTTCTTCCCAGCACTTCAATTCTTTTAATATTTATTTACTCCGTATTTGTTTGTTATTTTTTAAAAAAATGTTGTGAAGCACCGAAATATACTTGTCATCTGATGTTTGTCGATTTCGGCGGTTCTATTCAGGCATGTTGTTCTCCCACCTGAAGTGGCGAAACTCCTCCCCAAGAATCGGCTTCTTTCTGAAGTAAGTTTCTATTTTTGGATTTTGATTTTGAAAATTTTGTTCTCATGTTTTAATTTATTGGTATAATGTTTTGGATAGATTGATGATGAACGGCCTTTACAAAAATACTCTATCTATCATATTTTACATCTCCTTACTCTTCATTGGTTAAAGTAATTATTTCTTTTTTTGCTTATTTTCTTTAATATTTTTTTAATGATTATTAATTTTATAGACTAATACTAAACTTAATGAGATGGAGGGAGTAAAGGCTTGTTAACCGACCTAGACAGATAAAATGAGATGGAAGGAGTAGAAAATTTTCATTGTAATAGTTTTATTATTGACATGCTACTCCAATAATTGGGTCAATTTTGTTAATGATGTATATGAGAGCATGGCTCTCCATCTTTCTGCCATTTTTGTGATTAGTTTGTACCACTAGTGTTCGACATTAAGAGAATGAAAATTTAAAAATGTAAGTACACAAATGAGATGATTTTGTCTAGCGAGTAATTTTGGAACTGTGTAGTCATATAATTTGCTTGGATTCTAGGTTCAATTTTCATTTATATTTGCTATTGTTTTGATTTTGTCTACATTTATTTAATAGAATGAGTGGAGGGCCATTGGAGTTCAGCAGAGCCGTGGATGGGTCCACTATGCTATTCATCGACCAGAGCCACACATCATGCTTTTCAGGAGACCACTGAATTATCAGCAGCAGCAAGAGAACCAGGCTCAGCTAAACCTGATTGCCAAGTGAAAATTTGAAGCTTGTATACCAGCCAATGATTCTCTCTGCAGATTGTCACCGTCATCTTTCATTTCCTCTAGAAATGAAACAATATTTTATATTAAAGAGAAAAACATTAGAATCTATGCTATTGTGCTGTTGAGAATCTTCCTGCTATAATGGTTATGGTGTTAAGTTGTCCAGAGTGCATAAATGATATATCACTGTTGGTTGATATTTATATGAAAGTTTCTTTCTTTTCTATTTTATAATGTACTTACTTTTCTCCACTTTGTTTTGTTAGCTTATGCTTTGCTTTGTTCTTTTGTTTTCTGATAAGTTTCTTTTTTAATTTGTCGTCCGGCACTTGGCAGGTACTTTTTTTTGTGTGTTGGAATTTGTTCTAGTTGCTAAAAACCTTACTTCCCTAAATTATTAGGGGATTTGATGGCAGTGAAATGACTTTAAATAAGTTATGAATGAGGGCAAATGTCTAATATTCTGGTGGACTCAATGCAGATTGATGGTATGCCATAAGCCACAACTTGATGAACTATCTAAATTTCATGGCTTGATTCATTTCTTAGATCATAATGATGAATGGTTTGCTGATATGCCTTTAGCAGGAAGATTGTGTGTTTTGCTACTTCATGAAGTAACTTTGCCCTCTCTTGATCATATCAACTACAAATGCTTGATTTTTATAAGCAACCATTCCTTTGAGTCATGCTATTAGGGTGTTAAACACTAAGCTACATGATTCAATGGGGGTATAGAAGAGAACTAAAGACAGATAAAAAGCTTACAAAAGGAATTTCTTTCTGAAATGGTGCGCAATTAGATCACTGTTGAAACTCTATTCTACATTTGCATTACAGTTTATCCCACACAGACAATACAGCAAACTACCTGAGCCTCCTCCCAATTCTCTCTGTTCATCGGAAATGTCAATTCTTGAAAGCCAATGCAGCCATCAACTCTTGAGAAAACTGAGCCTTCTTACCTATGAACTCAGCCTCTTCCTCCATTAACCCCTTCCACTGCTCATTCATGCCCTCGAGCTTTCTAGAACCCAATTGCCTTAACCCCATCAAGTACATATCATTTCCCGTGAAATTCACAGCCATTTGCTCCACCAGATATGGAAAATCCCCCAAATCCACCTCTCCAGTCGCGTCTCCGTTCTCCTTCTCCGCATTTTCCCCCAAATCTTCGCCGTCGGGAAGTTTTTCAATTTCCGGCGAGGGTTCCTCGGCGGCGGTTTCGGAAATTTTCACCATGAGTGGGGCGGGTTTCTTGGCCTGTTTCCCCCAGATCAGGCGAGCAATTTGGTAAACTTCTTCGTCGTGAGCGGTCTTGATACGGGACTTGGACTTGGCTAGCTTGTGGTACCGCTCTTTCATCCGCTTAATCTTCGCCGCGATCTGAGTCTCCGAGACGTGGTGGCCCAGCGGGAGGGAGACGGTGGAGTCGGTGGTGGATTCCAGCAGCGCTTTCAGGAGGTTGATTTCGTCTTCTTTGCTGAACACCTTGTTGGATAGCTGGGAATTCGCCGCCGCCGGCGATTTCGGGTCGGAAGTGGCGCCGGCGGACGTCTTGCGCTTGGATGCGGAGCGGCGTTTGGACGTTGACATGGCTGGGCAGGCAACGCAACTGGCGAGGATGGGAATTTGGGAGTAGTGCTTCGGGACTTCCTAAGGGACGGTTTGTTTACTACTTTTTAAGAAATGTCATTTGTTGCTATTTTTATTTTTAAGATTTAAATTGGCTGCCCATTAATTTTAAAGATGGTGGTATTTATTCTTTTTATTTTTATTTTTCATATAATTCAGTTAAGTCAATGTCAAGTGTTGATTTGACAATTTTTTTTTTCAAATAATTTTGTTTTATTTGATCAATTTAAAATGAGATTAGAGCAACTTCAATGCAAGGAGAAAGAAGAGGAAGGTAAAGAAAGGAGGGAAGGGAAAAAAGGGAAGAATGCTTTCTTCCTAGAAGCCGTGCGTATCACGTGAGCAACACGTGCGATAAGATAACGCATGCTGGTTACACGTCATTTTGACGTGTAGAGGGTGGAGGATAGCTGTCCTCCGCTCTATCACGCGACCAGCATGTGCAATCAGATAGTGCATGCTGGTCACACGTCATTTTGACGTGTAAAGGGTGGATGATAGCTGTCCTCCGCCCTATCACGTGACCAACACGTGCAATAAGAGGGTGGAGGATAGCTGTCCTCCGCCCTATCATGTGACCAACATGTGCAATCAGATAGTACATGCTGGCCACACGTCATTTTGACGTGTAGAGGGTGGAGGATAACTGTTTTTCGGCCTCTGTTTTATAAATAATTCTTTCTTTAAAAAATTAAGTCGTTTTTCAACGGCTTGATTTTTTATTTTTTTTTGTTATTATATTTTTAAAATTTTTTATATTAAAATTTAGTGTTTATGTACATCACGTCTGATCATCAAAGCACATTAAAGAAATAGCTAGGAAATTTTCTAATGTTGAATTTACTTTTGCAAAACAATAGCATGTTTTATGCCTTATTGTATCTCTTGGCCATGCCAATCGAGGCAGTGTGCACTACATTTTGGCACATCCAGTGGCACGGCCATGCCCTTGTCACGTTGCGTTTTTTTTTTCTCTCTCTTTCTCTCTCTCTCTCTCTCTCTCTTTTTCTGTTTTGTCCATATCTGAATATTATTTAAGCGTTTTTGTGATGTCTTGGGGGAGTTCAAACCCTAGGTAGTCTTAGCTTATTTCCCTTCCATTCCTATCGTTACCCTAGCTTAGATTAGTACTAGATTTACATTTCTGGCACTTTTGAAGGTAATCAAGGATTTTAGCACCAAATTCTAAATTCTTCATATACTCTTCAAAAGTCAAGTTTATCTTTCATTCTATTTCTCTTATGTTGTGTTTATACTCTTTTATTTGTGCTTTTACTTTATTTATGCTAAATATGTGTGAGTAGTTCAATTTCGGACTTGAGTTAGGTAGTTTAATCTATCTGGATGTTCTCAATGCTTAGTTATTATTGCATCAGCGTATAATAGCACCTAGTCCCCAAATGATGACAATTCAACCTTACTCACCACTTCACGTTATACCGCAGACAATTAATATATCGTCTTTTCTTCAAAAAATAAAAATGACGTCATTTTAGATCATAACTCACAATATTAGTTGGACCTGGTCCACGATATAATTTGTCTTATTAGTTGGGTGAAAAATGAAATTGTTTATAAAAAACTTGTGTGTTGACTCGGATAAAAAATTGGGCCTTTTCGTAGGCTCAAAGATGTGGAGGTACATAGTTAAAATTGGGTACATATTGATGCCGTTGGCCCAAAATTAGCTCTAATCGGGTCAAGCTTCCGGCGGATTTACATTTTCCCCAAATCGACAAACGAACACTATGAGTTGAGAGCTACTCGTCGGTGATCGGACTTCGGTGGAATACTATCTTAGACGTCGATTATTAGGTATTTCTTCAATGTTTATCTTTTTATTTTATCTTCCATTATTGGTGATCTTTTCGAATTGGCGTCTTCTGAGAACTTTTTTACACACATTGAATATGGTGTGTTGGTGCGTGAAGATTTTGACTGCTAATGTTTTTTGTAGTTGGTAAAATATAGCTATGTGTTCATGATAGACTGGTATGTGTTACCAAATTCTGAATTAAAATTACTCTTATGCGTGTTTGCTGGCGCTGATAATTTGATGATAGAAGTTAGACTAAGTGGTAGTGAGTCCTATTTGGAAAGCTTGAAATGATAACTCAAGTGCTCATAGCTGTCTGTAGATGTTAATGATTGGTTTTGATAATGTCTTTATGAATTATGATTGACTTCAAAATCCGTTTCATTGTCCTGTAAAATCGTTGAGCTTCATGAATTGTCTTTCAATGTGTTTGTTTCTTGTTGCAACTTGCAAATGTGTGTGATCCAAGGGGGTTCGGTTACTTGGTTTAGTTAAGCTCAATTTAAAATTAGCGTTTTGGAAGATTTTTTTTATCTTTGTTTTCATCTCCAATGAAGAGTAATGGTTGCAATTCCTTTATATATACACACGCACTCAATCAGTTAAAATGCTATGGAAATAACAGTGTTGAATACCAAGATATGTTTTGCAGACTATGAGCTGTTGAAAGCTGACCCTGAAACTGCTGTTTGAATTTCTTTATCCTTGAATGCATGTGATGTACTGTTGACAACTTATTGTGCCTTTTTGAGTTACTCTGTTGCTGGTACTCCAAAATTTCATACATGTCATGCACATAAGTGAAACTTAGTCTGTCTTTAAACCTCTCTCCTCTTGCTAAAATTCTAACTTGCCTCCCTTATTATGCCATGTTCAAAGCTCAAATTTATATCCTGCTTGTGCATTCTGAACCCCATAAGGCCATGATCCACAGCCAAGTCTTCTTTCTGGAGTGTCTTTAACTCTCAAAATCATTTTGAAGAAGACTGCAATGCAGCTAATATGAAATTGCATTCCAATTAGCTTTGCCATGTAAATTTAACAGATCTAAAACCCAGAGGGAAACCCCCATAGATTGTTGTAAGTATCCCATGCAACAAGGACTAGCGAGTGTACTTAACATATTGATATGTTTGAGAAGATTTGTCGCCTCTACTATCAAGTTCTTATAAGATGGAGTATTCGGGCATTCTGCTACATCAAGTTAGTGAATACCTCTATACGTTCTGTGCTTTTCTCCTGGTGTGCCTTCATCTGATTGATCTGTTAATTGTTAAGGATAAGGATGGGGGTCATGAAAGACCACTCTGTGAGGATCTCCTTGGTTGGAGGGTACTGCTTTTTTCCTAGGGCTTATATGAAAAATAGCTGAAATTAACTGAAAATAGAACTTACTTTCCTGCTTTGTTCATTTGGATTGCTCATCTCAGCTTCTTTTGTGTATTCATCACTTAACTCCCCTTCTTTTCTGTCTGCTATTCAGATAGCCTGCTTTGGCTTACATAATGCCTCGTAGTCGCAATGCCATTGTTGCTACTGGCTTAGTTGCCTTTGTCGCTGCTGGCTTAGCATTCCCATTTTACATGGCGTGAGTAAATCTTTTCAGCTCTTGTAATTATAGCAAAGTAACATTTCTTATTGCTTGCGGTAGACTTCATGTACATGGTCTCTGTTCCAGGTCCCGATCATCAAGAGCAACGCCCGTGATTGATTCATCAAAAGCGCTACCACCTCAGGCAACTTTTCGTGGACCTTATATCAATACTGGTTCGCGTGATATTGGACCTGATCAACACACTTACCCTAAGAAATAATTTCCCCTTTATGTATATTTTCTTAATTTAAATTGTTTTGTATGGCATGCGAATTCTTTCACCTATACTTTCACTCAATGAGAGCATCCAGAATTCTATTGCTTCTAACACCGCAATGGAGAAGCAATTTGTTGTAGCTTTGCGAGAAGAGAGGAAAAAGAAAATGTAATAAACTATACCAAAGCATGCTCTAAGCAATTTTTTAAGTTTCAATTAGTTTAAGCTAAATGGCTACGTACTATTTATTTAACACTTGTGTGTATAATTTGATCAAGTTAAATAGTTAAAATTAGTTAGATTTGTCAAAACTATATAATTCACTGTTTATCAAACATCTCATTTACTGAATTAAAACACGTTGGATTTGTCAAAATTAGATAATTTTCGTTATTTATCAAACATCTCATTCACTGAATTTAATTTAAAAATAAAAAACTTTAGACTATTATGTTTGTTTGTTTTTTTTTTTGGATCGAAATGGTAAAATTTAATAGGCCCAATAGTGTGTATATATATATATCGGCCCGATAAACCCATTTCCTAATCCCCTTGGCCCCTCCCCCTTGTTTCAGCCTCAGGCTTCAGCATTCTCATCGCGGTTCTGCAACAGATAAGATCAGACTGACAGTAGCATAAGAGAGAAACGCTGCGTTCAAAGGCACTGAAACGTCTCAGAGTTAGTATCACAAAAATGGCGGCGTACTCGGCAGCAGCTCTATCATGGAGCTCATCTTCGTTGCTTGGAAATTACAAGCTAAGCAAGAATGCACCACTTGGAACTGCAAAACTGGTAGAGAGGACCTCAAATTTCACTATTGTGTGCCAAAAGAAAACCAAGAAAATAAGAAAGGTAAGCGGAAAACGTCAGTTTATAAAATTGGCTTGTCTGGTTTTCAATAATTTCGTTTTAATTTTTAAATTTCTTCATATCCAAAGTCCATGGGGTTTCTCTGTAATTTTCTTTGTTTGGTGGGCACAGATAATACTGAAAGAGGATGTGCAAGAGTTGGGGAAGAAAGGGCAACTTATGAATGTGAGAGCAGGGTACTACAGGAATTACCTGCTGCCAATGGGCATGGCTCAAATTGTCACCCCTCAGCTTCTCAAGTAAGGTTTTGGGAAGTTTAGTTAATTTCTTATTTTTCATGAATTATGTGAAGCTTAAGCTAGCAAGTCGTATGTCCATTGGAATAAAGTTCAAATTATCAATCTTCTGATATTTATTCACTTTTTGATTTGCACCATTTTTCTTCAAGTATGTGAATATTAGACTGAGAACTGATATTTCATTCGGAACAAAATTGCACTTTAATTCTCTACTATTGTTTCTGTTTTTCTCAAAAAAAAAAAAAAAAGAAGAGAGATATTGTTTCTGTTTAAAGATTGCACTTTGCATAAAAGTGTGATTCTTTATGTTTCTCTGGTGCTGGTTTAAGTGGATGTGAGTGGACATTAGGCTATATATCTTATTATGTAAGCTTTGACGTTGAGATTCTGTGAAGATACTGATGAGAATCTAGCTGTTATAATCCTTTTTATGTACTCCGTCACAAAAATGATCTTTTTTTGGTTAAATTCAGTATTTTGCTTCTCTATTCAAACATTTTTCAATCAGAAAATAAGACTATACAAGTAATATGTAGAGCATGGGCAATGTGCTGTGTGCATGGACAAACTTCCATGTTATACTTATGTGTGTGTGTGTGTGTGTATATATATATATATATATATATATATATATATATATATATATATATATCCATGAAGCTTGTGATAGTCACTCCTCTTCAGACAATGTGCTTATTGCCTTGCAGCATGCTAGAAGGTTTCTGTGGTGTTTCTTCCATCTGAAAATACACCTATTTAGAATTTAACTTAAAAAAAAAAACAATGTGAGTCCATTATCAAGAAGAGCAGTATGGGTTTTATTTGGATAATAAGTAGTGAACAACTTCATCATGGATCATAAAATTCTAGGAATACATATATTTCATTTCAGAGAAATGAAGATTGAAGAAGAGAGAATCGAGGCTGAGAAAAAGCGGGTATGATACCAACTTGTAGTTAACATATTTCCAAATTTGTTTTTTCTTTTATTTACATCTAAGTCTATAAAATGTTATAGTGATAGATACTGAGATCTACTATTTAATTTTGCATTCAGGTGAAAGAAGAAGCACAACAACTTGCTCTAATTTTTGAAACTGTTGGAGGCTTCAAGGTAAAACGCAAGGGCGGGAAAGGAAAACAAATATTTGGAAGGTGAGTTAGAATGTTCAGTAATAAAAGTGTACTGAGCATCAAGTTTATCTTTGTTTGCATTGTTATTCACTTGTGGCCATTTTCAGTGTCACTGCCCAGGATCTTGTTGACATAATCAAGGCACAGCTACAGAGGTACAGTTCCCCTTCACATATCCCCAATAAACTTTTTCGGTATGATGTCTGAGTGTGTGATTAATCCCCAAATCTTGAAATTCATGCCCTCATAAAATTATTACTTAAAAGGAATATGTTCTTACTTTAATGGTCTACCTAAGCTATATGAAGTCATAGTGAGTAGTAAATCATGTTTCAAAGTTCGTCTTGCCAACGCCAAGTGATGTGATCTAGACATCCAGTTAGTGTAAAAACTAAAACCAGGTGGTAAGAGTGCTCTACCTACAGCCGAGAGGTTGGAGGTTTGATCCTCAAACCCTTGGGTTTGAGCCAGTCAGCTATGGGTAACCTAGGCTGGTTTACCTCCTTGTGGTCCTTTGCCGGCTAGGGTCACAGGGCGAGGAGAAAACCTCGTTAAAAGAACTAAAAACAGTCCAATATTGTTGAAAAATCTATTTTATAGTTCAGGCCGTGTTTCCCATGGTGCAATTGGTTGTTCTACACGGTGGATGATATGCTGTGGGAACTGGATTATTGGCATGGTTATTTACATATTATTCATGTTTTTCATATAGGGAAGTGGACAAAAGAATAGTATCTCTGCCCGAGATTCGTGAAACTGGAGCATATACTGCTGAACTGAAGCTTCATCCAGAAGTTACTGCGCGAGTTCAAGTGATCGTGTCTGCAAATTGAAGGCAGGGACTTACTGGAGCGGTTTATACTAATTTATGGATTTTCTTCTTGCACTGTTTCGTCAAGGTAAATTGTCATTTAATTATGAAAATCTTCAATGTTCCCATCTTGCAAGGCTTATGATTATGGATTATAAAATGTTATGACTAAGTTGGAGCTATGCTGGATCAACTAAGTTAAAAAGTATGGTACAATCCATAATCCATATAATCTTTGCCAAAGATGTAAATAGTGGATCATAGGGGCTGTTTGGTAAATAGCTGCTAGCTGATTGGGTTAGTGAGTCTAAGTGTCTAACTAGTTAACATTAGGGTAGTGTAGAAAGATGTTTGAGTAGCTTTTTGAATTTTAGCGTTTTGGACAAAAAGCTAATTAATCAAACACTTATAGTGGTTTTTAAATTTTAACCAAGTCAAAAAGCTAATAGTGGTCAAATAAGCCAAAATTGGCTGATAATCTAACTATGTTACCAAACAGGCCATATAGTCTATAATTTTAATACTATGAGTTAATAAGCATTAAAAAAATGAGCACAATAGCACTTAGTTAAGAAATTGCACCCTTCCTACTAAAAGCACAAGTAGGCTGTAGGCATGTAAATATCCTATTTGATTATGGAATCCTGGTAATAAAGCACTTATTGAAAAAGTAGTATAATGTTTTCTAACTTCTAATTTGGATGATTTTGTCTTTACTAAGTGGATGAAAGGATTTTTTTTTTCTCAAAAAAAAAAAAAAAAAAAAAAACAGAAACAAAAAAGCGACCACATGCCAACTATGAACTATGTAGTTGTGTGCGTCTGTGAAACTTGTTCTAATCACTGAGGTCATTTTTAATGCAGGGAAGGAGGAGACTTCATAGCTAAATATGAGGTTAGACTACCTTAAAGTAAGTGTTTTTAGTTGTAATTGTAAAAGAATTAACTGATTTTTATGAATTTGCATCATTTGGTGCTTTGTATTGTATCAATGTCTTTATTACAATCTTATGTTAAATTAAATATTGATTTCTAGTAGAAAGGTCTCGTGCAAGTTACTGCAGTTGTGTTTCTAATACGGAGTATTTTTTTTAAATGGACAATAAATAAGTAATTACTGCATTCTTGGATGGGAATTCAGTTTTGATAATGTCTATTAATTTTCTCCCTTTTGGTCTCTCTTAAGAAAAAGAAGAGTTAAATGTTAAAAAAAATGTTTCTAACAATAGTTTATCATTTAAGCCATTTCAAGCTTGTCATACATTAAACTACTATGCATCATGCATGATTTTTTTTTTTTTTTTTTTTTTTGAGTACTACGGGCTTAGTGCTACAATGCAATATATGTCTATACATATTTTTTCAACTTAATAATGCACAAAAAGTCATTGTTCCATTGGGATTCGAACTTATGACCTTCAAATTGAGAAATCCACAGTTATGTCGATTGACCACAAAGTTTTTGGCAATGTTCATATCAAATGTATCAGATGCTTCCATTTGGCCATGTTCATATTTAATGAACTAAATGTTTAGCAATCTCTTGTCCCAAATAATGTTGGAGGGGTTGGAGAACTTGATCAAATAGTTTGCAAATTTGTTTATTAAACATTTTATATATATGGCGCTTTAAAAAAATCATAGTTGAGCAGTTTACTAACTACAAGCAACATATTTAATAATAAAAAAATAAAAGCAAGGAGAAAATAAGCAGCAGAACAAAGGGGGTGTTTGGTAAACGGCTGATGGCTTATAGCTGATAGCTGGTTGGTTTAGCTAGTAGTTGATGGCTGATTGCGTTAACTGGTTTGACCAGCTGGTTGTATTAGCTGGTTATAAAAAAACTGTTTGGTAAATTAGCTGGTTACTAGTAGCTGATTGAATGTAAAATGACATTTAAGGGTATGCGTGTATTGTATTATTTCAACCTTTAAATATAACAAACCCACCACCCATTTATAAGTAAATTCCATTGATTTCAAAGGATAAAATAGTCAATATACTCATTAATCCCAACAAGCTAATAGAAAAAGCTACATTCATTAGCTTTTCAATTTTCAGCTTATTGGCCCAATAAGCTAAGGCTAATAAGCCATTTACCAAACACTTCAAAATAGCTTATTGGTAAGTCAAAAAAGCTAAACTTTATCAAATAAGCTAAAATTTGGCTGATAAGCTAATAACCAAACACCCCCAAAGTGAAAAAGAAAATATTTTTCTTTTAAAATTAGAGAAAGGTATAGAGGGGATTGTTTATGCATATAGCATCAGTCCCATCTCCATATCGCCGATTTGCTTCTTAAATGTGAGGCAATTGGGATTTTTTCAGATTGGATTAGTCCCCTTTAGAAAGGACAACACTTTCATGCCACATCACCTTCATCTACACCTTACATAACAAAAATTATAAAAATTATATTACCGTGTTTTGCACATATGCCGAATCTTGTATTACAAAGAGAATAATACAAAACTACTAATAATAATACACAATGATGTTTGTAAATACCGCATAGCGGTGAAAATAGACTGATCCGAGTCGGACTTTAGAAAATTAAGCTTAAATTTACTATGGAAATCTAAAGTCTGAGCATGCCCTTAAACAAGGCAGGCGAGCCCCTAAGCAGGCTACGCCATAATCCCCTATGAAGGGACCTGGCCAGCTGGCCTATTCCCATCTCTAGCACCGCATAACTTTTTAAGAATACAGTTATTATTGTTGTTATTATGGTTTTGGAGGAATAGGAAGTAGATGTGAAATATAATGAAGGCGGCATGTATATGGTGTGGTCCAAATGAAGTATGAACTGAATTGCACAAACATATATACCTCATCTGGGGTAGGAGTATGTAGCTCATATATAGCTTATTTATGATAATATAATTGAGCCGAAAGAGGATCTTTGATATGACAAATGGCCCAAAATCTTTTACTAGTTGCCTTACTGACTACAGCACTCAAACTTGTCTCTAACAAGACTACTCCATCCATTGATGCTAATATAGAATAATAAAATAATAATATTTTATATTTGTATTTCACGGAATAACACTAATTCAAACGAGTTTTATTTGAACCTCATTTAGAAATTAGCAACTAATGAGTGTTATACTACATAATAATATGTCTCACTTTTTTTTTTTTTTTTTTTTAATACTACACTACTTTTTGCATCTCTACTAACCTAATAGATTCTTGGTTATACCCGTTCAAAATCTCTCCCTTTTTCCAAGAATATTGCTACATAATAATCTGTATTTTATGCATGATGGTAATTTGGAATGTTTATATATGTGGAATAATCAAATAAAAATCTAAATTTATTTTTATATATACTACATTGGCATTCACATCACATGCATTGCATGGTATGAGACTATGCAATTCAATCGAGTTTTGATACATAATAGTCTATATATTTAAAAAAAATGTTATTGATATTCACATCTCAGGTAATGAAACTAGCAAAATTTTAATTGAATTCCAATATATAATAATAATCAGTATTTTGAGTGAGTGTATCTATCTATCTCTAATTTCCCTTTTTCATAATTCCAAGACTATTGTCCTCCTCATATTTGGATAGAAATGAATAAGCTATGAAGAGAGAACATTATGTTAATAAAATGAGAAGGTATGTAGTCCCCCACTACATGTGCAAATCTCAATGAATCCCCCAACTCTATCTATCTATTCTTCTATGCCCCTCCAACGTGCCCACATGTTTTGCTTACCAATAATCACCTCAACCAAAACACATTACAATATATCTATATGTATCCAACAAAAGATGAATATCTTTAATTACAACAAACTTATACATAATTTTTTTTTTAAAAAAATCAATGATTCATACACATAGTAAAATTAAACAATTCGTACAATAAATTGCTCCAAATAATTAATGAAAAATAAAATTTCTAAGTAGGTAACTAGGTAAGGGTTATGCGTTAATGGTAATCAATAGGGCCAACCCCTTATAAAATGATTAACAAAGCGTGCATGTAAATTGACATATATCACATCATTAATTTTATATATATATATATATATATATATATATAGAGAGAGAGAGAGAGAGAGAGAAAGAGAGAGAGAGGAATTAGATCAAATAAAAACATGCTCCGGAAACAAACTGTGAGTATGCACCACGCGAAATTATAAAATGCATATGATGATATGTAAAAGTGCACTCAAGAATTAATGCACCCTATGATAGGTAAAAATACGTGTAGTAACTCAAGAGCAAGTGCACTCTGTAATTTTACATAGCATACTTTTAGAGTTCACACATTCACACCTAATACAACATTTATATATATATATATATAGGCTAAGTGCACACACTTCGGGCTGTGTGCATCCGCGTAGTAAACTGTGTGCACTCACGTACTAGTTCGCATTTCTCACCTAAGTAGCTTGTCTCATATGATTATAATTCTATATATATATATATATATATATATATATATATATATATATATAAAGATGCCATTTTTATCTTTTTACATTTATCAACTTATTTAACAGCTAATTTTATGAAACACTCATAATTAACTTTGTATATAGATACAATAAGATATAACAGAAAAGATATATAGAGGGAGAAGATGTTAGGCCAGAAGTTATAGTTGCATCAATATAATAAAGTGGCCCTCAAATTTGTGGATGATGAATTCATATATGCATTAGACAATCAAGCAAGCTAAGGGTGACAAGACATAATGCACATAGAAGCACAAATTAAAGCTAAGGTAGTAGGATGAAGATTTGGTTAATTAGATGATGAGATGAGATGAGATTAGGCACAAGTTAATGTTAGTGTTCAATATTTGTGGTTGTGTACTAAAAGCAAAGTGTAAGGTATCCTAAACAAGGATTTCATTTGGGTCACGCAATCAAGATTTAATTAATTGAATTGAATTGAATTATTGAATAAAATTAAATTAAAGGTAGCTATAGTTAGATATAGTTGAACTTTGGAGGTGATCACACTCAACTGCTTGCAGTGACGTGTGATTGCAGACTTGCAGGCCATAATATAATATATACATACATACATATAGTTCTGGTATACATATAGATCAGAAAGAATAGTTAGTTAGTTAAGAAACTTGAATAGTACGAGAGAGTTAAGCAATTAGGTGTGTGATGGGTGGGTTGAGAGTTACAAGTGACCAAGTATAGTGAACCATCACATTGTGCACCAAAAAAAATTAGTGAGCCATCACATTTTCATACAAGTAATTTTTTTATTTTTTTTTTTTAGGGAAACTTGCAGTCACTATTTGAGGTTGTGTATTGAGTAAATCCGGCCTTTTGAATTTTTATCCTAATATGGACCATAAAAAGGTAAACTAACATAGGTTATCTATAGCTTATTACTAACTCAAATCAAGAAGACCAATAGGATACTCCCGATAGAGTCAAACTTATAATTTTGTGGTCCTCCTTTTTATGTTTTTTATTATTTTTAAAAATCTGCTTAATTTATATCAACCTTGCCAGACTAATCCTAAGCCCAAAGGACCCCGTCTCTAAAGTCATCATTAAATCACTACAGAGGTATTCGCGAGTCGCGCAATCAGCTCACCAGTCAGATCCTAGTCTTCATGTGCGCACAAGAGATCCAATCTAGACCTTCCATTATCCTTGTGTCTTTTTCCCATACATGTTTCTAGTGTGATTCGAACACCCATATTATTGTCTTCAGTCATGACTTTTAAGTTAGGCGACGAACCACACCTATGGGTACGATGTAGTATATACATATATGGGCTTGGCCCAATGCTCTCTAGCATGGCACACCCTTACAAGATAAATGTATTCAAGAGTGAATTGAAGTTTTTACCGAGAGGATTTAATTTTAATTGACTTTTAAAGTAAGTAATTAAAAACGAGTTGGAAGCCTGTCGATTAATAATAAATTATACAATTCAAGTAATATTTCTATTCACTAATAAACCGTGATTTAAGTGGAAAGATTTTAGTTTCATTGAAATAAAATATAAAATCTCACAAATTTGAACATCGTTACATAAAAAGACCATTTAACATATGGTATTCAATACCATGGGATAACCAAAGCACACATTAATTTGAGCATGCTAAAATCTTCCCGAATTTTCTCTACCGATATTTATTATCTTTCCAAAAACCGCCCATTTGCTATCTATAATCACGAGGCATAACATATACCTAGCTAGAGCATTTTAATATATACATTCACACCCTAATTACCAAAAATATGCAAGAATACTGAAACAGATAAGAAAGCAAGAGAGAAGGTTAGTGATAATTAGTAGGTTTTAAGTGAATGAAATGAGTGACGGAAAAAGGAGACGGAGATAATAATAATTAAAAATAAATAAATAATAATAATAATAATAATATTATGGAAGAAAAAAATAAAAAGAAACAGATGGATACGCATGGGTTTGGCAGTTACCAGCTCATGTTTGCTATCCATTTATTCTTTGTCATTTAATGGAACAGATAGTGAGGGATCAGTTTCTCTTTCTTTTCTGTTTTGTTGTAATCCTCAAGAAACCAAAGTGTCATCTCATCTCATCTCATGAACCTAATCCTCAACCTTTCGGTTAAGTTGTGGTGCTAGCTACTTTAGCTACTTCTTTCAGTTTTATGCCCAACCCTAGCTAGCTAACATATATGCCAATTCCCCTTTCCAATATTATCAAATACTACTTAAACTCCAAAGGATTCTCTAATCTAACAGGTGTTTTCACTGAGGGTCGTCGTTTCTTACTGCTTGATAAAGTCTGGAGTAAAGTCGTCTTGAGAAAAAAGTACTTACTCGGTGTTCAGAAAAGTCCAATACTTTATGTAAATCTGTTTGATGAAATATATACTCTGATACTACAATTATCATGAATGATGATGGTGATGATGGTGGTAGTACAGTAGTGGTCCGGTGTAATATGTAGAGTAAACTCTTAGAGACGAGAAATGTTCGATCCACTCTAAACTTGTATAGTCCACACACATAGCCCTTTCTTTGTTTGGAGTGTCAATGTGTTACACATCGCTCTCCCACTCAAGAAAGAACAAAAAACAATTTTTTTAAAGAAGAAAAAAAAAAGAAAATAATTAAAAAGAAAGAAAAGATGCCCCATCACTTCCTTTTCGTGAATGAAAGGCAACCATGAACACTAACCACTTACTCAAAGTGTATAGAACTACTCTTACAAAAAGTAGATGATCAACATTGGAAAAATATATACGTACAGATAGATAGATCAACTCCAAAGAATATTAACAATTAATGATTCCCAATATTAATAAAATACATGAACAGCAACAATATATTGACGCGATGATAATAAAAATAAAAATAAAAATAAATCTAAAAATGACTGTTTAAGTTGTATAACAAATCATAATACAATATTCATATTATTAATTTGTATTTGTTGATCGATGATCTTCAATTCAACGAACGGAACGCTGTTCAGTAATGACAGTCCACCAAAGCTGGGACGGAGAAGACAAGACTTTGCTGTTGTTGCTTGCCTGAGAATTCAAACTTGTTGCAACCTTCTTCTTCCTCTTGTGGGGCCGGTAAATTAAGATCAAGAGAGTAAAGTGCACCTCTGGTATTTTCTCCGTCGCCATATGATGACTCCGCCGCCTCCTCCTCGTTGCTATTACTGACGGAGGCTTTTGCGGCGGCGGTGTTGATAGGCGCCGGCGGCCTGTGCCGCCGCATGTGGCCGCCCAAGGCTTGCCCGGAGGAGAACTCCGCGCGGCAAATCGAGCACTCGTGAATCTTCGCCAGCTTGCTAGACCCGGCTGAGAGCGGCGCCTGCGGCGGCGGGGGACTTTGTTTCTTTAATTCATAGTGATAGTGATCGTAATGGTGGTTCTCGTGATCCATAAGCTTAGGCTTCTTGTGGCTCGCGCGGTGGCCCCCCAGAGCTTGAAACGACGGGAAACTCCGGTTACAAGTCTTGCACTCATACACGCCGGCGCCGCCGGCCATTTCAGAGAATTTGCGGCTGCTGATTTTCCCCGCCGCCGCCGCCACTTGCTTCACGCGACACCCACCTTGCGCCAGAAGAATCAGACAGTTAGCCGCCATGTCCTCATCTTCCTCAGCGCTACAAGTTGGAGACTGAACATAAGAAATTTCTTGAGAAAACTCCATAGCTGCCTAGCTAGCTAGCTAGCTATTAGCTACCTATTCTTGCTAATGAACAAGTGAAGTGGGAAAGTGAAGAAGAAAGGAGAGTGATAGAGAGAAATTAGAAGAGGAGAGAGAGAGAAAAGTGGGGTAGTGATGATGAGTGTTGTGTGTAACATATATATATATATATATATATATATATATATATAAATTATGAATGGTGGGAAAATGTTTGGGGTCAAAAGGAGAAGCCTAAGCTTGTGAATAGTTTTAACACCTTTGATGAATGAGAATCAGTCTGTAGCCACCAATTTGCTCAACTGGCCAAAATAAATAAAATTATTTTTGTAATATACAAAAAAAAAAGGTGTCTTTAACTAAATATTCGTCACTTTCTTTAGTTACACATATGTAGACCAGCATTTCAAGCAACTTGAATCTCAACCTACCTTTTCAACTTCCTCTCATCGCCCCTTGAAACTGTTAGAAATCCATAGTATTTGTATATCTCTTGCTACTTTGAAACTCCTCAAAACCAAGCATACGGTTTACAAAATGATATCAGAGCACCCTAATATTTCGAATAAAAGTAATAATAAGTACAAATTATTGTGACTGTACAGTATCACTTTCGTGTCACATATCATGAATTTGGGCACAATACAAAGTTTAATTCCAACTTAAGCAAAAGAATATCTTAGCTTAAAGGTAGGTAATTTCATTGTGTTAACATAATCATCAAACAGCCTGATACAGCTAAAAGTTCACGAATTTCATAACTAAAAATTAAAGGAATAAAAAACTTAGGCTTTTCAACTTAAAATCATGTTTCTGACCACTTTATGGATACAGAAAATATGCCTCAATTTTATTTATCACTGGTTAATGTGGAAATGCATGTTTGCTATTAGTGGAAAGCTAGTCACGGTAGTGTAGGGGGACAAAAATTGAGTGTTTGTAAGTGAAGAGAAATGGGAAAATTGGGGAGAAAAGTAATAAAAGTAAAATAATCTTTTTAACAAATTATACAAAAGGAGTGAAGCAAGCTGCAGGTTGGTGATGGGGTAGCGTTCGAAGTCGGTTTCATGGTTTATTTTATTAGTAAAAAGAAAAATTAAAGTATTTTTTTTATAAAAAAATTAAAAAAATATATAATAAAAAAGATGATAAGAAAAATGCCAGCGAAAGTCACGAACAAAAACAGCCATGAAAGCAAGGGGAATGCACGTTAAAGGCATGCTCCACCTCCCTCACTCAATGTCTTCTTAAGCTTAAAGAAAAGTACTTGGATGCAATTCAACAGTATATATAGTATAGTAGTATTAATTTTCATAAATTCAATGAGAAAAGAAAGAAGAGATGCAAGCTAGTAAGGCAATCCACCAAGATTCCTTTGCCTTTCAAGCAAACTCTTGCCTTTTCCATCATTTATTCAGCTATTCCCGACCCGTCTAATATTATCTGTCACAAAAAAGAAATATTATTAGACAGAAACATGAAAAGTACAGTCAAGTTCAAATCTCGACCCAACATCATGCAGTTCAAAACGTAACACTGGTTGCTACACAAGTATAATGAAATAAAGTTACTTATTTGCTAGTAATAAGCATCTGACTTTGACAGAAATATTAATCTTGTGAGCATAAATATAATATGTGCAGTCCAACTATCAGCTTAGGCTTTTAGTTGAGATGGAGCACATGCTTTAATTTGGTATCAGAGCCATGCAAAAGATCATGGGTTTGAATCTCCGCGTCACATATAATATGTGCAGTCCAGCTATCAGCTTAGGCTTTTAGTTGAGATGGAGCACATGCTTTAATTAATCTGACTAGCAAACAATTTTCACTTATAAATTGAATGGACCTGAATTTATAGAAAAAAAATTTATGATTCCTGTTTTTTTTTTTATCAAAATGTAATAAAATTAATATGGTTTCTTGGAAAAGGACGCATCATAATAATTAATAAATAATAAAAATATTGTGAGTTTGGATAGCTTTCGCTTTCAGGCACACAACGTATATATACATAGATATATCTGAATGTGGTGTGGGGTGGGGGGGAGGGGTTGGGTAGGGACACTAGTGGCTTCAAGTGGGGAGGGGAGTGAGGAGCGACATGCACCATACAGGTTCCTATCATGCACACTTCACACTACTAGTTTACTTTCAGCTGATTTAATTTGTGGCCATATATATATGCCATACCACTTATTATTATTTCGTTTTTATTTATATTTGTATTTATTTATTGCTATAGTTTTATTTCTCGACCTATCTATCACTTCCTCTCTTTATTTATGGGACTTTTATTTATGGATAAATCTAGAATAAAGATGTAGGACGTCTAATGGATAGGATCTCGATACCCATCAATCTGCTTCTTCCACTAATATTTAGAATTATTATTTTATTTATTAATTATTCTCCTGCCCCATTTTATGTGTTAACGAGGCTTCACTGAATTATTTACAATTTATTTTTTTATAATATTAAATTTAGAATTAATATGTAAAATTTATATATTTAGAAACTATATAAAGAATATTATTAAACACAAAAAATCAAATTTAAAAATTATAAGAAAATGCTAATAGAAATAAGCAAAAAAGAAAGAGTTGGTTTCACTATAGACAGATAAAATGGAACAAGGAGAGTATTAAAAAATATTGAAGATCAAATGTATAATATAAAATAATAATTTACGATTTATTATCAGCTGAAATGAAATGCATGATACTTTAGTATAGTATCATGATCAAATTTTAAAAAGGTATTAAAAGGTTATAAACGTGGACCACTTATATATATTATTTAATGTTATTTATTTATTTATCTTCTTACCAATATTTATGAATTGAATATAATCACATAGGAAATGAGTGGCAGGTGAGGTACAATATTGGATTTAATAGTGCTACTTTTAATTTTTGTATATTTAGTATTCCCCTTTTTTTAATTTATTATATCTATTTATCAATTGAAGCATGAAACCACCCTCTTTTTACTTATTATTTGCCGTAAAATAATGTTTGTTTATCTTTGCTTCAGAATTACTTATCTACCATACATGTACTTTATTATTTAATAATATTATTATTATTTTAGATAAAAATAATAAAAATGTGTGTGTATAATGATAATAATAATAATAATAATAATAATAATAATAATAATAATAATAATAATAATAATAATAATAATAATAATAATAATAATAATAATAATAATAATAATAACAACAACAACAACTCCATAATAATTAATAGTCAAAATTTATGTGAGACCATCTAACGGTTCCTTGTCCTTGACACGCAGTCAAGTCAATATGAAAATATAATACTTATATTGAAAAATATAATACTAATTAGGAATAAAAGTGCTTGTTGCTTATAAAGAAAAATGTAATACTTTTAAATAAAAATTTAAAAATATTACATTTTTTTTCAAAATTATTATACTTTTCTTTATAAGTAACAAATACTTTATTGTTGATTAGTACTCCCTCTGTCCCATTTTACCTGTCTTACTTTCCTTTTTAGTTTGTCCCAAAATGTTGTCCTCTTTCTAAAATTGGACATCACTATCATTCTAATTTTCCCAATTTACCCTTATAACTTTTACTTTCTTTATTGCTTTTATATCCAAAAGTGAAAAAAGTTGGGGACATAATTGAAAAGCACATCTCATTTACTTTAATTTATTAAAAGGCGTGCAAAAAGCAAATGAGACATCTAATTCGGGACGGAGGGAGTATTATATTTTTCAATATAAGTATTATATTTTCATCTCGATCAGACCCGCATCACGGATCCTTACAAGAGAGTTGCTCTAATCTAATTAATAAGATATCTGATATTTGAGTGAGATTTACTCGACATGAATATGACTAGTTTTAATATGTGGTCAAAAGTAATTCAGGAAGAGATCTATCTATGATATATTTTTCTTTGTTTCTTTTGTTTTTTTTTAACGGTTGTTGTTTTTGAGCCTCCTACGTAGTTTTTACAATATAATTCGTTTTCCAGTCTTCTTACTAGTTTTCCAATGGCTTTGTGGTCTAGTGACATCCGGTAGTGGTATTTGGTTGCACCCCATGTTGGAGGGGACAGGTTCGAGTCTCAGTGGAGGCGATTCTGACTCTTTGTGCTTCAGCAGGTTAAAATACTACATTGTAACCGAGTAAGTAGTACTCAAAAAAATTATAAAGGGCTAAAAATACATTTAAGTAGGGGAATTTATTGCCACTAATTTTAACTTTTCCTCATGTCTTTAATTACTCAATTACCACAACTTCGACCAATTATCATTTTTTTAAACGAAATTGTATAATTATTCCGTGTATATTTAATATATATATATATATATATATACTTTAATTTGCATGACAAAAATTATAAACGTACGGTCAAACTGATCTATATTTATATACAGAACGTACAAGTATTAAAATCATTATTTCAAAAGGGCTGCGATCCAAAGATACTGAGAATGGTACTTGTGGACACTCCCTGCAATATGGTTCCTTGCCTTTTAAGTTATTCACATAATTGTAAATTACCATAAATTATGAAGTGGAATGGTAATTGATGATTAATTAAAATGTCACACTTTATAATTTTTAATATGTGACAATTATTACCCATAATCCGCGAGAGTTGAGTTTAATTCTATTGCTGATAAGTTGGCTAAGATTGCAGTAGAAGAGAGATGTGATTAGATTGGATTCAGTTCGAGAGACCCCGCACGACGTTTTTGAGAGTCTTGTGAAGAACAGAAGAAATGATGTTCATTTTAAGAACAACATGAGTACGGGTAATTAGTCCAGTTTTGGGATTCTCCCCTTCCTAGCTCTTTCAAATGTGGTCAAGGCTTAACATGTGGTCGGTGTGAATGCACCATTAAGTATGCAGAAACGTACTAATAGTGTTAGGAAATGCACCACAATTAAATGCATCAATGCACTACAAAACACAATTTATATTCTAGAAGTTCACAATTTGAATACTAAAATACACAGTTTAGGACCAAGGTTCACCTTGCAATGTGACCCTGGTCCATGGTATAACAACTCAAATCTAATATTCCATCACACTTAATATTTAATAACTATATATCAACAAATTTAGAAATTGTGAAATAATATTAACTATGTCACATTAACCAATGAATGAATATGAAATTAAAAAAAAAAATTACAAATTTGAATAGGAAATTTTATTATGAATAATTACCTTATTATAAACTTGGTAGTAAATTACTGTCTAAATTTACAATTAATATTATGTAACGCATCTGTGTTGATCCTTTTTCTTAAGTTGTTGGTTCATAGTTGACAATGGATACATGCATATATAATGCTCACCTGTCCCATTATCATAATAAGGATGACAACGCAAGTTTTTTAACTAAATATTCTCTGTGCAATGTCCTTAACTAAATCTGGTATTTAGATTATGGAGTTACAGCTATATATACTAAATGACAATTAGTATATATATACAGAACAACACCGTACCTACTACCTAGTCATGATCGATGGAAAAATACTACTTTTCCGCTCATTTGCATCTATCAAACCTATGACTTAATTGTATTAAATGTTACAATTTTTTCATATTTATTGGACCATTATATTTTACACATGTACAGGGTAAATTCCACACATAAAGAGGTAAATCGTACAATGAGTACTTCGACTGTGGAGGTGTTGGTAAGAATTAAACTCGTAACTTTATAGACGAATTCAAATTCTAACTTCACCAGATAGGAATTAATTGTTTATTATATTATATTATTGATGATTGAAAGTCCATTAGTATATGATTGCATTTATTGGGGTTTGCACTTATTAGTCTTAAACCTTACTCGACTTCCTCTTACTCAAAGAGGTTTGGTCTTTTCACTGAGGAAGAAGAAAATGTGGAGTGAAAGGTGCATTTGGTCTCACATCAATCCAAAATTTTAATCTGTCATAATTCCAAATCAAGGTCACTTTCACAATTAAGCTTTGTTAGTTCGAAAGTTGATGAAGCAATGTCTCTCCAAATAATTCTATCATATCGAACGAATTCTAGTTACTCACCCGCGGCTCGAAGCCATCCAATTCAAACAAATATCAAGAGTAGTTAGAATGTTTTAACTTTGCATTTTTCAAGACTCCTAACTTCATGTTTAAGGGTATTAAGTCCTTCTCAGACGAGTAAACGCCTTTTGGTAAGGGGTAATTAATAGTATTATTTTGACTAAGCAAATGGATGGTGGCTTAGTTAGTTGTTAGTAGCAGCTAGTTGTGGTGAAGTAGTAGTTGCGTGTAGGAGATCAAACAACCACTCTCAAATTAAAGTTGAACAACTATACACACTATAGAAAGCAACAAGTAATAAATAATAAAGCTAAGGTGCCCATCAAACCCCTCTAATTTAAACCACATTGACTTTAATTTACTTTATCCATGCCCACTTCACTCCCCATCTATATTATCAATTTCTTCCCATCTATTACTTTCACTCTCACTTCACTTAACTCACAAAAAAAATATTTTAGAGTCGTCTTCCGTTTATAATTCGATACCACTACAAAAAATTATAGATTTCTTAAAGTTTTTAAATGTCAAAAAATGTCATTAGTGGTACAGTTATTAAAACTGTTCAAACCCTTATGTATGAAGAATTGTCCCTTCCCACAAAATACAAATATTAACGCATATAGCGTTTTCGTGCATGTGCAATAGTGATTTTTGTAAATTTGTGTAGATAAACATTGTAGTTAAATCTTTATTTATTTATTTTGCATTTATCTAAATCATACAAATATTAGTAAGTCATTTTGAACTAACAGAGTTTGGTGAAAGAAACAAGGATTAGTTGGCATTCTAAATCTGAATGATGGCATGATGATCTAGGAATTCCACCATTCCCTCATCAAGGGTAAATAACATATTCTCTTCTTCTTTTTTTGATAATCCAGATTTCTGACTTTGTCAGACTATATTTTGGATTGCCCCTAAACCAATAAGGAGATAAATTGAGTTAATCTAACTTGGACATCAAACACAAAATTTTACACTTTTACGCGTAATCTAAAAATCTCGACATTCCCACTTCAAAGATAAATAACATGCATGCATATTCAACATCTTACTTACTACTCAATTTTGGGTACACTGGTTGGTTAGGGAATCCTTTGTGTTTGGGATCACATGGTGCATACTGTGACCACATCCTCAATTTTTGTATACCATGAAATTCTCCTGCCTAATAAATGACTTACTTCAAACGCAATTCATATATACAAGTAGAAATGTACAATAAATAAGAATGACACAAGGAATAGATAGAGCTGGACAGGAATTGGACCAAAACAGTTGGGCTGAGAAAACCTAGGTGGGCCTATTGGGCAGATGATGTGGGCTGGACCTGGCAATATCTTTGAGTTGGGTCTATTGGGAGCCTATTCACCAATATTTCATCACTTCAAGTACTTCTCTAGGAAAGGGAACAGAAGTGCCAATAGTTCTTTTATCGAGGTTTTCTCCTCGCCCAAGGGTTTGAGGATCGAACCTTCAACCTCTCGGCTGTAACTCCAACCTCTCGGCTGTAAGTAGAGCACTCTTACCACCTGGGCTGTCCTTACGGACGAAGTGCCAATAGTTATACCATGAACTTGGGTCACCTTTTGAACTTGGGTCTACTTGAAAGGTGGACTCATCACAATTTACATATTTTCATTTTTTGTTTTGTCCTGTCCCAAGTAAAAAACAGGTCAACAAAGATCATAGCACCATTGTATTATTAGTATTATTTTTTAAGGTTGTCAGGGAGCTGGGGATCAATTTAGAGATACAACATCTAATGGGGAGGTCTATAAACCAGAGACATTCTGAATAGGAAGAGAATGTGTTTTTGTACAATCAAGCAAAAGCAGTTCTTAGAGTCCCTACATTTTGACACTCTTCACTCTTGAGCAGCAGCATATTATACCTATTTAACCTCTTTACCTTTCTTCTTGAGACATCTTTGCAGTTGAAGATGGAACTGGTTGAACAAAACCTTTTTTCTGTCCTTAACAGAGCAATACAAAAAGCTAATGATGTTTATTCAAAAAAAAAAAAGAAAAAAAAAAAAAGAAAAAAAAAAGCTAATGATGTGAGGCATTCTTCTCATCTTCTGTCCCCAACTTAACATTTTAGTCTGGAACAAATTACACTAGTTTCATCAAACTGTAATAAACATAATAAAAATGATAATTAACCAAGATAAGCTTTCACAAAATTATCCCCACTTTCTGTTTAGCTCACCTTCCTGGTAAACTAAAGGAAAACCACAACCCACTAATATCTCTTGTATACTACTATCTAATAATCCATCCCCTGCCACTATGAATCGATTCCCAGATCCCACAGCTACACTCCCAATGATAATTTCTACAAACTTACAACATTACAAATCACCTCTGCCCCAAAATTCATTCAATACTACATTGACAGACTGAAAATCAATGATATTTACCTTCAGTTTTCAAACCATAACAAGATACAACTATCCTGTTGATCACCAGTCTAATTGAGCTGCACAGTTCTAACAATTCTGGCATAAATCATGACCTATAATACCCAACAATTTTCAAAAGCAATCACTTTTTAGCCCAAAAAAAAAAAAAAAAAAAAAAAAAAACAGTCTTGTAATAGTAATCTCTTTCAAGTTTCAAGGCATATATAAGCTAATAATCAGCACATAAATTAACGTTTTTTATAGGAATATGAGAATGAAAGAGAATAAGAAATGCCACTGGATTTGTCAATGTAAAACTCAACTTCTATATATAACACACAAAGCAGAGATATAACAAAAAGACACCATTTTTGCAGTGTGGTATTCCAGGCATCAACTCAAAATTATAACATAAAACACATCACAACTGCGCAAACTGAAAATGCATAATACAAAATTGGACTGTTGAAATTCTGACTCAATTCCTTCTACCATTTTTACGCCTTGAGGACACTACTGTCCACCCATCTTCCGTTTCAGCGCCACCATTTGTTCTTGGTTCATCTACCATCATATCTTTTTGGCCTTGCTGCTCTGAAGCATCTACTGCCATGTCTGATGAATCATCGCCCACCTTATCATTCTCAACATCATCATCTTCATCTTCATCATCACTACCAGCCTGTCTGCTATAAGTAACAGCGGAATTCCCAGGATTTGTCCGCTTTAATTCATTAATCGATTCAAAGTTACCTTCTGTACATTCCTCGTGCATAATCATCATCTTTTCGGCTACCTCCTCGATGCTTCCATCTCCGACCTCGGTATTGAAATCCGAAAGCATGAATTCGTCAAGAATTTCCTCTAAATCGTCAATATATACCTGTTCCTTGGATTGAGTGAAGAATGAGAAGATGCGTTCGGAAAGCTCTTGGGATTTCTGAGCGGATCCGCGGCCTCCCCACTCGTTTGCGACGGCCATCTGCAGAGAGGCCCATCGAGACAGCACCAGATTGATGCCTTCTTGGAGCTGCGCTTCCGCCTCCACCGTGAGCTGCGGCGGAGCATGATTCTTGAAATCCATTATGCCAAAAATCAGCAAGCGTTGCTGTGTACCCTAATTAGGTTTTCCCACTAAGGGCGGCGAGGTGGCTACTATGAATATATATAAATATAATAAATATCTAATAAGAACTTAATCACCTTTTTTATCCCTCAATTATTTGTAATTTTTAATTTTCAATTTCAATCAATTTAATTTTCGAATTATTTAAAATTTTATCAATTAAACTCTTTCAAGTAGTAAAATGGTAATTTTCACATTTAAAATTTTGTCAATTTGGTCCATAAAAGAGTTCAATTGATAAAATTTTAAACAATTCGATGATCAAATTAGTTTGAATTGAAAATCATAGACTACATTTACAATTGGAAAACAATTAAGAGACCAAAATGTTTAATTTCTCCTAAGAATGAATTAGTGTTGAATTTGATTTTTATGAGAGTAGATATTTTGGAATAAGAAGGCTTGTTTGGTTACATGCAAATTATATCATGCACCATGGTCTACTTTACATTGTGAACTATAATTCAAAAATAACAATGCAATACCAATTCGTCGGAAACGAGTACTGGAAGCCTTAGTTTGGAAGTCGTTGTTCGTTGTTCGTTGTTCGTTGATGTAGCTTTGTCCGAAAAATAATTTCCGCCAAAATCATTTTCGACCAAAATGTGTTGATTTTTCCCAGTTAACGAAAAATGTTTTATGTTAACTGGATTTTTCAAGTACATTCAAACACTGAAATCACGAAAGATTATTTCCAACCTTCATGATATTCTAATGTAGTAGTGAAAAAGTGATAAACAAATAATTTTATTGACTATAGTTAATTGTATCAACTTTGAAAATATATGTTTTCAAAAAAAATTGAAAATATATAGATTAAAAAAATCATTTAACAAAACATATAGCTTGACCGCATTTGATAAGATCCATTACAAAAGAGTTGTGAATGGTAGACAACAACATCTATTTTGATACAATACATTCGAAATAAGGACTTTAAACTACCATCTTTCCCAGTTTGCACAAAACCATCCCATCCGCCTGTGTGATGTCTAGGTTTCATGACATAAACTCAGTCTCTGATGTCCTGGCATTTCTCCATGAGCCTTTGAAGAAAAAAATGACAAGAAATCCCCAGAAGCTAAGAGAGAACCCCAGGACCATTGATATGTAAAACCCCTGCGTGATAAGCCCATCATCATCATCTTCATCTTCGTCTTTGTTTGGAACATTTCTAGGACACTTGGGCAGTGGATCACCGCACAGTCCACTGTTGTGGGCATAAGAAGATGCATTGAAACTCTGCATTTGAGTGCTTGATGGAATTTTCCCAGACAGGTTGTTGTTGGACAAGTCAAGAATTTGAAGAAAATTCAAACGATCCAAACTTATTGGAATTTCACCAGAGAGTTGATTATGAGACAGATCAAGAGATTCTAACATCTCCATCTGACCTATTTCCCGGATGATTTTTCCGGTAAAATGGTTTCTTGATAGGTTCAAGGAAATTAATCCGTGAAGACTAGAAAATTCTTCAGGAATATCTCCTCCCAGTAGATTGCTTGAAAGATCAATCAATTTCAGTAGTCTCAATCGGCCACTATATTCCCGCTCATTGTATTTCCACTGAATCAAAATGTTGGATATGTAGGAATCAATGTCATTTTGGAAGAGAAAATATGCTTTACTTGCTACGGTGGTTCCAAAGGAACTGTGTGTCAAACTCAAATATGTGAAGTTGCTAAAGCAATGTGGAATCTTCCCAGAAATTCTGTTTTGAGAAAGATCCAAGACATGAATGTCGTTTAGGTGACACAAACTCAGAGGAAGCTCTCCAAAGAACCGGTTCTCTCTAAGGCTAACAATGATCAAGTCCACTAGAGATGTTCCAAACCATGAAGGGACTCTCCCTGTGAGCTGATTTCTCCCCAAATCTAAAATTCTGAGTAATGTGCAGTTCTGCAATGAGGATGGCAATTCTCCAGTGAAGTTGTTGTTTCTCAATTGCAATTCTTTGAGATAATACAGATACCCAAAAGAGGGAGGAACTTTCCCAGAGAAATGATTGTTTGCAAGATTGAGATTGTTCAGATGTGAGAGGTGATGCCAACAATCAGGAATTTCTCCAGAGAATTGATTATCCGAGAGGTCTATAGACATAAATTTGAGAACTCTACACACAAAAGAAATCGAACCGACAAAGCTATTGTTTGAGAGATAAAGGGATTTTACTTTTGGAGGGAGTGAATGTATTGGACCCCAGAAATTGTTATGGCTAAGATCTATTTCTGGAAAAACACCAAACTTGGTTGACAAATCAGGGAGTTCACCATCAATCTTGTTGTTGGACAAGTCCAAGAGTTCAACTTTGGAACACAAGTCCCAAAACCAGTTAGGCATTGTATCAGAAATGCCAGTACTGGAGAAATCAAGCTCAGAGAAGCCACTCTGAGTTTGCAGCCATTTTGGAAAATTTGGACCCAATTTGCAGCCTGTGAAATGTATGATATCTAGCTGAAAGGGAGGGTTCCAATCAGGGCTGAAGTTGAAAGATAGCTCCGAGTTGAAGGACAGTTTCAGAAGTGTTAAGTTGGAAAGCTTCAAAAAGTGGGCCTCATTGATCACTCCTTCAAATGAATTTGCTGAGACATCCAAACTTTGAAGCTTGGATAGCTGGCCTATGCTTTCTGGTAAGACACCTCTCAACTGGTTTCTACCAAGAAGAAGGTTTTGCATTGATGAGAATGGGGTTAAATCCGGCAATGTTCCAGTTATCTTATTTTGGCTCAAATCAAGAACTCTAAGACCGGATTCAATTCCAAGACTTGTGCTGTCTGGAAATAACCCTGTGATCTCGTTACTTGCCAGCTCTAATTCCTCAAGACTTCCAAAGCTCAACGGCAATGAACCATTCAAGTGGTTATATGATGCTTTCAACTTTCTCAAGAATGGAAATTGGGCTCTAATAATATCTGGGATTTGACCAAAGAGTTCATTGCCATCTAACCGCAAGAACTGCAGCGACTTTCCAGCATGCTTTGATAACTTTTCAAGTAGATCAGGGAGAGGTTCTTTCAATTCATTAAAATTTAATGCCAGAGAGGTAAGATGGCTCAAATTCCCCAAAGATTGGGGAATGCCCCCGGTGAAATAGTTTGAACTAAGATTCAATCTCCGGAGAAATTTCATTCCTTGAAATGTGTCTGGTATAGGGCCTCCTAAGTTGTTTCTACTCAGATCAAGAACTTGGAGACTGGTAAGATTCCCAAGCTGATTTGGGACTTTACCAGAAAACATAGCAGAACTAAGATTCAAGACTCTTAAACTATGGAGGGAACCAATGAAGTCTGGGATGTTATGTCCCTGGAAATCATTGCAACTAAGATCAAGATAACGCAGATGCCGCAGTTCAAGTAAAGAAGGACTAACCTTTCCACTCAGCGGAAAGCCATGGCAGCGAAGATCAAGAACAGTTACATGGCCGGTTTTGTTGCTGCAACGAACACCCAACCATTTGCAGCATTCTGTTTTGTTTCCCCAAGAAGACAGAACACCATCTTCATCAAAAACCCCTTTCTTGAACTCTAGAAGAGCTTCTCTCTCCCTCTCCAAACACCTTACTGCTCCATCTCCTTGCGTGAATGTGAAATTATAAAGAATAATAGCAAGTGAAATGAAGCGAACCGCAAATATAATGCTCTTACGCATCATGCATGGCATTTTTGAAATGTTACTATTTAATTTGGTAGTAACAGAGACTAGAATAGAATGGATAGGAGTTTGTGTTAGACTTGTAGTTTATATATACACACACATATACTTGCATATTACTCCGTATTATTTTTAGTTTTGTGGACCTTGTGGTATTGATTTCAACAAAGACCAGAGAAAACTTGGTACAGTAGTATGAACAAAACGTAGTGCTTTCATACCAATAATTCTCATCCAGAGTGAACATCTTGTCCTCGAACCATTCTCTGGTTTTCCAAGGACAAGTATTTTTTTCAAATCTTTACATTAATTTTTGGCATAGGAATTTATAACTATGTTTTGTGTAATGTTACATTAGTTTTAAGTGCTTGGAGCAAGTCTGTCAGAACATACGCGGGACGGGCTTGGCTTAATTCCTTCCTTTGCAGTACTTGAGTAAAGAGATCAAAGTTCGAAACTTAATAACGCTAATGTAAAAATTATATTTGATGGATTTTAATAACCCGGGTGGTCCGAATTACAAAACCCGATAAAATAAATGGGGTATGACAAGCCAATGGATCGTAAGTATACCGCGGGGGTAAAATATATATTGAATTGTATAAAGCTATTACAAAGGTAAGCAATGCAATAACAAGACAAGTGTGTAGAAAAGTAAGTGAGGATGTCCTGATCAGACAACCAACGAGCTTTTATATCAGCCCAAGGCGTAACTGATCCGGAAAAGACGCAGGGAAACGCCCCCAACGCCCGGACCGTAACAGCCGCCGCGAGACCCGGGCGACGTGCGGACCGCCGAGCCCGGACGCTCAGCCGGGCTGAGCGTGTTGCGGAACACGCTCAGCCTGGCTGAGCGTGTTGCGGGCTGAGCGTGCCGCGGACGCTCAGCGGGGCTGAGCGAGCCGCGGACGCTCAGCGGGGCTGAGCGTGCCGAGGACGCTCAGCCGGGCTGAGCGTGCCGAGGACGCTCAGCCGGGCTGAGCGTGCCGCGGACGCTCAGCCGGGCTGAGCGTGCCGCGGACGCTCAGCGAGGCCGAGCGTGCCGAGGACGCTCAGCCGGGCTGAGCGTGCCGCAAGCCACGCTCGGCCGCGGCTGACCGTGGCTAGCCCGCCACGTGGCCGCCTCCGGGTCGGACTTGCTCCGGTTCCTTCTTGCCCCGTTCTTGCTCCGCACCCGGTCCCAATTATTCCATCAATATTCAAAGTGGACAGATGTCTTGTGTGCACTGATAATTTGGACATATCTGCTGAACTAATGAATTATTGTAATTTATATCTTTCTATACGCTTGTTCTGTAGGATATATTACGTAGTATAAAATCTGATGTTTACTAGCCAGGTCAAAAAGGATTAGTTATATTTTTGAAAAAGTTCCAAAGTTTACAGGACTCTTATTTTAAAAGAATTTTTTTTTTAAAAGAAAATTTTAAATTAAAATCAACATAGTCTGTGCGTATAAAACGGGGTGAGTAGTCACTACTCACTAGTCAAGTTCAATCCTAAGTTTTTCAATTCCTATAAAAAATTAAAAAATAAAAAGGTTTCCATTCGTTGAAAATGTCAAGTTTTTCTGTTTAGGCAATTTGGGTTTCGTTTTCTATACCCTACATTTAGGGCTGTGATGACTAAACACTTTATTCAACAGATGATCCATATGTAATATATTCGGAAGGACAGTGGGTTTGCTGATCTGTTAATAGTAATAAGAATTTCAAGGCAAAATCTACATGAATTTGTTAAGTTTTATAGTATAAAAGTCTATTCTGATTAGTCATATATTGTGTAAACAAGTCCAGTCGAGTAAGTTCAGTATAGTTCAAAAAATTGAAGTTCAAGCTTGATTGAACTCTAATTTTTATTTAAAAAAAAAAAAAAAAAAAAAAAAAAAAAAAAAAAACCTTGAACTCAACTTCACTCGAGTTCAAACTATTCAAACTCAGTTCGAATACGCTCACTAAATTCTTTTTACTATTTTATCTAAAAACATAATAAGTCTCAATTCATGTTATACCCCTGGTTTATGTCCCTTTTTTTCTGTTAATTTTTATTGTACCGTACGCTATAAAAGTTGCACTTCATAATTTTTTGGACAAAAATATCCCTACCGTTATAACTTCTGTTATCTTTTCACATTATAATTACCATGCACATGCATACACAATAGTTTTTCTTTCATTCTTCAATGGTAAGTTTGAATTCATTTAGATTTTAATTAAATATTACCATAGTTATATTTAGTAATTTATCATTTCTATAATTCTTACTTCAATAATATTAATATGAATTCGACAATTATAAATAAATAAATATATATATATATAGACACACACACTATTATTTAAAAATATTAATATTATAAATGAGCAGCAACATAATGCATTGCAGTTGAATTGAGACAAGATTTTGGATATCAATATGTGAAAGTTGTTGAATTGAGATAGTTGAAATCAAGTATTATGTATATCATATATGAATATGAATTTATAATGGAAATATCTCTAATTAGAAGAAGACTATATTTAAACAAATTTTATTCATTTTCAAAAACAAAAATGTAGTAATACACCCTTAAAATTATAGTGGAATATATTCATCACAATTAATTTGAATTTCTTATATTAATTTCAAATACATACACAACAAAAATTTTACTCGAATATCAATAGAGCTTCGACAACTAAAAAAACGCATTATATCTATTTCAAAATGATTTACTAATTAGGTATAAATATTGGGCACAAGTCTTCGCGCAAAGCGCGTATAAAAAACTAGTATAATAATAATAGTAGACAACAACATTTATTGTGATACAAGAGGTTGGAAATAAGGTCTTTAAATTAGTGATTGAAACACAAATATCCTTTTATTGCTCTTGCTGCTGCAGGTAGTATCTTTTCCCAGCTAGTTTGCACAAAACCATCAGATCAGCCTGTGCATTGTCTTGGTTTCAAAAAAGGCTTAATTTGTAAGTATTAGTGTATGAAAGCAAGTGCATAAACAAAATGGGTTCTTTTATTTTTGGAGTGAGCATATGAGACTTACCATTCACATTTCACGGCGCTTAAGCTTCCTCTGCAGTCTAACCAAATTAACTTTGAAAATCACATAAACCCAGTCTGTGAAGTCATTTAAGAAGCGGTAATAGGCGTATCTCCATGAGTGTTTGAGGAACAAAGTGACAAGAAATCCCCAGAAGCTAAGAGAGAATCCCAGGGCCATTGATATGTAAAAACCCCGGGTGATAATAAGCCCATCATCTTCATCTTCTTCTTTGTTTTTGGGTGTTGGAACATTTCTAGGACACTTGGGGAGTGGATCACCGCACAGTCCACTGTTGTGGGCATAAGAGGATGCATTGAAACTCTGCAATTGAGTGCTTGATGGAATTTTCCCAGACAGGTTGTTGTGGGAAAAGTCAAGAATTTGAAGAAAACTCAAACCAGCCAGGCTTATTGGAATTTCTCCGGAGAGTTGATTATGAGACAAATCGAGAGATTCTAACATTTCTATCTGGCCTATTTCCCGGATGATTTTCCCACTCAAATGGTTTCTTGACAGGTTCAAGGAAATTAATCCGTGAAGACTAGAAAATTCTCCGGGAATATCTCCTGCCAGTCGATTGCTCGAGAGATCAATCACTTTCAAGAGCCTCAAATTCCTACTATATTCCTGCTCACTGTGTTTCCACTGAATCAGAATGTTGGTTATATAGGAATCATATTGGAAGGCAAAATATATTTTGCTTGCTATGGTGGTTCCATAGGAGCTCTTTGTCAAACTCAAGAATGTTAAGTTGCTAACACAATGTGGAATTCTCCCTGCAATTCTGTTCCGAGAAAGATCCAAGACGCGAATGTCTTTAAGATGACACAAACTCAGAGGAAGCTCTCCATAGAACTGGTTGTCTCTGAGGCTAACAATGATCAAGTCCACTAGAGATGTTCCTATCCACGACGGGACTCTCCCGGTGAGCTGATTTCTCCCCAAATCCAAAATTCTCAGTAATGTGCAGTTCTGCAATGAGGATGGCAATTCTCCAGTGAAGTTGTTGTTTCTCAATTGCAATGCTTTGAGAGAATATAGATACCCAAAAGAGGGAGGGACTTTCCCAGAGAAGTTATTGTTTGCAAGATTGAGATTGTTTAGAGGTGAGAGGTGATGCCAGCAATCAGGAATCTCTCCAGAGAATTGATTGTCTGAGAGGTCTATAGACATAAATTTGGTAACTTTGCACACAAAAGAAATTGAACCCACAAAGCTGTTATTTGAGAGATAAAGGGATTTGACTTTTGGAGGGAGTGAGTGTATTGGACCCCTGAAATTGTTATGGCTAAGATCAATTTCTGGAAAAACACCAAACTTGTTTGACAAATCAGGCAGCTCACCATGAATCTTGTTGTTGGACAAGTCCAAGTATTCAACTTTGGAACACAGGTCCCAAAACCAGTTAGGCATTGTATCAGAAATGCCAGTATTGGAGATATAAAGCTCAGAGAAGCCACTCTGAGTTTGCAGCCATTTTGGGAATTTTGGACCCAAATTGCAGCTTGTGAAATGCATGACATCTAGCTGAAAGGGAGGGTTCCAATCAGGGCTGAAGTTGAAAGATAGCCCCAAATTGAAGGACAATTTCAGCATTTTTAAGTTGGAGAGCTTCAAAAAGTGGGCTTCATTCATCACTCCTTCAAATGAATTTGCTCTAACATCCAAACTTTGAAGCTTGGATAGTTGGCCTATGCTTTCAGGTAAGACACCTCTCAACTGATTAAAACCAAGAAGAAGCTCTTCCATTGATGGGAATGGTGTTAAATCTGGCAATGTTCCTGATATGTTATTTTGGCTCAAATCAAGAACTCTAAGACCGGATTCAATTCCAAGACTTATGAGGTCTGGAAATGACCCCGTGATCTCGTTACTTTCCAGGTCTAGTTCCTCAAGACTTCCAAAGCTCGACGGCAATGAACCATTCAAGTGGTTATATGATGCTTTCAACTTTCTCAAGAATGGAAATCGGGTACTAATATCCGGGAGTGAACCAAAGAGTCTATTGCCATCTAACCGCAACAACTGCAGCGATTTCCCAGCCCGCTTTGATAACTTTTCAAGTAGATCAGGAAGGGGTTCTTTCAATTCATTAAAATTCAATGCCAAAGAGGTCAAATGGCTCAAATTCCCCAAAGATTTGGGAATGCCCCCAGTGAAATAGTTTGAACTAAGATTCAAGCTCTGGAGAAATTCCATTTCTTGAAATGTTTCAGGTATGGGGCCTCCTAAGTAGGGGTTATCTGAGAGGTTAATGCTAGTGAGAGTTGTGTTGAAGTTTTGCAGCCATTTGAAAACTGAAGGAGAAGTGAGATTGTTAAGTGACAAGTCAATCACTGAAAGAGAGTTTGAAGAGGAAGAATTAGGGTAGAAAGGTGTAAGATCAGAGAGTCTGCAAAAAGAGAGTTTCAGTTCCTCAAGGGAGATAGGGAGGGTGACACTTGTTTTCACAAACTCTCTCAGTTCAAAACGAAGGGCAGAGAGATCAATGTATTTTAGGGAAGAGAGATGAGAGAGGAACTCAAGATTTGAGATTGGAAGAAAGTCATTTCCACTGAGATCAAGAACTTGGAGATTGGTAAGATTCCCAAGCTGATTTGGGACTTTACCAGAAAACATAGCAGAACTGAGATTCAAGACTCTTAAACTATGGAGGGAACCAATGAAGTCTGGGATTTTATCTCCCTGGAAATCATTGTAACTGAGATCAAGATAACGCAAATGCCGCAGTTGAAGCAAAGAAGGACTAACCTTTCCGCTCAGAAAGCCATGAATATCAAGAACAGTTACATGGCCGGTGTATTTGCTGCAACGAACACCCCACCATTTGCAGCATTCTTTTTTGTGATCCTCACTTCCCCATGAAGAGAGAACGCCATTTTCATCCAAAACCCCTTTCTTGAACTGTAGAAGAGCTTCTCTCTCCCTCTGCAAACACCTTATTGTAGTGTTCTTGGCTCCAACTCCTTGTGTGAAAGTATAAAGAAAAATAGCAATAAGTGAAATGAAGTGAAAAAATGCATTGTAATTGTTCTTATGCATTTTGCATGGCATTTTTGAAATGTTATTATTTTATTTAGTAAAAGAATAGAATTGAGTGGAGTTGGTTGTAGAGTTTGTAGTTGAATATATACACACATATGAGGCCGTTTAAGGGCATATTTGTCATTTCATCTATTTATTCCTTTCCATGAATCACCGAATTGTTGCAATTCAGCCAATACCAAACAACGTAATTGAGGGAAGAAACGAATTGCAATTCAATTACAACGAAATTACGTCCTGTCAAACGGCTTGTATAGAACGATGCATATTACAGAGTATTATATTATTTTAATTTAGTGGCATCACTTTCAAGTTTCAACAAAGACCAAATCAGAGAAGACTTGATAAAGTAGGATCACTAGCTAGTATGAACAAACTATAGTCCTTTCGTACCAAATGCACTCTTTTTTCCAGGAAACAAAGACCCAGGTCTGGTCTTCGAATGACCGTCTTCGTCCAAGAAAGAACACAAAGCAGAAACCATGGTAGCCATAGTTGCCAGATCTTTTTTGAAATTTTTTTTTTTTTTTGGAAGAAGCTAAGATAATGAATATGGTGAATATGTGAGTTGATATCCTATGTGGTACAAAGCATGATGTTTAATACACATTAATTGAGTTTTAATACACCCTCAACTCCTGAAGTAGTGATTGGTTTAATTTTATTTTTTAAAAGAAAAACATATGAAATTTACTCAACTTTTGTTCAAAATAAAAAGAACTAGAATTAAAGTCAATATTTACTTTCAACATAGTTCATGCGTATAAAACGGATTCCTTGGAAAATAGGAGTGTTTTTCATTAGTTGAAAATGTTTTCAAATTTAGTTGTTGACGAAATGGCAAAGATTCATATGAAACCATCTCATGATGTTTACCCATAAAACGGTTTGAGTGTTATTGTTATTGTTATACATAATATTTTGATTTAAAAGTATTATATTTTTTTTATCAAAAGTATTATATTTTTACTAAAAAGGTAAAAAGTATTACAATGTTTCTTATAAATATTATATTTTTCCTCATAAGTAATAATCAATTAATTTATTCATGATTAGCATTACACTTTATATCATAATTAATATATTGTCTAAGGGAAAATGACACTTTTTCCCCCTATGTTATGTGCATATAGCACTTTTTCCCCCTGTGTTATTAAAGTGGCAGTTTTCCCACCTCAGTTATTTTAAAAGTGGTAGGTTTTCCCCCTGTAATGTTAAATTGACGTTTTTACCCTTAAAATAATTATTTCATTTATTTTTATTCTCCAACCTAGTATTACTAATATGTATGGAAGATCATGGTTCGATACGAACTTAATCGAACACTGTAGCAATTGAACTTAAATAGTATGGACGGTTACGGTTACGATTCAGAACCGAAAAAATAAAATAAAATAATTGTTGAATTTAGACTATTTTTAAATAAGAAATAAAATTTAAAAAAAATAAATAAATAAGTTTTGATTGGCAGTTCAATATCGAAATTGGAATTGAACCGTACCGATTTATCAAAATAAGTGTTTGATCATTTTCACTATATATGACTGTGGTTCAGTTCCAGTTCACGGTTCAACAATTATTTAATTTTATTTTTTTCGGTTCTGAATCGTAACCAGAACCGTCCATACTATTTCGGTATGATTGCTACAGTGTTTGGTTAAGTTCGAACCGAATCGTGATCATCCATACATATAAGTAATAATTTGTTGGAGAAGAAAAATAAATGAAATAATTATTTTTAAGGGTAAAAATGCCAATTTAACATTTCAGGGGGAAAAATAGCCACTTTAATAACACAGGGGGAAAAAGTGCTATTTGCGCATAACATAGGGGGAAAAAGTGCAATTTTCCCTATTGTCTAATTCTTAAATACCACATTTTGAGTTAAAAGTATTATATTTTTTAAAAAAAGTATCACATTTTTTTCATAAATAACAATCAATAATTTGTCTTTGATTAATTAGTATTACAATTGCATTATTAGTTTACATTTCTATCTAAACTCAACTTGTATCTCAAACAATGATGATCTCAAAGTAGTTTAGTTGGTAGGCCATGTAGTTATTGTTCTGCCCACACGAATCTAGCTCACTAGTGCGTATTTGAGGCAAGAAATTCTCCTTGTTTCGTTTTGTGTACGCCAAATTTAGAGCTGCCCATATATATTATCTTTGGAAGATCAGAACAGTGGGAAATTTGCAAGAAAGCTAAGTGGGTTTGCTGAAAGATGAGTTAATAGTAACAAGAATTTGTTGGCAAAATCTACAAGAATTTGTAAGAGATAAATATATAGGATAATGTGAGCATAAATATAATATGTGCAGTCCAATTATCAGCTTAGCCTTTTAGTTGAGATGGAGCACATGTTTTAATTTGGTATCAGAGTCATGCAAAAGATCATGGGTAAAGAGACTTTCACGTGTTGCGCTTGGAAATCCACTGCACACGTTGAGGGGGCGTGTGAGCATAAATATGTGCAGTCCAACTATCAGCTTAGCCTTTTAGTTGAGATGGAGCACATGCTTTAATTAAAACCCTGCACTTGCTAATAACTTCAAATGCACTTTAAGATCAAACAACTGTAAATTAAAAAGAACAGATCGAAAATTAGGTTGGATCATATAGTTCTTGAAGATACAGACTTCCTTTTCTAAATGACCAGTGAACAAAAAAAACACTCCAATCTTCAAGATATGTAAAAGGGCAAAACTCCAATGTCAAAAGCCTATCATCTTCTTTTATCTTCTTATTCTTTGATGTCAGGAACATCTTCATGGCACTTGGGGAGTAGATCTCCACACAGTCCATTGTTGATTCGAATTCGTGACCTGATTATAATACCACTATTCGAATTCGTGACCTGACTATAATACCACTAGTCAGATCAAACGCTTATCGCTGTATCAAAAAGTCAAAAACTATAACAAATCTAGGAATGTAAGACCAGATTCTATTCCAATCCTCCTGAGTCCTGACACATTTTTGGTCCAAAGTCCAATCTCTCGTTTTATGCTAGAAATCATAAATAACTTTTGCTGTGAAGTGGGCCTGTTTAGTGTTTAGGCAATCTGGGTTTCGTTATCCGTACTCTAAATTTAGGCCTGCCCAAATGACTAAACACAGACTTCATTCAAGAGATTAGAGATGATTCATATACATATATTATTGGATCTTTCTAACGAATTATAGGATTTTCAAGTCTTGAAATGTCCATGCCTGTTAGACAGTAGTAATCAGACAGCTTTCTGCTGTCACTTCATCTCATGAATGTTTTATTATTCAAAATTTTAGCTAAATTGATAATTTTAACTATCGATTTTGCGGTACAATGTAGGTGTGGAGTCTATTTTCAATTTGGATCGAGTTAAATTATTAAATCAAATTTATACGACGTAAAATTTTCATTTTCCATTCTTTCCTAGAGATTATTTCTAAAATTAAATTATGTTATTTTTGTTTTTTCTTTATTGAAAAATCGACTTATTCGTACATGTTTCCGTCTGAATTAACTAACTCTATGTATAGCCAGTGAGTATTCAACATGAAATAGCAATTTTCTTGGATGCAAATCCGCTGAGATTAATGAGTAAGGACATTTATTATTAATTTATACTTGTTATTATTTTTTGGATACATCAAATTGCAAGAACAGTGGGAAATTTCACAGAAAAGCCAAGTAAAGTGTTGGTAATTTCCTACTTATTAAAAATCAGAAACTGTCAAGACAATTGAGATAAAAATTACAATAAATTCAACATTTGACTATTTGGTATTTCATATATATTTGTCTGTCTGGTAGTAAATGTAAATTATAATGCAATTTCGGAGGAAAAAGAAAACATAAACTCAGGGTATTAGTCAGTCAAATTTCTGTCTTTCACTGCATATAAGAAATATTTTTCCCAGAGACCAGAATTGCATTGACTATAAAACAAACAAAAGAATGACATTCTTTTATCCATTAATTTGGATATATTAGCAGAAATTAATGAGTAATGACATTGTTAAGCTAATTGATTAAATCAACCTCGGACATAGCGGAAGTGTGGAATTCGGTGATGAGTTGTTTGGATGAATCAATCTTCCATGCAAACGATTCCTTGATAGGCTGCGCGCAGGGGAAGGAAATCAAAACCGTGTTAACATATTTTTCTGCAAAAGACTGAGTCTTTTATTTATTCTTTTTTTTTTTTACTTAGGTGATTCTAGCTTTGCCTAACTAACCCTAAGCATACAGGAGCCTACCTTTAGGAGATGTTTGGTAAAGTGTAATTAACAATTCAATTTCAATGCAATTCTTTAGCCTACGAATTTACATTATTTGGTTTTAGGGAATTGCAATTCAGATTAAAGACTTAAATGAGAATGTTTTTACAACTGAAGACAAAAATGAGAAACTTATATATATATATATATATATATATATATATATATATATATATATATATATATATATTATTGGTCATGCATTTCTCCTAGTTTCTTTCCTCTCACTTTTCTTCTTTATATAATACTGAGTATGGTTCTTGAGCATTGTTCAGCAGTATGATTATACAGAATTTCCATGAGGATAGACAATAACTCATAACAACCTTAACTCTCTCTAATATAAATTTTGTATAGATGAAATAGCAATTAAGTAAATACTGATAAGAATTTAAAAGCAAAAACTACAAGAATTTGTGAGAGATGAGTACGATAAAAGCCTATTCAAATTTATTATCTGTCACACCATCTACTGTTGATGGCAATGTGAAAAGGAAAACCATGCATAACATTACATATAGCAATAATATTAAAGGGACATTAACATCAAACAAAAAGAACTTTATGTGAAAAGAAAATGGTGTTGGACTATAGAGTTCTTGGAAATAAAGACTTTCTTTTCTAAATGAACAGTGAACAAAACACACAAATCTTCAAACTGACTGCAATGTTTCTTCAAATTTCTAATGAAATGCTGCACTTCTGCTGGTAGTGTTCATGCCCGATTTCTGCAGAATCCATCTGTCATGTCAAGGCTGTTAAAAAAAAAAAAGAAGCTTTATATATAGGTGTTATACAGAATGGAATGCCAAATAACTATACATATAGGGAGTAATTTAAATCTTGTAAAGAACATAAAATCAACTAGTTACTAACACTTACCATCTAGTTTGGCCTAAACTTCCTCTGAAGTCTTACCAATGAAACTTTCATTGTTACGTACACCCAATCTTTGGAGTCACTTAAGAACCGATAGTAGGCATACCTCCATGAATCTTTGAGGAACAAAGTGACCACAAAGCCCCAGAAGCTTACTGAAAAACCCAGCACCATGGATATGTAAAACTCTAGCGTCAAAAGCCTATCATCATCATCTTCTTCATAATCATCGCCTTTTTCTTTGATGGCAGGAACGTCTTCATGACATTTGGGAAGTGGATCCCCACACAGTCCACTGTTTCCAGCATAAGATGTTGCATTGAAATCCTGAAGTTGAGTGCCAGATGGAATTTTTCCTGACAAGTTGTTGTTCGACAAGTCAAGAACACTAAGAAAATTCAAATGACCCAGGCCTGCTGGAATTTCACCCGAGAGTTGGTTCCTAGACAAATCAAGAGATTCTAACATTTCCATCTGATCGATTCCCGGGATGATTTTTCCAGTCAAATGGTTTCTTGACAGGTTTAAGGAAATTAATCCTCTCAAGACAGAAAATTCCTCGGGAATATCTCCTATCAAGTGATTGCTTGAAAGGTCAATGATCTTTAGAAATCTCAATATACTCCTATATTCTGAGTCTTGGTTTTTCCACTGAATCAAAATGTTGTCTATGTAGTCAACATCATTATAAACTGCACCAAAATATTCTCCAACACCTACAATAGTCTTTCCTGTGGAATTGTTTTTCTGAATCAAAGAAGTAAAATTGTAGAAGCAAGATGGAATTCTCCCTTCCATTCTGTTTCGAGAAAAATCCAAGACTTGAATATTGTTAAGGTGACACAAACTTGGAGGCAGGTTTCCACTGAACTTGTTATGTCTAAGGCTTACAACGATCAACTTACTTAGAGATGTCCATATCCAGGGTGGGATTCTCCCTGTAAATTGATTTCCTCCTAAATCAATCATTCTCAATGACGTGCAATTTTGCAATGAGCGTGGAAACTTTCCTGTAAAGTTGTTGTTTCTCAAATGTAACGACAGAAGTCGTTGCAGGAAGCCTAAAGAGTGAGGAAGTTTCCCAGAGAAATAATTATTTGCAAGATTTAGTACGACCAAATCTGTATAGTTCTCAAAACAGTTGGGAATCTCTCCTGAGAGTTGGTTATATGAGAGGTCAAGAGAAGTAGTGAAATGAGTGGTATATGTGCACATGAAAGAAATTGATCCAGAAAAGTTATTATGTGAGAGATGAAATGATTTGACTTCTGGAGGAATTGAAGGTATGAGACCCCAAAACACATTGTTGCTAAAATCTATTACTTGAGCACCAGAAAATTTGGTTGATAAATCAGGAACTTTGCCATCAATCTTGTTGTAAGACAAGTTCATGTATTCAATTCTGGGAGAGAGGTCCCAAAACCAATCAGGCACTGTATCAGAAATACCAGCAGAAGAGATATCAAGAGCGAAAAATCCACCCTGGGTTTGCAGCCATTTTGGAAACTGAGGCCCCATTTTACAGCTTGCTAACTGTATAGCCTCAAGTTGGAAAGGAGGATTCCAATCAGCACTGATGTTCAAAGACAATGAGTTAAAGGATAAATCCAACACTCGTAGGCGGGTAAGGCTTGAAAAATGAGCTTCAGTTATCACCCCTTGCAATTGATTGCCTTGGAGATATAGCTCTATCATTGATGAATATGGTGTTAAATCTAGCAATGGCCCAGTAATTTGATTATCAGACAAATCCAGGAACTTAAGATGAGATTTAAGTCCTAAACTTTTGATGTCTGGAAATAACCCCATTATTCGGTTACCCCTTAAACCTAAAGATTCAAGACTTGAAGGTAGTCCAAAGTTTCTTGGCAAAGATCCATCCAATTGGTTATTTGATACAACCAATTCTCTTAAGGATGAAAATCTTGTACTAATGTCTGGGAGTGAACCATTGAGTTCATTACCATCTAACCACAAGGATTCTAGTGACTGACCTGCATGTTCTGATAACTTTTCAAGTAGTTCAGAAACGGGTTCGCTTAATTGGTTATCAGATAATGAAAGGGAGACTAGATGGCTTAAATTCCTAAAAGATTTAGGAATGCTGCCTGACAATTTATTTCCAGAAAGATCTAGGCGCTGAAGAAATTCCATGTACCCAAATGTTTCAGGGATGGGACCTGCTAAATTGTTATGTGATAGGCCAATGCTAGTCAAACTTGTGCTAAAGTTCTGCAACCAGTTGGATACTGAAGACAGAGTAAGATTGTTGTAAGAGAAATCGACAACTGAAAGAGATGCAGAAGAGTTGATGGTGAAGGGAATAGTTTCAAAGAGTCCACAAGTACTCAGCTGCAATTTCTCGAGGGAATCAGGAAGGTTAACAATTGTTTCTGGCCACAGGGTTTGTTCAAAGGGAACTAGACTAAGATCAAGGTATCTTAAAGAAGAAAGACGAGAGAGCCACTCAAGATTGTTGATTGATAAATCTGAATTCCACGAAACATTTAGAATATGGAGACTGGTAAGATTTCCAAGATGAGTTGGAACATTACCAGCAAAGCCGGCAAATGCTAGATTTAACACTTTCAAACTGTTTAGGGAACCAATGAAGGCTGGGATGTTTTGCCCGTGGAAATCATTGTAACTGAGATCGAGATAACTCAAATGCCGCAATTCAAGTAAAGATGGACTAACCTTTCCACCCAAAGGAGTTTGAAGTGGCGAGAAATCATCATCTACGGGACAGTGAAGATCAATGGCTGTTACATGGCCGGTCTTATTGCTGCAACGAACACCCCACCATTTGCAGCAGTCTCTTTTATGATCCTCACTACCCCAAGATGACAGAATGCCATCATCATCCAGAAGCGCTTTCTTGAATTCAATAAGAGCTTTTCTCTCCCTCTCCAAACACCTCACAGTTTTTTCAGCACCAACTCTCTGTGTGAGATTGAATTCTGGTCCTACTAGAAACAGAAAAGTTGCAAGGGAAATCAAGTGGACAACTGTAGTAAGCATGTTCATAGGTTCCATGCTCATAATATTTTGATGATGATAAAATGTTACTAATAAAATGAAGTTCAGTCTATATGTGTATATATACACACAGTAAATTACTTAGCACAGTTTTCTGCATAATAATATTACTTTGAAATTTTCCACACAGACCAAGAAGACTTGATAACATATATTATTGGTCTCATTCATGGAGCAGAAAAGTTAAATGACAATGCATCCAAGTCCTCCACTCAAAGCCACCCAGCCATGTTTTGGTTGGATTAGTAAGTTAACTGTTTGAGCTGAAATGGATTGAAATCCAACAGGCTACAGCCTACAGGTTACTAGAAAGATAATGCTCCTACCTCATTTCATGACTTTCTTCCCAAAAAGGTTGAATACCCAACCTCAGCCTGACAGACCTTTGTTTACTGCGCATAAGGAGCCCCTCATTTTGAGAGGTTGCTCCACACTGCTATTGGTGAAACTCGATCAATGGTCTTTTTTCCCAAACTTCAGCCCTGTGACCAACTGAGTTGTCCATGCGGGCTACCTCATTTCATGACTTGACTAGCCAATAGGACGTGCATATATTTTTATCTTAACCTCTCCTACTCGATAGTCATATTAGATTCAAACTAAACTAAAATTTAATCGTTACATGACAACATTTCGAGAGGAGTTTCAATAGTATTGCTCCAATTCATAAGAATTCAACTCGACACTGTATTCAAGCTAAGGGAATTCAACTTTGAGCAACAGGTAGTTGGATGTAAATATGCATCGTATGTAATAGCAAGCTGCATTATCTCACAGATATACATATTGTAGAAATCAATGGCGATTGAAGGTAACAGATTAAAGTCATTTTTCGCTGCGCATCACTCTTCAGCAAACTAAAGCAAAGAATCAAAAATGGAAACTAACAATCTCACGTTTAAATGGTACGACTTACAATGTGAATTGAAGAAGAAATGAAGAGTGGAGCCGTGGAGGGTTTCCTTTTCAGTTCCTGATTCTCTAACGCATTCCACACCTGTTGGTTTAATATCATCTGTAAGAGATCACATCTTTCGGTTGCTAAGATGATTAGGAATTTGCTCAAGGCTAACATACTAGTTTATTATTAATGCTACCTCAAACATCATTGGAGTTGAGCTCTCCAAATTGGAGTATGTTGTGAGTTGGACTCTACCAACTAAAAGAATCGGAGAAAATATCATTGGAGATTTGGAGTTCAACTCCCAAAATTGTTAGAGTAGAGTGTGGATAATTGGGTTCCTTGTGCACATAATAAAGGGATGATGGTGAGGAAGAATTTCCTTCATTCACTATTGATGAATGTTAAGAAAAATGCAAGAGGTTTTCGAGAAACTTTTGAAAGCTCGAAAGTAGAATACATTTTTTTGAAAGTAGAATACATTGTTGCTGGAAGTTGAGCTAAGTGTTGTGTATGAAGCATTCAAGGGCTAAACCAGAAAATTTATGTTGGAGGGCTAAAATCATCAATCATATATCATTATATATACCTACATAATTATACTACGTATTATGGATAATAATTTTAATGATATTTTATTTAATAATTGATATCAATGTTAATCGATATATTATAATTTTTCTACATAATACAAAATATATATAATAATAATATTACTTGTCACTTTTTTATCAAATAAAAGTTGTCAATTACTTTGTTGGTAACATTTTTTTAATATTCATTTTACTAATATGTTATATTTGCCAAGTAATTACAGAAAAATAGAATAATTTATTTTTCCAATGGCATTACATAACAAAAGTTTATCGGAAACTTGTTTACCTACAAACAATAATTGCATTCTTTTATTTCATGATCCAATTGCATGACTAACAAAAAATTTGATAGTCTATTTCACTTTTTTTGTTTTTTTGTTTTTAAGAGAGCTAAACATATAATCATATAATGTGTGAATGTAGAGTTTACAAATTGTGAATGTAGAGTATAGTGTATGTGAATGTAGACCCAAGTCCACCTTGTACAAGGTGGACCTGGGTCCACGGCATAACAACCCTAAACATAGTGTAAGTGTATCATATGAGTTTTTTTTTACGCTTTCGATCTCACGATTATTGGACAGATCTCTAACTATTAATTTTTTCACATTTTCTATAATTTTTAAAACCTTGTCACATTTTTTTTAATACAACTGACCATATTACATTGTAGTATCTGTTCATCTATACTTTTCTCAACATGTTAAAGCACAAAGAGTCAATTTCGAGATCTCCTCCACTGAGAGGAGGATTCATGACCTCCCATCTGAGGGTGGCCACTACATGCCACTTGAGTCACATTTGGTCCTACAATCTTTTAAAATGGAGTTTCCAAAATGATTTTGGATAGGCAATCCGGGTCGCTATTCTCTTGGTAGCCCAACCCATTCTCATTCGCTTTGAAACTTTATTACACAGAAAAAGGTAAACAAGTGTGGTGCGGCCCAACAAAGGGGTCAATTACAAAGAAACAAAAGTGGAGTTGCTACCAAATTATGATTTCAACAAAACCCAAAAGAAAAGAAATCAGATGCGCCCAATACAGTAAAAATGGTATACTGTCGTGATTGTAGTAAGTCCTAACTCCAAAATCCTAACTCCTAACCACTCAGGCACTCAACAACAGACAGAGACTTACTAGCTTCTTTACATTCATTATTGCAGTTTCTTTTGAAGAAAACAGTGTTTGTTGTTGTCCACGTGAGAGGCAACTTTATACCCACCCATGTGTTTGTCTCTACTTTAATTTGAACTCAAATCCAACATTTTATCATTAATCTCTCACTCTTGCTTCATCTATCACCCCTTCTTTGGTCCCAGGATTCCCAATCGGATTACAAATCCTTTGTCGCTTAGCTTCTTTGGTTTAAATCCGGCCTGCCTGCTTCATTCCAATTCTAATGGATCATAAATTCATAATTTGGTTGTCTTCTTTTCCTGCTTTAGTACTTGCTCTAAATGATTTAACTCTTTAATTAAATTTAAAAAGTCCAGTTGTCTAGAGAAGTGTGAAGGGAGTCCACATTGAAAAATGTCATGGATTATATTAGTTAATTGATTAGATTTAAATTTATATTATAATCCGATTTCAATCTATCTGGATACGGTAAATATTTAATTACATACAATCACACAATATTATGCTTTTTTTGTTGTTGTAATATACTTTATTATGATTATTAGTGTCACATGAACACTAAACTAGACATTATAAAAAATTTCACTTTTTCACCCTCGGAGAGTATGACTTCTTGATTGTAACAAGAGAGTGGCGGGAGAACTGAGTTCTGGCTATTTTGTACACTTTTTTGGAGGTCAACTCACTGTGATTCTGGCGCTCTGGGGACAGCTGAAGAATACTGGGAATTCAAAAGCTGTCATGGCTCAGGCAAATGGTGTGTGGGTAGTGCCGTAGTGGTGCAGAGGGGTCGCCACCACATTTATTTGATTCTTGATTTCTGTATGTATTTTGTTTCTTGGCCTCAGTACAATGGGGGCACTAAAGTTTAATTTGACTTTACAACCATCACTTGTGGTCAAACCTATCTCCACCAAGTCAAAAGATTCACGGAGAGTTTCACATGACTTAAAGCTCAATAGCGGTAGAATAAGGGTTCGATTTTCACCGAAAACATGAAGTCATTGAGAGACTCAAAACTAAAAAAAAATAATGATCTTTGGGATAAAAATTGAAAATTAATTGGGGAACTCGTAATTTACCTCCTCCAGTGTCCTTAAGTAAGGGTTTTGAGAGTTTAGGATCAGTCTATCGTAAGCACGAAACCAAATGTATTTTAAGAAAAAAAGAGGCATCCCATGCCTGCTTTTCCTTGGTGAATGTCGTGTTCTGTGTTATGTCTTCATTCACACTTCTCATTTTTTATGTTTATTTCCTTTGAAATTCCAAGCGCCCGACATGTCTGCCAACCTTGGAAGATTAGTATATTATTATGCCTAAAAAACAAACAAAACTTTGGTATTTCTGTGCATAATAAAGAATTGGGTCATTTTTTTTAATTATTTGGACAGGCCAAGAGAATCAAGATCTTGTTGGGAGTAATTATTTTACCCCAAAAAAGCCAACAATTCAGTGAATCCATGCATTATTTATGTTGATAATCCTCAAAGGTACACTGGGGAGAATTGTTCAAGAAATAATTATTAATGGCTGCCCAAAGTTAAAAGAACAGTGCTCTGAAATATGATGTGAATCATCACAATATAATTAAGTAAATAAAGTACCAATTCAACAAACATTTTGGCTACCTAAATCTAGCAGGGAGGGAGTGTCTGGAACCATTAACATTGATTGTGGTGCCTATACTATTACAGAAGTGAACTGCAAAACCTAAGGACTTTCCCACTGTTAACCATCACAGATAATCTGCTTCAAGTTTTCATCTTTTACATAGATTTACAATGAAGTAATGCCGTAATGGTGATTCAGTTGCAAATGAGTGTAGTTTGCTGATTCCCCGCCAGAATAACCAAAACTGGAGCTGCCCAAAGTCGGCCTTCAAAATTGTTCAAAGTTCCTTGTCGGGAGATCCTTTTGACTGTATTATAACCCGAGCTCCTGAAGCAAGCCTGTTGGTAAGAAATGAAAAACAATCTCAAGTTCTCGACCAACATGAATAAGGGAATTTACATTGTATGTGCCTGGTATTTAAATCACATAGCGTTGAAACTTAACTTTCTTCGATAATTTTGATCGCGTTCCCCTCCTCCCTGAAAGATTCGGCTCTCTTTGACTGTTTCTTTCCCGAAGTAGGCTCCGTAATTCTCCTGCTTCCTCCTGTTGGTGTGTCAAACGTGATGGCTTGTGGGTTCTCCGCTCCTTCAGATGAGATTCTTGGACCCTCGGAAATTGGAGATCTCATCGATTCACTTCTTGGATGCTTACTCAACGACGCCTTGATTGCTCGGGGGATGCACTTTGAGCCTGTCGAGCTTACATCCTCCTCTTTGTCCTCGACTGGATCAATCTGCTTATTAGTCCTGCATCTCAACATATTTATTATTCAGTATTAAATGTGAGTTGCAAACCAAATTATCCATCACCAAGTAAAATGAATAGATTATATCTTACTAACCTGTCAGCATTAAATGATGATGACCTTTTAAGAACAGCTACTCCTTTGGGCACATTTGTCTCGATCAAACTCCCGCTGAAATACTCCTTATCTTCTAACCTCAGACCCATTAGTCTAGGATTTTCGGTCAGGCAATCGAGTTCTCCCAAGGTTAATGAGGTTGAGAATAGTGGGGATGGAAATTTTGAGTGCGAAAATCTCGGCTTGTACATTGGGATAAGACCAAAACTGTGATCCTTCACCGAAATGGATCCACAGGAGATTAATTGCATTAGCATGTTTGAAGGCTTAAGTTTTGTTGTGGGCACTCGGAATTCCTCCTCTTCGAGAATTCTAAAGCTGTTGAGCTTACTGATATCGGATCTAATGAGAGACTCCAAGGTATCCGTTCTGCCGCCTGATGATACACTAGATGTAGACGGAGGTGGTGAAACTGCCTCTTTGCAAATCTCAGACGATTCTTTTATCTGTAAAACGTGCTGGTTGTCATTTGCCCTATTACTTTCAGGCTCGGGAGATCCATCATCTGTTGAAACGCCTCTGGTGCAGGTCTCCCGAACACTATTGTTTCTGCTTGGATTTTCTTCCGTCTGCGTGGAAGCATCAGCAGAGCCATCGTTCTTGAACACCTTGTACTCTGTCAAGCTTAACGAACCATTCCACGAGAAATTTTTCCCAGCACTAGACTCGGGGGACACAGCAGATGAATTGGGACGTTCAACCGGGGGAGAAAGTTCATCATCCTGAGAAGGCTTTGTTCCTCTCCCATTCATGCTGGAAGACGAGGAAGAATCATCTTGGCTTCTAGCAGATGGCGGCTCCGGTAGCAGTTTTGGATTTTGAAATCTAACATTTCTTCCAGGGCTGAAGTTCCCTGAAAGGAAAATGAAAGCTCACATTACCAATTTATCATGCCAGAATTCAAGACACTCAATGACTTACTATACTAGAAAGATTAAGAAAATCTAGGGTTCTCGCATTGCCAATTTCCATCCGAAACAGTTATTTCCTAGTAACTAAGGAATTAGGAATTGGATTCATTAGTAGCAAGAACTCGATGCTTTCCATAATCAGAAGTGTAAGGTATAACAGCATACCTAAATTAGATTCTTCCAAAAGTTCTGAACCCTTGAGAACATATTCATTACCATGAGCAGGAAGAATCAGATCATCTTCAGAAAGATCATGCCAGACAAACCCATTCTTATAGCTCCTGTGAATCCAAACAATCACAGAAGTTCAATATTCCCAAAATCAATGAAAAACTAAGGCCTAACTAAACCCTTTGAAATCAAAAGCTGAAATTCACACAAACAAAAAAACAAACACTTGGACTACTTTACCTCTTGCAAGACCAAGAGTACATTGAAGCCATGCCTCTGCCCCTCAAAACATTAAGCCTCTCAATTACATCTTCAGACCAAAAAAAAAAAAACACAAATTCAGTATTTCAAAATTAGAAAGAATTAGAGACCACAAAGAAAGTATACCTCTCAAGTAGAGGCCCTCCGGGGAAGAAAGAGGGACTTCAATGAAATGGGGATGCTCAAGCTGCCGATTTCTACATAGATAATACACCACAGCAACTCTGTTATTACTACTGCTACTGCTACTTTGCTGCTCCTTCCTGGGCTGCTGTTTCTGCCGATATTTTGGAGATTTCTCCGTCCAAACTTTAGCTCTCTCCGGGCTCAAAGGACGGTACTTTTTCATCCGCCCCTCCATCCCAAACCCTAACTCCGATCTTCACAGAAAGCTCTTAAACAATCAATTCATACGGCTTCCAAATCACTGATTGTGAGGATACAATAGATCTAGGATTGAGCTAGAATCGCCACAAAATCAAAGTATAATCGCAAAAGATCATCAGTCCATGAAGAAGCCAAAGTTCTCCGCTCTTTCCTCTTCTGGGTCTGCATAAAAACCCGAACTTTTTAAGCGTCGTCCCAAAAACTTTCAAAAAATACGAGTGACAGACAAAGATTTCCGCAAATGGGTTAAATTCAAGAAAAAAAATCATTGCAATTTCACGACAGAAGATTCTAATAACGAAAACAAGGAAACCGCCTGGCCTACTGGGACAAGTGGACAACCTGTTCGATGTGTATTGATAACCATACACACAAAAAACCAGTACACACAGAGAGACAAACCTGATGGGTAAAAATGGGACACCCACATTCAATATAATAATGCATATAACGCAAAAAAAACGGTGGGGAGCGCAGCAATGAGCGGCGAAGCGGGAAGAAGAAGAAGAAGAATGAGAAGAGGGAAAGTGATTAATGAGATTTGGAGAGGGTTTTCTTTACAGGCGGCGAGCTTTTTTGGAATGGCTTTTACCGGATTTGCTGCTGTGCTTTCTTTTGGCTGATTCGATGGGGTTTTAAGTTTGTGCAGAATGATTTGACTTCACCTCACTCTACTCTACTCTACTCTCACTTGTGTTTCCTTCTTTCTTTTGTCTCCTTCATATTCCTCTTTCAAACTCCCTACCCCCATCGCCATCACCGGTCCTTTAATGAAAATGCAGAAGATAAAACAGTGCAGTACTGGTTTTATTTTTAAATGGTACGAATAATTACTCATGTACAACATAAAAAGGAAAATATTATTGTACTACGGAGTATTGTTTTACTACTCGTAAACTTTTACTTTCATATACAAAATTTTGATGTATACACTTATATTAAGATTCACATAAAAAAAGGTAGTTTATATCCGCTACATCAAGAAGTAAAATTTGAGAGTCCATATAATAGAGCAATTGTGATTAGTTAAACACTTATGTTATGGCAAAATTTTGTTTGAGATCATTTCACGAGTCTCAATCGTAAGGCGAACCTCAGAGTGCGAGTTAACCGGACAACTTTTCTTCCTCTTTTTTTTTTTTTTAATGTCCTCTAAAACCATGAAAACCAACATTTTCGGGATGATTAAGTTTTTTTCTTTCTCCTTTCCACTCTCTATCATCCACGACATATGATTTGCCTCTACAACTAGAGAAAAAAATTTCATTAATATAATTACTCAAATGTATGCAACTTTAACAACAACATGAACTACATGGTTACCCGATTGTCTAACATGACAAAATGAAACATTATTAGTACAACATTTAATAACCATATTTGTATATAATATAATGTTCACTACTTAGACCACAAAAAAGTACTTCATTTATATACTATCAAATTATTATTAGTTAAAAAATAACAAAAATGAAAATAAACCGCTTAAAATCGATATCAATTATTCAAATATTTTGCACTTTTGATCCCACGAGTATTGTTGCATTAGCAATGTCGATCAACAATTTTCAAAACTTGCATAATATCAATTTCTTAGCGCAAATGATCATTTTGGTGAGATAGCTCATGTTCTACGCGAAGGCAATCAATGTACGGACTTCCTAGCAAACTTGGGTCAAGAGGCATCCTGGGGTACTACGTTATTAGATAACCCCCCGGAAGGTATTCGGGAGCTCCTGGTTCGTGACTCCCATAATGTGGCGACTAGTAGAAGACGCTAATCCAGGGATCGTTAGATCCCCTTTCCTCACCCAAAAAAAAAAAAAAAAAAATTCTTAACGCAAATGATCATTTTGGTGAGATCTCCGTCAATTTTTGAATTTTTCAATGTAAAATTTATTTTCCCTCCATAGCAGGGGTATAATGGTCTTTTCTTTTTTACCGTCATATTTTATCCTTAGATTTTTTCGCACTTTTGGTCCCACGAGTATTGTAGCACCAACAATGTTAATCCACAACTTTCAAAACTTGCATAAACGGTACATGAGTATCAATTTCTTAGCGCAAATAGTCCTTTTAGTTAAATCTCCACAAAAAATACCATTATACCCCTGCTATAAAAAGAACACAAATTTTTTGGTGAAAATTTGATAGCGATTTCACCAAAAAAATTATTTGCGCTAAATAATTAATACTCGTTGATCAATTAGGTAAGTTTTGAAAGTTATGAATCAATATTGTTAATGGTACAAATCATACGATACTCGTTTATACTAAAAATGTGAAAAAATTCTCAATTCTTCACATAATGTTATACACTAAAGCGGCATGCGTTGCGTCTAAGCCACGCTGAAGTGCTGAACAATTCAAAAGATAAATGACAAAGAACATTATTCCCACATTTATTCATGTCTTACCGGCTATTTATGACAATATATATAGAGTAGATTTTACTAAACTAGAACTTGCAAATTGGATCACGTTTGATCCTACTAACACCATACCATATTAGTGGCTTTGACTTTAACACCATAATTAATTAATCATACCACATAATTAGTGGCATGTGCTTTCATTTTTCAACATGTGTAACGTCACATATAAACAAATTTTGTAAATAATGACATCATCTAATTTAATTGTTTGTAATTTGTTGTTCAATTTATAAGTAATAATCAACCAAAAATTGTGTATAATCATATTAATTTTATTAGAAAATTTTTATGATATGGACTAATATAGGCATCAAATTGTATTCAATACAATTATGTAAGGTTTTCTTTATCTCTTTCAATCTCATTCACATTTATTACCAAAAAAAAAAAAAAAAAAGTCAACAAAAAACTACTAATGAGAATCGATGTTCTATCTAAATCTCTTGGGTTGAAGACACCCTACCATAAGGGTATCTCAATCTCCTCTCCCCATTTTGTATGACCAACTTTTTCCCATTGTCATTTAATCTCTTGTCTTATTTTCTTTATCTATTTTGTATTTTTCACTCTTCCACATTGTCATTTAATTTATTATTTTATTTTCTCTCAATCATTCTCTCATTTTCTCCTTAGTTTATAGGCAAAACGTAGTCCCTCACATGTATTACTTTATTAATTTTCTTATAATTATAATTTTAAATTTATATTTAAATAAATAAATAAATTTTTGAATTAAAAGTAAATTGAAACAAATAAGATAAGTAAATACAAAATATTAAATACTAAATCATAAAATGAATTAGTATTAATTGTTGTTGGAGTGGAAGAGTGGACAAACTTTACACACTGCTTTTACTTGCTTAAGCAACAACCATCGATATATATCTTTTTCATGGTCCCTTTTCCTCCATCCCCTCTCAACTTTCTCAACTCCAGTGAGCTGTCGACTATCACTCTTTACAAGCCTTTTTCTTTTTGTCAAATGTTTCTTTCTTTAATTTGTTGCTCCAAATGTTCAAAGCTAATGAAAATAGCCATATATCCCTTAGCTTGCCAATTTCGAAAGAATATCATTTGAACAACTATAGCCATCATCAATTAGTCAAAAAAGATGATTGATACACACTATCTCATAATATTTTATCAATTGTTAATAAGTCAGTAAATCTTGATATTTGTTCGGATTGTTAAATAATTAACAGATTTTAATGTCATTTTAGTTAATAAATGTCAACATATATTACATACTAACTCATTATTCCATTAGCCAAAACACCCTTTGAAACCCCTTTCTATGTATTATAAGAAAAAAAAAAAAAAAAGAATACAATGCATTTAGTATAGACCAATAAAAAAAAAAATCTATATCAACATTTCAAGGATTTAGTGGGAGCTCGTTACCACCGGAGAACCCCCCGTACTAGGAGGAACTAAGAGTTGTTTTTTTTTCTGGGATTTTCTCCCTCTTCTACTATCAAAAAAAAATAAAAAAATCTATATGTCTTCCCGGCACAAATCAATTAGTTGATCAATTTTTAAAAAGTTAATAATAAAACAGATGGCATGTGGTCCAATTAAGTGAATGGGATTGGAGGGTTTGGGTTGTAATTTTTATTTTTCTTGGTATAACACAAAATTTTCATTGTCGAACACATGCAGTAATGGCCGGCTAATATTCTCGCTGAATTGTAGACACATTTAAGGGTGGAGCATTTGGCTGGAGAGATTTAAGGTTGCTTCATACCTAAAATGAATGATTAATGATTCTTAACATTTGAGTTAAGGATGTGTGAATTCCTTTCACTTAACCACAACCCATATTTAAAGTAAGCACATTTGTGTGATAATTAAGTATGACACTACTATTTGAATGTTCGCTTGAGGTGAAATTGTCGTGTAATCCTAAGTAGCTGCCTGCCAAATGAAAAGGATGCATCATGCATGGGTGGGGTGTCTACTATACAAGCATTAATGCACTGAACATTCATATGTGCTAGCTAGCTCCAGCCTCCATGTTCCTTCCATAATCGGTAGGGCATTCCATTCCTTTTCTTCTTCTTCTTATTAAATTCTCATTCCTTCTTTGTCTTCCATCCCCTCCTTACGTTGCTTTCTAATTTAAAGCTCCAACGTATTCAAACTCCCCAGAGAATGATATCACCACACTTTCTGGATAAGAGAACAATACAAAAATCACTGTGTATATGCGTAATGCGCATACATCATTCCAGACTCGTGAGCTCCATTTATTGAAAACTGAAAAATAGGAATAAATATTTTATATATGTTCAGTGGCAGTAGGTTTTATGTTCACTGCATTGTGAGGAAGTTCGAGTACACTCATAATTTTCACAACGGATATAACAACAACAAATGAGTAATTTCTCATTACTTGGAGTTCCAATTCCTAAAATTTAAGCTAGGAATTGAAATTTCATGGCATCCTTTTGATGTTTTTAATTTCTCATTACTTAAGAAGAAAAAAGTACTAAGTAATAAAGACTTTGAGTCTTTATGCTAATAATTGTTATTAAATTTTCTTCCACAAACTAAATAATAAATTACTCAGTATAAAATATGACTTTATTCAATTCCATCGAGTTGTATTTCATTCATTGTACATTTTTGGATTAAATTTCAAATTAGCTAGTGAATTACACATCAAAATATAACTTAGTCTTCCAATTTTTTCCCAACCAAAATTATTGGCACTTCCAATAAAAATGCTAATGTGGTGATTAAAATTTTAAAATTTAAATTTTCCCTTTTGCTATTTATGCTGACATGGACAACTTAAAAAATAATAATATATAGATATAGATATGTAGTGAAAGGCTATTTGGTGTCTTCAAAAAAAAAAATAAAAAAAATCAGTTGGACTCTATCCATATACATTACAGACTTGGGCTAGCCCATCTTGATATCAATTGTTGATTTGTTGGGAAGGGGATAATTAAAAAAAAGAGTTTTTTTTTTGAGGAAATAAAAAAAGATTTATAAATTACAAAAATTGACATGCAAAATAAACCATATTTAAATTAAGGGTGTGTTTGAAAATTTAAAAAATAAAGTATATAAGTTATTTTCTGAGTTTTCACTATTTGGCAATGCAAAAAACTTAATGGCAATGAAAAATAATTTTTTGGTCACATCAAATTTCAAGAAAAATATTTTTTCCATTTTTGGAAGTCATTTTCCCAAGTGCTTCTAACCTTCTTTCGGAAATCGGTATGGCCGATACCAGTCAGCTAGACTGGTTCCCAAGCCAATCAGGCTGATTGGTTTTTCGAAGGGAAAATTAGTCGACCAATGTGATCTTTTGTGTTTTTTTTTTTTTTTTTTTTTTTTTTTTTTTTTTTTTTTTTTTTTTTTTTTTTTTGCTTTTACTATATATATATTTTTAGAAAATGAGCCAAACACATCAAAACATTTTTCTGAAATGCAACCAAATATTAGAAAAAAAAATATTTTATGAAAATGACTCAAAAATCAAAAGAATAATTTTCAAAAATTATTTTATTGATATCCAAACACACCCTAAAATACTTATGAAAAGCATGCATCACAATTCAAGATCTATAATCAAGGCTAATAGCTAAATATAAACAGCAATACACCATAAAACCTGTCAAAAGTCCACCATACTTTCGCAATGAGCAATCCAACTGATTAACACTCTCACATGAACGACGGAAATGTGTTTAAGCCTCAGCGAAGGCAACTGTTGATTCATTGTGCTTCAGTAGGTTGAGAAAGTAACTATGAACAGATATTACATTGTAACAGAGTCAGCGGTACTAAAAAAAAAGATCTAATAGATCAAAATTATTATTTAAAAAAATACGATAATATTTGTATATAATTCTTTGAAATACAAGTAAATTGTGTTAAAAGTTTGAATAACAATTCCATATACTACACAATGTACTATGTTGGTCCTCGTTTTGGTTCCCGCCATTTGTGTGTCGTTCCCTCCCCGCACTCGCACCCGCGCCGTTGATGTTATCACTCCGTTCTTGCTCCTGCTACTTCGCCAACACCTTCATCTTCTTCACTCGCCTCCATTCTCACCTTACACCCAATTCAATTCCATTTCTCCTCTGCGCTAAACCCTTCTCTCCTAAACCCCTAATCATTTCCGCAAACCCTAATCTCAGACCAATGTCGACTCGCCGCTCAGCGTTCGACGTCCTAATGGCGAATTCCAAGAAGAAATCCAAGACGCAGACACCTCCGGCCCAAGAGTCTTCGCCCAAGAAACGCAAGAGCGCCGAAAAAGACACTCCGGAGCACAAGTCTAGCTCCGTTTCAGCTATTCCCGAAAATGCCGATTCCAATGTGAAGGCGATTGAGAATGCCGGTTCTGTGGATGGGCCGAGGAATGGCGGGGATAGCGAGGAAGTGGCAGCTAAGAAACCGAAGCTGATAAGTCCTGATGAGAGCGTTGCGGAGCTGAAGAAGAAGGCGGCGAATTTTGATCCGAAAAAGGCGGCGTATTGGGGAGATGGCGAGAGAGTGCCGTTCATGTTTGTGGCGAAGGCGTTTGGTGCAATTGAAGAGGAGTCTGGGCGGATTGCCATCACTGACATTGTGACCAATATGTTAAGGACCGTGATTCACACCACCCCTGACGACTTGTTGCCTGCGGTGTACCTTTCTGCAAACAAAATTGCACCTGCCCATGAGGGATTGGAACTTGGAATTGGAGATGCATCAATTATTAAGGCCCTCGCTGAGGCTTGTGGGGCTAAAGAATCACACATTAAAAAGCAATATAAGGTAGAGAAAGTAAATAGTTTTTTTTTTTTTTTTTGAGGCATGTTCAAGCAAACTATAAAGCACACTCTTTCATTAGAAGACATCAAAAAGAATATTCTAAGCTCGCCATTTCGTTTGATAAATTGTAATGTGCTATCTACTCTGTTGTTTTTCTGTTTATATATATTTTAGTTTCATCACTTGTGAATTCTAGTATCTGTGCAGCTTTTTATTTATTTTGGGTGAACTGTTTCTTTCCTATATTAAACTGTCTTTTAAAACCTTATTTTTCATTGTTCCAAATGATAGGATCTTGGTGATTTAGGCCTTGTTGCAAAAGCAAGTCGATCGTCTCAGTCTTTGATGCGTAAACCAGAACCATTAACTGTTGCCAAAGTTTTTAGTACATTTCGGCTTATAGCTAAGGTAATTTATTCATATTTCTATTTCTATTTCTATTTCTATTTATTTGAATTGGTAAGACCCTTTTACCTGTATAGTGTTGTTTCATCTTAATTTGATATTGTATCCATCTTAACGAGTTAAGGGGATGTCTATGGAAGTCTGACTTTCAAATTGATGTTAATAATAAAAACACTAGCACAAATTCATTACCAAGTACTTTTTATTTTAATTTTATGGAAATCTATCTGTCTACTTACAGTTGTTTTTTCATCAGGGTGGTAAGCCTAGGATCCAATTTAGATATATTGCAATGAAGTCATCTTGGTTGTAGTTCTTTTACAAAGGTGCCTTAACTTGTTCATGAATGATGATAGGAATCTGGCAAGGATAGTCAAGAAAAGAAAAAGAATTACATCAAGTCTCTACTAGTTGCAGCTACTGATTGTGAACCTCAGTATTTGATCCGACTACTACAGGTTAGGATACCGTGCTTTGGAGTTGCTTCCTATCTACTTCTGTCAGTGATCTTCTTACTCCCAATTGATTTCTCTGTGCAGACAAAGTTACGCATCGGTTTGGCAGAACAAACTCTTTTAGTGGCACTGAGCCATGCCACAGTATACTCAGAGAAGGATTCTTCACCCTCTGCTAGTGTGAATTCATCTATAGAAGAGGTTTGCAAGTGTGGTCTCATTCTGGCTAGAAGGTCCCTGCTCCCCCACACCACCACCACCAGCACAATTTTAATATTGTGATTGCTTTTGGAATTATATCCAGTCCATTCCTTGAAGCTGAACGTTCATGTTAATAGATTAAGTGTAGCTAAAAAGGATAGAAGGGATGATAAAACAAGATATCCTAACTAGTGTTTTAATAGTGAACACTTGAACAACACCCTATAGAAGCAACGTAGACACATAATGATGGATACCACCAGAAAATCGTGACAATGATTTTCTAAGGTTAGGTTAGTTGGGTTTGTGTTTTCAATACTATATGGACTCTATATAGTGACGATGCAACATAGATTGATGTATGCGACCTAGAAAGTGTCTTGAGACTTAGTTGAGCTTGTTTCATTTTTCAATTCTATGTCTCATCTATTACTAATTTGATTTTACTTATCTGTTTCCAGGCTGAGAAGATTGTAAAACAAGTTTACTCTGTGATTCCTGTATATGATAAAATTGTTCCTGCTCTTCTTTCTGGTGGTGTCTGTAACCTTCAAAAGACATGCTCTTTCTCGCCTGGTGTTCCAGTTGGACCTATGCTAGCTAAGGCAACTAAAGGAGTATCTGAAATTGTTGACAAGTTTCAAGATAAGGAGTTCACTTGTGAATACAAGTATGATGGTGAGCGCGCTCAGGTATTAATAGTACCTTTTATTTTTAGTCACTATTGTGCCAATTGCCAAGTCATTTCACCATTTAAAAGGTGTGTATGTAAAGGATCAAGGAAAAATTATTGGATTGCTTTGCTCTACAAAATTGCCCTGCTGGAAAGCTACATTGGTTTTTCTCGGTGAAGAAAGCAAATTAAAAAGAAATAAAAATTAGTCCATTGATATGCCAGAAACCCAGAATGAATTTGCTGTTCCTGCTGCTTTTATGCTTCTCTCCGCTCTCCCACAATTGCTTAACTCTGCAACCTCAAAAGTTCATGATTTCATGCTTCTCATTTATTGTGGGTAATTGACCTTTTTTTAAAAAAAAAAAAATACAAGTAAAATAAATTTATTCACAAAAGATGCACCAAGAAGGTGAATACAAAGGGCTTTACAGAAGATCAACTCTGTCTTGTACTTGAGAAATCTGTTAGTTCCTCTGTTGTACCACTCCACTGTCCCCTTTAAACCAAATTAAAAGGACTCTCAAACCAGTGAATTCTAACATATGCTCCAAGGATGATTGGTGGGGTGGGATTATTTCTGATTAAAATTTATTTTCATGGTCCCACCCTGACCAAATCTACTGCCTTATTTTGATATAAAGCATGGGCACATGCTCTATTCCCTTTAGTGTGTCACATGAATCGCCTCCCAAATCTCCTTAGAATTGATAGACCATTATGATTTTCCACTCATTGGTACATTATATACAATGTACATCTCTCTCTAAGTTTGTGTTGTGCCCCATGATTTCATAACTGAGTTCAGATTTTTTCTGATATATGGCTGCAAATCCACTTAACAAACAAATAGTAAGTAAATTTAGCTGCAGATCCTTTGTGTTAAAAGAGTTATATTATGTCAGCTCAATGTTTTATGCAGAGTTTCTTTGGAATTTCCTTACATAGTGCTATGTCTGAAAAGGGTTATTCCAAAAAACTGCAGATTCATTACATGGAAAATGGGTCAGTGGAGATATACAGCAGAAATGCAGAACGTAATACTGGAAAGTTTCCTGATGTTGTTGCTGCTATTTCTAGGTATGCTTGTATTCAATTTTACTCGCATTCAAATTTGAAGCCTTAAGCTTTTGGTATGTACTTGTGTGTCTTGGCAATACTGAGGTGACCAGCAAAGATTGCCAATTAAAAGTGCACCATAATAATAAACATCATTCAGATATGCATTTCATTGTGGAGCAACTTTTCATATGAATTTCTGGACAACTGAAACTAGTCTCTAAAAGGTTCCCTTGGTGACTGACTAGGAAATGACTATTTTCAATTTTTCATAATTTGTATCTTCTTAAATATCAATTCATTTGCCTTTATCATAATTTAAAAAATTAAATTGTGGACTATGCTTGTTCTTCCGTTCACTGAATCGCCATATAATCTTAAACAAAACTCTTTTCCTTTTCTATTACGTTGTAAAAGCTGATCTGAGAATCGAAAGTCTAGTATTCCAGGTATCAAGCCTTTTTTGTCACTTTGTTTGTAGATTATGGTTATTGGCTTTCTACTCCCTATAGTTTTGCTTTTGACTGCATAAAATGTGCTCTCTGATTGCAGATTAAAAAAACCTTCTACAACTTCTTTTGTTCTTGACTGTGAATTAGTTGCATATGATCGTGAGAAACAGAAAATCCTGCCTTTTCAGGTAAATATATTATCTAGTAATTCCTTCTTTTCCACATGTATATACGTTTTATTGGCTCAAACCTCCTCTGCATGGCAGTAGTTCACTGCTGCTTCTATGACTACCTTAGCTGGGAAGGGAAACCATATCAAGTGTGAAATAAGTCTTTTAGTTGTTCAGTATTTTTAATCTGGATGAGTATTTTATCACTTAGCCTTTGAGACCTTTCTTTAGGAATGCTTCTTTTGCCTTGTCATCATTCTATTGTTCTGCCTGTATCCACAATTCTGTTATAGTTAATTTGAAGTTTCAGTCAAGGGAAAGATGGTTCAGTTGGTGTGCATGTTTGATACTTTTTGGATTTTATTATTTGTGGTTTTTCTTTTGTTTAAAGGGTTTGATTCTTTTCTTGCCACAAAAAACTTGCTTGCATCACTCTTTCAATACTGTTACTTCATTCTTGATAGAGCTGGTTGGCTTCATCTTGATCGTTTATTTTTAGGTATGCATTCACAAATATATAATAATATGCTCTTTTCATATCCATCTTTGTGCCATAGTGATTTTATGCAGTCATGTGCTTATGATTACATGTTTATGTCAGATCCTCAGTACACGTGCTCGTAAAAATGTTGTTGTGAGTGACATCAAGGTGAATGTTTGCATCTATGCCTTTGATATCTTGTATCTTAATGGACAACCACTTATTCAAGAGCAGCTCAGTGTTCGTAGAGAGGTACAATACTCTTTCTTTATGGTTTAGGATTTGAACCATAACAGATGCACATTTTATTGGCCTACTTGTTTCTCTTATGACCATTTCTGTTTGGAAATGATGTGTGCTTTTGGCCTAAGATACAATCATTCTCCATCTATGTTATTCGGGTCAATATGAAAATATAATACTTATACGCACAAATGTCATACTTATATGCTCAAATGTGATACTAATCAAGAATATAAATTTTTGTTACTTATAAAGGAAAATGTTATACTTTCAAGGAAAAATGTATAAATAAGGGGCACTTGCCAACAATACTTATTATGGAAAATGTAATACTTTTGATGGAAAATATAATACTTTTACATCAAAATGCAAAAGTATTACATTTTTCTTTATAAGTAACAAACATTTTATTCTTGATTAGTATTACATTTGAGTATATATGTATGACATTTGCACATATAAGTATGACATTTGCATGTTGATTCGACCCGACCCAACCCGACCCGTCTCACGAATAAGGATCCGTGAGACGGTCTCACACAAGTGTGACCCTTTTTTCTTTTATCTGTATAAATTCTCTGGTGAAACAACAGCTTTCTAAATTTGACAACTTCAACATCATCTCTGATCACGGTCAATGAAAAAAAAAAAATTGGAAAGTAAAAACAAAAGCAACCAATCTGGATGGCGGAGGCAGCTGCATCCTGTCTCCAATGGTACAGAAGCAACTGCCTCCTCCATCCTACACCAGATACAGGAGGCAGTTGCACGTGCATGGTCTCAGATGAAAGAGGCAGCGCTCCCTCTGTCCAGATTAAAATGTACTAAAATGTTTGACACTATACTATTTACACTTCTCATGACTTTAAAAATCTCATACTTCAACAATGATTTGATAGCCTTATCTATAAGATTTGAAACCATTATTTTAATACTTAGTATATATATATGTTACTGTTAGTCAAAGTTTTCCTCAAGACTCATTTCTTGTCAACCAACACATGCAGTGTATTTTATTTTATGACATTTGCTTTGAGGATGCTTAATAAATGTACCATATGATTTACATGCAGTGTATTTTATTTGATGACATTTGCATTGAGGATGCTTAATAAATGTACCATATGATTTTTGATAGCTCCAATAGTAAATGCTCTTCAGTGTTTCAGATAATTTTTACCATTTACATGGTTGTATACATTTGATCCTTGAACATATGGTTTCATGCAGCATCTCTATAGTTCCTTTGAGGAAGAACCTGGCTATTTTCAATTTGCCACGAGTACTACATCAAATGATCTTGAGGAAATAACACAATTTCTTGAAGCTGCTGTTAATGGCAGGTGACAGTCACTTTTTTCCCGGGATATGATTATCCCCTATTTAGTTTTTGTATACAGTCATTGAGAATACATGTTACAGTATGTTTGCTGTTGATCACATTTGCCTACCATATAAAACATTCTTGGTCACAAAATGAGTAGCATAAAGTATAAGGTGAAAATGCTGAAACTATATTAAGGCTGGAAGTGTCAGCTTTGACTTTCTAGGACTTGAAAGGTTTATACTAATGTTTTTAGACATATTGTGTTTATGACACTATGATATTACAAAATTACCTGTTGGCCTGTTCTACTTGTAAACATTACTTGATGGAATATGACTTACATTGTTCCTGAAATACATAAATTGTCTTAAGGTGTCAAGCTCTTATAATGTTTACTTCCATGTAGTCAATCATTGTTTCTTTCATTGCAGTTGTGAGGGATTGATCATCAAAACATTGAGTGGAGATTCGACATATGAGCCTTCAAAACGCTCACATAACTGGCTAAAATTGAAAAAGGATTACATGGAAAGGTAATTTTAAAGAACTATTGCATTATACAGTTAGATATGTACTTCTTATAGTTAACCTAATCTACAATGTATAATTGTAAATGCAGTATTGGAGACTCCCTCGATTTGGTACCAATAGCTGCTTTTCATGGCCGAGGGAAACGTACTGGTAAACTATCTTGTGTTGACACACTGATCCTCCACTATCAGTAAACAATTACAGATTAATTTTTCCCCCCTTGTAGCTATTATTCATCATGAATCTAGGTCTTTTCTGATGCTGTCATGTTTTCTCGTTTAGGTGTTTATGGAGCTTTTCTCCTTGCTTGTTATGATAGTAACAATGAGGAATTTCAAAGCATTTGTAAAATCGGTAAGCTGTTTTCTTCTATAGGAAGAAGTAGAAATATAAAATTTAGGCTTGCTACTAATTATTGTTCAATTACATTTGCTTTTCAGTTTAATGAAATTTATGTGATGCTTGTCAGGCACTGGTTTTTCTGAAACAATGCTTGAAGAACGCTCTGCCAGTCATCGTTCTAAAGTTATCCCCAAGCCAAAGGTTGTGTTATATTTTTAATCAGTTCTACAAGTCTTCCTTTTTGATTAGTACTGCGACATTTGTGCTCAAGACTTTTCTGTGACACTGTTATCTGCAGTCATATTACAGGTATGCAGAAACACTCAATCCAGATGTATGGTTTGAACCCACTGAGGTATGAATAATTATCTTTCTCTAGTTGTGGGTAAATGTTTAATACTGGTTCTGTGTATTTATTTATTTATTTTGTTATTCAATGCAAGATTTTAATCATTTCCTATTGGATGTATATGGAATTTGTGTTAGTGAGTTTAGCACTTGTATAGGAGCAAACCCAAGGCTGATATTTGTATTCTTAAGGTGGTAGTTATGCCCATTCTTAGTACAAAAAGTGATTCAATAACTGCATTTAAAGATAGTCTATTATCTGTGCAAAATGCTCATATTTGTATTCTTAAGGTGGTAGTTATGCCCTTTCTTAGTACAAAAAGTGATTCAATAACTGCATTTAAAGATAGTCTATTATCTGTGCAATATGTTTTGTATTACCTGAGATCTCAACAAGCCAATTGCTTCTTTTTTTTTTTTTTTCTTTTTTTTTTTTTTTTTTTAATGTTGTTGATTCAATCACTAGATGTTTTGCCAATGTTTAACATTATTCGAGAATTTTGATTATAATTGTTTTAGGTTTGGGAGGTGAAAGCTGCAGACCTTACTATCAGCCCTGTGCACCGTGCTGCCATTGGTATTGTGGATCCTGAAAAGGTATGTCTTGTCTCTATACATTCATGTCACATCATGTGTTAATATACTTCACAGGATCAAATTATATGCTACTCATAATACCCTGTAGCTCCATATTATATATATGTATATGAAGAGTTTGGTTCTAATTTCAAGAAAGTTGAAATTAATGTTCATATTTATTTGTTGTTGCAAAGGGAATTTCTCTGCGGTTTCCTCGCTTGATTCGTATTCGAGAAGACAAGACTCCAGAACTGGCCTCAACAGCAGAGATGGTGAAAAATCATTACTTGAATTATTCCAATATGCTGCATGCTAGTTTTTATTAATGCCTGTTTCTGAACGCCAATTTTTTATTATTATTATTTTTCCAGGTTGCAGATATGTATTCTGCTCAGAAACACACTCAACAAAATAATCAGGATGTAGATGAAGAGTGAAGAAAGAAATCGAGATGTAGTTACGATTTCTCTACATCTTTAAAGGTGTAGATGGGTGGCCATTGGAGTGTAAAGAGGCTTTCTGTTTTCACTTATGGGCTTGTACTGTACCAGGATGCTTCAATTCATTTTACTGCTCATAACTTTGCTGCTCTGTAACTTGGAAGGATCGCAAGATTGTTTCATGTAAAGTAAGACACTTGGGGTCAGTATTTTTCAGCTTCAATATTGATCTTAGAATTAGGAATTGTTTTAAAAATATTTTCAATATGTTGTAGTAGTAGTGATCAAGTGAGTTGGCATATTGTTACTTGCCACATTATACCATAGACCATGCGATATGGATCATTGATACAAGCTTATTTTTAGTATATTGTATGGTCATTTTTAGTAAAGTGTAGTAATGTATTCTAAGTTTATACGGAGTATATTAAAAATAAACTTATGCATTAGTGATTTATTGATTATTGTTATTTGAGGTTTGTGAATTGCAGTGAAAATGGTTGGTCGCCTTTCATTTCATCCCTTCCTAGCATTTTAGCATAGATGTGATGGATGATAGGTAGCTTATTTGTGTTACGTCGACTCCAAAAGCAAAATGAATGGTAAACATAGGACCCAATTCACCTACTAAACCAAACTTGACAATGGTTGTTATGCCATGGACCCGGAAGGTGGATCCGGATTCATGTTCACAATTTCATAACTCTATTCATAATTTCATACTCTATATTCAACAGTATAACACAATTTTTGAATCTATATAACAAAATTGTGTGATTTTGTATATTGAGATCTAAAATTGTGAACATAGAGTTTTAAGAACATAGACCCGAGTCTACATTGTAAGTTGGACCCGGGTCCTTAGCATAATTTGCCACTTGAGAACTCCATCTTCTGTCAATTACCAAATTTTTGAATATGATTAATGGACTTGTAAGGACAAATTTTTGTCACACGTCTACGTACGGTAGACGGGTAGAGAAGTAATATATGCAGGCTTAAGCGGCAAATGAATATGATTTACCTTCTGGCCTGGCTAGCTAGTGTAGCCATCGATATAGCTAGCTAGCTAGCTTCAAAATTCACTTTACTCTGATCGATCTTGGCTTGTACTTTTTACCTTTGATCGTCACATGTAGTTAATGATGATTGGTAAACCCCATAGGCCCATAGCAGCTGCTGCATCATATCATATCATAAATGTATAGTATAATTGCCTGTAAGGCCAGCCTGAGTGGCAAGACTAAGACGCTCGCGGTCGTGAGGTCCTGAGTTCGAAATCGTCACAGGGCGAGGGTTGTATGATTAGTAGTAACACCGTACCCAATTATGTTTACACGCCCTTTATTATCATTGAGCTGAGGATTCATTCCCATATCATATCATCTCACAACATCATATCCATGCATTTCATTTCTACCTACAAATTAAACTAAGTCTACGTACTGTTTGCATGTGAACTCCCTTTTGCCTTTTGCACTGCCCATTATTTATCTCATTAATTATTATCACTTCACTTCTTTCAATTACAATCTTCATTTTATAATTTTCTGTTTTTCGCCTGCCCTTAGCTTCTCTGTTTAATTTCTACGTACATTTATATATTTCTTCAGCTCAGTTCAGAAACCCGGCCAATGAATAAACTAATCAATCAGCTGAAGATGAAAATGAATTGAAGACTCCTTTATTCACAAGTTCTGCTCCTAAAATGGCGTTGATCCAAGAACGGACACTCACAGTAGCTATATATACAGGATATATATATTGATTAGTAGAAGCTAGAGAGCCCAGCCATAATGAAATGGCAAATTTTACTATGGACCGTGGTCAATGTAGCAGCATGTACCAGGTAGAAAAATGATGTAGTTTGAAAATTTTTTCATTAATAATGGTAGGCAGATTCCGTGATGCTTCTATAAGAACCACCCTCCCATGATTCTATGAGATCAGAACCATTTTAGTACATAAAAAAATAGATCTATAGTTGTGATTAATTGTGGGTTCGAAATTTGTGTGAATATTAAGCATGCGTTGTGTGCATGTGCCATGTGCAATTGGGAATTCAAAATTTACGCATGTTTATCAAGCATGTGTTGTGTCTTGTGTGTAATATAGTTTATGGTAAACTTTTGGTCGAAAGAAATAAATTGTATTATATATTTATATATATTTGAAGAAGGTAAGGAGGGTTGGATGATGGTGAAAAGTGAAAACCAGCATTTTAATCGAATGCGCACTTTATTATTATGATTACATAAATTGTGTACGCGTTTGTTAGGTCGAAGGCCATTGTTCCCCATCATTCAAACCAGGAGCAATAATTATATGTTCTAGAATTTGTATTTTCCTTCTTTGGCAAATTTTTCCTTTTACTTCATTTCTTTTATTTTGTTTTGTAAGAACTGATCCTTGTACCCTCTAAGTGGATGTCGATTGTCCAGAAACTAACATTTTCTTCACAATAAATAAAATAAAATAAAACGTTATTGACCTCTAAGGATCTTTTGGTATATCATGTAGGTAGGTATACCATGTTGTTGAAGAGTTGTATTGTAATTTAGTTATAATATCAATGAATCTTGTATTGTTTATCTTATTATTAGAAACATACATTGCATGCATGTGGTACGTTATTAAATATTATAATTTTGATTAGAAAAAAACGTGTGTTTTTTAATAGTTTGCAATATGATGATAGATTAAGCCCACTAAGCACAAATTAAGGTTGTAATTCCGGGCCGGATGGGAGGCCTAATATTCCTTGTCATTTTCGTGTAAGTCCACAAATACAGATTGGAGTGCACTGTGGGGAAGAAAACGCAGAAAAAAATACAATATAAAGCAGACGCGGTTTCTGCTCCTCTTTCGTCAAACATTAACATATGCTAACACTTGAAATATCTTCCCCATTCGTCAATCTACATTATTGCATCACTATGAATACTATATATCCATATCATTTCTATCATTGCAAATCCTAGCTAGGAGTTACATACTAGTTGTAAGTAGGAAGAAATTCAAAATATTGACTAGTAACTATCGTTTACAACGATTAAAATTAATTAAGTTTGATTTTTTTTTTTCATTATAAGGAGATGATGGATCTAAATTTTTTAAAAAAATCGTCTTTTTAATTGTATTAGTCATTCAGTTACCGATTACTCTAAGTAGTTAAGTTTTATTAACAATTTTTATACTTTAAAACCCTCATGTACTAACTATTATAATTTGAACTTTGGGATAAACTTATACACTGTAATATACTTGTAGCCTCTTTTTTTTGTTTCATTCAACCTTTCATTTATTTTGCTATATATATATATATACACACACACACACACTCAATAATGATGGCGGCAAACGGTGGCTTTAGACCCAAATTAACCCTTTATCCATGATTGCTTTGCTTTTTGAGGAGAAATCATTTTCGTCATGCAAAAGTGAAATAAATAAATAAATAATGATAAGCTTTCAAAATAATAATAATAATAATAATAAAATAATAATAATAAACAAAAGAAAAAAGAAAAAAGAAAACAAAAAAAGAGAGAGGGTAACAACGATTTGACAAGCTACAAGAAAGTTGCAAACAGTGCATTTCAGCAACTATAGAAATACTAAATCAACAAGATATTTAATTCTTTCACAATTCCTGTATGATCGAGATCGATGTGAGGTTTTGGAGCCAAAAGTTTTCTTTTATATTTAAGAAATTAAAATGAATTTTTCCGTTATACAAGACAAGACGTTTGTGTTTAAATTAAGTGTAACAAAAAGCAGTAAACATCAAATCCACCTAAAACACAACCATTAATCCTCACATGATCACGTTAGTGTAGATCCTCATTTTGATTTGTGGAACCCATCCAGAAAAGGAAACCTCTCTAACCCTTTTGTCTCTTTTTTCATCTTACTTACATTTTAACAACACTCCCAAACCTCCAAATATACTTCATTTCCTCTGTTTGTTTCTTTATTATTTTTGAAGTAACAAATGATGTTTGGTTGAGTAATACAAAAGACTAAACACAGTACTAGTAATGTTAGAACACTTCATTTGCCGACATATCATGAAAGACAGCGAAATTACAATCTGGAGAGAAATCAAACACTAAATTAAGGTTTTAGTAAACAAGCTAGAAGAAAAGAGACAAGCCCACAATCAATAATACCACTAGCAATATTGGCAAAAACCAAAAGAAAATGCCCAGATCAGAGCACAGTTCTCTCTCTTTCTCATGTTTCTTGTTTTTTCACTTAGTCAAATTAGGGTTTTTTTTTGGGGCTAAAATCAAGCTCTCAAGATTCTGTACAAAATGCTTCTAGATCAGATGAGATCAGTTTTCTTGTAAAATGCAATCTGGGGAAAAGGATAGGATAGGATAGGACTACTACTCTGACAAGATGAGATTGGAAAAAGTGAGAGTCAAAGGACAACCCTTTGGTACTTGGCTTCCATGGAAGAATCAGAATCATCAAAGAAACCCCTTTTCCTGTTTATCCTTCCACAGTTGGAGATGCTGTTGTAGGCAGTGATGCTCAGAAGGGAATCTTGAGGAGGGAGACAGTTAGTCGCCGGCGCCGGCGCCGGAGATGGAATGGCGACGGGCGGCGGCGGAATCTGGTAAGAGTCCATGGGCGGAGGAGGGTGGCGCCACTGGGGGAGAGGGCCAGCTAGCAAAAGGGTCTGAAGAAGCGGCCCTGCTTTCATCACCGCCTGTAAAAACTTCCCCTTTTCCGGCAACGGCTTATCTATCACAATCGGCAAATCTTGAGTCGCCGGCGCCGGCGCCGGCGACGAAACAATGCTCTCGTCGGAATCGGAGGAGGAGAACCCATTATTATTGGAGTGATCCACTCCCCTAATTCTCGGCTCATCCTCAATACTCGAAATGCCAGACATTGGAGCCGCCGGCGCCGGCGCCGGCGGCTGCTGCAAAAGAAACCTCTCAAGCTGCAACCTTTTACACTTCTCCTCTGCATCAATTTTCTCCTTCATCGCTCTGCTCAGCATATCTTTGAGCTGAAAAATCTGATTCTCTCTCATTTCCAGCTCCTCTTGAGCTTTCATCCTTGTTTTCTCCAGCTCCATAGTTGTCACTAGCAGCCACTGCCGCAGCTCATCCATGCTCTGTTTCAACAATAAAGTCAGAAACTTTTCTTCAAAATATTCCAAGAAAATGTGTACCCATTAAACTATGTAGCTCAAATTACAAAGGGTAATTCCGTTTTAAGTTGAATAATGGCTAAAAAAACAGAACTCCAGGCAGTGGAATTGAAGAAGAAGAAGAAGAAGAGGTGCTAACCTTTCCTTGGCAGAGAAGTGCCCAATTGAGAAGAGCAGTGGGTTGAACATCCATTTCCAGTTGTGAAATTGTGCTGTGGCTTACTGTGTTTGGGTTTAGGTGTAGAAAGGAAGAAGAAGAAGATGAAGAAGAGAGGTAGTATGAGAAAAGGGATGATTCTCAGTCCCTTATATGGAATGCATTTCTGCTACTATTTGTCATGTTGCTTCATTTTCTACTTCTGAAGGCGGAGTAGTCTCCCCCTTTTTTTGTCTTTTCTTGGAGCCATTTTTTTTTTTTTCACAGTGAATAAGTATACATCACAATTTTATAACTTAATCACCACATTTTAAAAAAAAATCTATTTTATTTCTTCAAACAGGTTGAATCCCCAACCCCAATGACTCTTACATCTTAGGGTAAATCATGATAATTCAGCTGAATACTTAGCCACATCTAGTGAGACCTGATCTCTAATCTGACCAACTGAGTTGTCCATGCTAAAAAAAAATCTTTTTATTTAAAAGACATGTCTTGACCTGTTATTATAATTTTTTTTTTAAAAAAAAAAAATTCAGAAACAAGTATTTGGGTTTAAATTAAATATTGATATAGACTCAATTCCTCATTTATTATTATGTTTACTTGTTCGTACCTTATTCTTGAAATATTAATTTGTCTATTTCATTAATATATTATGATAGTGATAAATATGAAATTTTGATTTTTTTTTTCTTTTCTCATTATATAGATTGATATTTCTTGTGTTTCAGATATTTTATTTGTTATATCTTAATAAAAATTCTACCTTTATTTATCAATTATCATAATGTTACTGCTCAAAACTTGTCAAATAAATTTATTGAAACATTGTGAACGTTTTTATGTTTATCCCTATCCGTTAAGCTTCTCCCTCGATTTTTCTTCAAAATGTAACAAATTGTTAACAAAAAGAATCAAAATCACCACTTTAAGAGAGTACTTGAGAACTCAAAGTTAAACATGACAATAAATGAGGAACTGAGTCTATAGATGTGATATAACTCATGGCCAAATATACAGTTTTGTCAATGTTAAAAAAAAACATTTTTATAAATTGAAAGTACAATTATTATTTTATTTCGAGATAATTCAACGTTTAGCGCACGACTATTATATATAGCATTGCCACATTTAGTTTACGATTTTTAGTTTGACCACATTTAGGCCCTATATTTTACTAATATTGCCACATTTTGGTTCTTTATTTAGGAGTACAATTTTTTTAAATCAAATTGACTTAAAAAATAAATTTTTAGAACAATTTGATAATTTCACAATTTTAATATTTTATTCCTACCTAAACAAATACTCATAAATGACATAATAAAGATACTATAGAAAAAAAATTATTTTTCATTAAAAAAGTCTATCAAACTATTGTTTATTATATCGTTTATGAGCATTTTTTTAACAATTGTAAAATACTAAATTGTCTTAGAAATTAAGTTAATGTGTTCTAATAAACAAATACTAAGCTGCCAACTATTACGTAGTGCGATGACACATCTGTTACTATTTCAAGTGAGTAGTCACAGAATTAAAATTCGATGAATGTACGACATGTAAATAATCATGGGTGTTTAAAATTAAAAATACTTTCCCCCAAAAAAAATAATAATAATAAAAATACTAAAGTTGTCTCTCTCCTCAGTCCTCAGCCCATGTCATACTAATAATGCTGAAATACAGCATAGTATCCTTAAAAAGAATAAAGATACATAATATGCAGTTGTGACACGAATTTGGCTGTGGTGGATGGATGATATGTCATATGGTGAAGCTAAGCTAATATAAGTCCCCAAATGTATCGTGTCCTAAGATAGATATATAGATAGATAGATGTTTGAGGAGACTTGACGACAAAGCACCGAAACCAGTACCTATTTTGGCCGTATTAGTGAAGAGAGGAATTTTACATATCAGCGCCAAACGCGGGAGTAAAGACAAGGCGGCACTGATATGTCGTGCCACCAATGACGGGCCAAACCCCAAACTCTACACCTATCAACTTCCCTTCCTTACCTATTCTCTAGCTGTGTTCCACTTTTACCCCTATTTTTTTTTTTTTTTTTGAAAGAACTTTTACCCCTATTTTTGTGCTTCTGTTTAACTGTTTTCGGTCTCACACCACGAAATTTCTGTAATGCATGCATTTAATTGACACTATCATACTTCACATCTTTTTTTCATTATAATTTTTTCTTTTGTTTTTGTTCTAATTTTCAATTCAATGGCATTGCCCTTTCATATGCTACCATCTCAAAATTATAACTAACATAATCGCACTAAGAATATTCTGTACGGCATATTCAACTAAGAAAATATTTGTAAGAATCGAACTTATAGTATTCTAGTACGAGAATCATGTTTCACTTACTTGTATATGCAAATGTTAAAAAATATTAAAAAAAAAAAATGTGCGAGTCATTTTGGTTATGCCATGTCAAAGGGTTCCAACTACTATATTAAATGTAATAACACATCTACACAATTAAGTTTCTTTGTAAGTTATTAATGGAATTTTCATTAATTGTGATGGAGACAAAGATAAGGGAATGAAATGGAGGCTCTAGCTAGGTAGTTATTATATATTCTTATAAAAGGGAGAGATTTTTAATTTTTTGAAAACAAAACAACGAAATATTATTAATGAGGAAGTTTACAATACAAGCAGGGGAAGGTATCTCATTCCCCTGGACCAAACTGAAAGTCAAAAGCTTTAACTAAAGCATGAGTTACATGGTTCGCTGATCGTCTAATGTGTCTAGTAGCGACATGACCTATGGAAGCAATGAGGTCTTTAAATTTGTTGACAAAGAGACTTGCGTATGAACATAATAGTAACAAAAGGAATTGAGACGTTCACACTTGAAAGAAATCTAGGTAAAAGAACCTTATCTCTTCTTTTAACTTCATCTGTCTCTTGACGAGACTGTTCACATCTAGGGCAACTCTTGTTCGGATCGGATATACCCATTCCAAGTTAAGAACAACCAAAATTGTTGAGATCACTGCTGACAAAAGAACCTACATAGTTGCCTATTTGCTCGACGATTATAATGTCTCTTGTATGTCTCAAACCCGTAAGATGGTCCAAGACTTGAACCCAAAATTACACTATGTCAAGGGTAGTTAGCACCGAGGTGGTGTCAGGGGTGATGATTAACGGGGTGTTTGGTTCAATGTAGTTTAGGGTGCACCGAATTACAATTCAACGAATTGATAAACTACTGTGTTTGGTTGGAGGGAATTGCAATTCGGCCGAATTGCAATTCCCTCCTTTTGCTGATTTCCAATTCCCAACCCTCCCCCTATGAATTAGAATTCAGCAGTTTTTGGGAGAAAGATGTGGTTGTGAAGACAATATTGCCCCTCTAAAACATTGCACTTGTCTGCCAATTTTTATTTTTTCATTGCATTATGTATTATGTGTATATATGTATTATGAATTCTGTGAGGATGCAGCAGCAGCAAAAAGAATAAAAAGAAAATGATAGATGCAGTAATATGTTCATTGCATTATGTATTATGTGTATATATGAATTCTGTGAGGATGCAGCAGCAGCAAGAAGAATAAAAAGAAAATGATAGATGCAGTTATATATGTGTGGATGCAGTAATATGTTCATATGGTAAATTATTATTATTATTATTATTATTATTATTATTATTATTATTACTTATACTTCTACTATATAAGGGCATTTTAGTCATTCTGTCACTTATTACCTTTCAATTCCCTGCACTCCAATTCATGCCTACCAAACACTGTAATTTCAATTCCTACCTTATTCATTGAATTGCAATTCCACCGAATTACAATTCTTTTCCCTCCTAATTCCTTCCTCCCAACCAAACGGGCTGTAAATGAAACTCTTTAAATATTCTTTCCTTGTCTTAAACTCTAAAAGCTCTATTTGAAAGAGACCCTATCATTCATTCACTTCGTAACATTTTCATTTCGGTCAAGCCATAGTCAAGAGGTAAGTAAATAAAGAATTAACCTTCTAAAGTATATATATTAAGTAAAGAAGGGGTTTTGCATACATGGAGTATGGTACAACACTTCGAGCCTATAGTACATATTTTATCATGGGTCATTTTAACCAGGTGCCATTGCATCTATTATTTACAAGTTCTCCCAAACATTTGGCCACATTTTCTACATACATCGTACAATTCTCCCTAACTTTTGTTGACCCCTTCCTACTATTTTAGATAGTTTATACTTTTTCTCCCTCGCATGTGACCCAATTGACAATATTTAAAATATATTTATTTAAATTAAAAATTCAAGTTTGAATACACTTCATACGTATTATTAAATATTAATATGATTATTGTTGTTTATATTTTGTATGTGAATTTATTTGATAAATATTGATGAATTTATAAAATTTGGTGATAATACTTTGTGTATATAAGTGTCTTCTAGGAAAAAGTAAATTAAAGCTTGGAGATAATGCAACAAAAATAATTAATGATGAATTTATTAGCCCATTCTGTATTTTCCTATTTGATTTATGGTGAATTCGATCACGATAAAATCATCATTAACAATGAGACAAAAGAAACAATTTATCAGTTGCAATTAAGAAAGTAAGCACAATTGCACAATTTATCATTAGAACTGATTACATACACCAGTTAATATATTTTCTATTCAGTTTGAATCTTATCATTAGTGATGTTTATGTAATTTTAAAATTTAAATTTAGATATACGCGCTTATATTTCTAAAGGTAATAAAATAATTTAGTCCTTCATAGTCTTTTTATAAAAATTTAAAATAATAACCAAAAAAAAAAAAGAAGAATATGGTAGTCGAGTAGATTGGCATCAACGACTACCATAACACTTAAAAGTCGTATTAAAGTATATACTATAATGGGAATTAGGTGAGATTGTTTTATACTTTTTGGTTAAGTGTCCGAGAGAACTCTTTTGTTTCCTTTTACTTAAAAAATGTTGTTTATTAATAATAGTGTGTCGTAGTTGATCCGTCATGTTGTGTTTAGAGTTTATTGTAAGTTGGAATTTTTCTGTTGGGTATAATTTTTTTATGAAGAGAAATATGGCAGCATTTGAGGGTGTGTACTACGACCCTAGTCAATTTAATAAAGGATTACAATGAAATAAATCAGTATAAATTATTCATAACTGACGAGTGTAAATTAAGAAAAACAATAATTCACTTCACTAGAAACCGATAATCAAATTTGGAATATAATATTGTAATTACCGAGTCAAATGTTCGATCAACTTGTCTAGGATTGGCCCTAATATAAATTTTAATAATTATTGGAATTAATATTGTTTGTTAATTCTTCTTTCCAGAAGAGGGTAAGACTTGGTCGTCAAAATGTTTTCTCCTTATTTAATCTATCTTTTGCATGAATTCATGTATGTATGTGTGTATATATATATATATATATATATATGTATTAAATTTTGTAATGTTAAATCATCTATTATTTTAATGTGATTTATGTTATAGTTATTTTAGATCAAATAAAAAAATTAAAAAATTAAAAAGTGTTTACTCAAATCTTATATATTATCCATAAAATAAAGCACACATAAGTGGACTAACCTTTTCTAGATGGAGAGAGAAATTTACTAATAAAAGTAAAGTGAAAATTGTAATTTGTGCCCTTTCATAATATGTCAATTATCAATGTCACTTATGAATTGTAAATGTTGCCCCTTAATTTTCGAAAACGACATATATATTGCCCCTCCCGTACTGACATGAGGGGCAATATTTACACCACGGGAGAGACAATAATGGGAGTGCACCATGTCAAACCCCACTCGTTACCAATAATCATGTTGTTGGTCAACAATTACCATATAATTAAGCTCTTACACGGTAACTGATCAATTTACTTTAAACCCTCTAGATTGATCAAGCGAGTTATACTATGTCTCCTTGTGCGTGATTCATCATTACATTATTCTCATGCCATCTCCTAATCGCTATTCTCATTATGTAACTCTAATATAGCCTCATATCTGATTTAATTCACATTATCACACCAAAATATATATGTTGAATACAAATTGTACATGAGTTACACACATGCATGTTACTCGTGCATCTAAAATTGTACTAATAATATACCAATTATATTCACAATCCAAAATGTAAATATGTAATGATTAAATTTGTATATATTATTCGTATATTTTACAAGTATTATCATGCATATACGGAGTATATCGTATATGAATTATATATATGTGTGTGAATTGATGTAAATTATTGAACATGAATTGCACGATGTGTGACTAGCTTTACCAGGGTTTGGTGTGTTTGCTCATTCTCTTCCGCTCAAACGAGACAAAGAATTTGGTTGGAAATTGGATTAAAATTTTCAAAGAAAAGGAAAAATTGGTAACATCACCGAATGCTATATTGCTATCATAGTTGACTGGAGAAGTAGTAGCATGTGCACATCTACAATGGCTGCTTCTTAAAACCCCTACATATACGTATACGCGTCTTTAATTTCCATACTTTTTTAAGATATAATAATATTATATGAATTCCCATTTTTATTATTTATTATCACAACATATTCAAATTGATTCAAAATTAAAAATGAGTTAACCAGCTTAGTTGGCATGAGTAGACGTCCAATATCTCCAATAGTTAGCGCCTCTCAAGACCCCTCATGGTCTAACAAAAAGAAATTAAAAAGGGTTACATAATGTATCCGATTTTTTTTAATAATAAAATAAGAATATGTAACTGAAGTTTTTTTTTTTTCTAGGAGTGAGGAGTACATATATTAATTTTAATTTTTTTCTCCGCAACTCCTATTTTTTTTCTTTGGAAATTTTTTGTTTTTATTTATGGAGTCAATATAAATGGTCAGAAAAAGGAGCTGCAAAAAAGTCTTTGTAGATGGAAAAGGGTTAGGCTTTCAATTGACCAATCAAAAACCCAGTCTGGCTCGTGGAAAATTATTTATTAAAAAAAATATACACAAGAAAAAGATATCAATACATTTTTCCATTAGAAATTCTTTAATTTGGACGTGAAGTGGAGTTTACCTAAAAAATAAGGTGAAAGGGACAATTTCTCGAAAACTTGCGCAATAGTCACAATCAAAAAGGTGATGGAGGGAAAATTTTTCATTAAAAAAAAAAACCCTATTTCTTCTAAGATATAAAATTTTTAAATTCTAACTTCAATTATTCTTATACTCTCTCACTTTTAAAAGTGATATCATTTTTATATTATATTATAAATATAATACATAGCAATAAAATAACAAATAATTAATTAAAAATAAAAGTCAAAAGGTTGTAAGCTTACAAACTTGCAAGCCACATAAGCCAACAAAATAAAAATAAAAAGATAATCTAAAATGCATTTCACAGCATCTTGAAAGTGAGTGAAACTCGCGACTACTACTGTATGCACAAGATAATCATGGTCACATAATAGCATGTAAACCACGCACATAGAAGAGGTAAATTATATTAGAAAAATCATATGTGACAAATTTAATCGAGAAAATATTTACGTGATTATATTTATGTTTTAAATATATTGGCACACCACTAACTTTTTCCTATCTTAAAAAAAAAAAAAATAAAAAATATTAGGACCATAAAAAGTTGAAGGAGTCAAATATAAAGTTAAATTGTAATATCAAGACCCAAGAGAGCAACATAATATATTATATTATAAGTTGTTATTGGAAAGTTCTACAATGACTTAACATTGTTCTTAATAATACAGTGATTTCAAAATTAATACGGAGTATAATATAATAATGGAAGAAAATACTATTTGTATGGACGTTAGTTCCTGTAATAATAAAAATATAATAATTAAATAAAATTACTACGCTTTTAAATAGATTGTTAAATATATGTTGATGTGGCTATACTACATGACAATGATAAGAGTGTGAAATTACTTATTAATAATATATGTTTTTGTATATTAAGGAAACATATTATAATGTGGTATCACATAAAAATTTATTTATATGGTATATAATTTTAGTTATATAATTTTTATCCTTATAATGTTAGTAGTATATAATTTAATTTTTTGAATTAAAATTTTAATATTTTTAACATTCATAATCCTTTATAATGTAGTATATTTTTTATATAATTTTTTAAAGTATAAAAAGTAATTAGATAGTTGCTTTAACCAGCATTAGTATCTTACAGATTACAGTAATTACCTTTATTAGTTTATTGTACAGACAGATAATTGATACTTAACAAGTTAACATGAGTAGCAAAACCCCACCATTAGCAACTCGTTTCATATGCTTATCTTGCAGTTTAAGTTTAATTCATCTATGTACGAAAGCTAAATTATATTGTCATTTAGCTTTAAAAAAATGTATGATTGGGAAGCATCATACATTGCTTGTGAAGTTAATTACATGAAAATTAAATCTCATAATTTCACAATATAAATTATTATTTTTACATAAATATCAAGTTCAATCTTAATTATTAAATGTATCAAGATAATAATACTACTGTATTATTATTTACAAATATTGTCCAATAAATGACCAAGAACGGATAAGTGATAAAAATAGGGAATTAAAAAAATAAGAGAACTTTATTTACTTATGAATTTTCACATGTTATTAGATTAGTAAGTTGTAAGTAAACATGATAACATTGTAAATCTTTTTCCAACAATATTAATTTAAATATTTAAGAATTTGATTGTAAATAATAATAATATAATATTTGTAACTAGTAACTAGAATATTGTTGAAAGGCCTCCCCTAGTAAGCAACTCCCTAATCCAGATTAGAGTAGAGTAGAGTGATTAAGCGTGTGGGGCCTTGGTGACGTTTGTGGGGCCTACAGAAAAGGAGGGAGAAAAATCCATTGGAAGAAGAGAATGGGGCCCAATCACAACGGCCCGAAGCCCGTATCATAGTCATTAGTCAGTTGTCTGTTGTCAGGTCAGTTCCCAAATAGGAATCCCAAGTAGGCAAGTAGCAGAGCCCTACTTGGTAAAAAGTAAAAAAAAAAACAAAACAAAAAATAATTGATACAAAGTAAAAATATTTACAGCCCGTTTGGTTCGCTGGAAAATATTTTAAGGAAATGAAATTTAAATTTTATGGAAAACAAATTACCATAAAAACATATTCCACTGTTTGGTTGGTGGAAAAGAAATTTCTGGGAATATGAATTCCATTGTTTGGTTGAATTTGGAATGGTAAGGAATTATGAATATAAAGACTAAAATGCCCTTAGTAATAATAGTGATAATATATATACATATGTAATTAATAACTTTTGTTGAGGGTAAAATAGTTCAAGCCTTAATATTTTCTTCCCACCCTCTATGGAAAACAAAATACCTACTCCTACCAAAGAATTTGTTTTCCTTAGCTTTTGGGAAGTGGAGTTCCATGGAATTCATTTTCCATCAAACCAAACAATAGAATTACTTATTTTTCTCATCTTTATGGAAAACATTTTCCATGGAATTAGTTTTTCATCCAACCAAACATGCCATTAAGGATATTTCTTAAAAAATAAATGAGTATTGGGTATTATTAAAAATTAATATTAGTAATATTGATACTATAATATATTATTGTATTGAGTACTGATTGACTCTATAAAAGTTTTCTTTAATATTAAATTTAATTATGTTTTAGGTTAAAGATAATTTTATGGCTCATTACAAGTTTAACATATAATATATAAACATAAATAAATAATTTAAATTTTTAATTAAAATAAAACACATACTTTAAATTCTTGAATTTGGTATTAAAATTAGATATATTAAAGAATGAATAGAGAGAGGGATATGGGGAGATGTGAAAAGGAGGAATTAGTAGTAAGTGGAAATGATGGGTGAAGTGACAGAACGCGGTTTTGGTTGTCTAAGCTGTGATTGATGGAACCTTTTGTGTTCTGTTATTTTAAGGATTTAATTCATACATCTATTTTCAATTTTTATTTTCCCACTTTTAATTGATTTTTTGTCACATGAATTTTTTTCAAAAAAGTTATACATAAAAAAAAAATTTTAAGTATAACAATAAAAAATGAAAGTAAATGTAATTTTCATTTTTATTTTAATTTTTTTCTATGTAGTCACCCGGCCGGCACTATTAACAATGCCCCCATATATCTAGTGTTGTGCATGTGATGAGAGGTGGTGTGACTTGTTAGGGCTGCTCAGTGCTCACTCAGTCACTACATATATAGGAGATGAGATGAAAGGTTGGTTTTCCCAAATAGGGTTTCATTCCATAGCCTGCTCTATAGCTCCTCACCCTTCAACATATTTTTATTTGGGAATACGACAAGGATATTCACATTCACATCGATCCATGTGAATTGTCGTAAAATTAATTTTATTATCAAAAAAATAATTGGTGGAATTCAATTTTATAATCTCAATTTTTACTTCATTTCATAAGTTTTTTGTCTACACTTTTATGTGAACGCATGCACTGGCGGATCCAGCATAGGGGCAACTGCCCCGACTCACCCCACCCCACCTCCATATAGCCCTTGTATATATATATGTGTGTATAGTACATACTTAGATATAAATATATAAAACAGATAAGAGTAAATAAATGATCAGTTAGCAGAGTTGGATAAGGTGCGTTTTTAGTAAAAATTTGGCGAGGGTTCGAATCTAGTGTTTTTTTTTTTTTGAGAAGAAATATAGTGTTAATAATGAGATGTGTAATTTATAATATGTTTTATATTTGAATTAGTTTATCAACTTAATTATGTTTCATATATTGTTATTAATATTTGTATAAAGTTTTTATGTGTTTTATTTTTAATTTCATCTATATCAAACAATATTCATGACTATATTACTTTTAAGTGTTTCATCTTTTTAATATTACCGTTATATTACAATGCAATATATGTTCATTACTACTTTCTCAACCTATTGAAGTACAAAGAGACAATAACTATTACAATTTCTAGGTTTTTATCAGTTAGGTAAAGTCTTGAAGTTATATGATTTCTTAACATGTTAACTTTATAATAAGGTCATTCAATTTATGAAAAAGCTTGCAATAGCTATTTGAATGTGAGCTTTTAGTGAAGCATGTCTTGTAATCTTAGTTGATAAAAACATAAGAAAGTAAACCAACATAAATTGCTTATAACTAATCTGATCGTTTCAAACTAAGAAATTCAATAAACATTTTTACGAAAAATTAAATTTTAAATTTTGTAATTATCATGTCAATTATCTGACCAACTTCCTTAGGGTTCATCCGATATAACATCTAATCCTGCTTAGACAAAATGTACACGCTTTAATTTAGTTGCACAGCCACCATTAGGTGCAATTGAGTGCCTACTCTTTTCACTTTTAATTTACTCAACACTAATCATCTATTATCACTTGTTTTATATCATCTCTTCTCATGTCAAATCAGGCGGTGGAGGATTCCCAACCTGTTGTATATATTGTCTTTAAAATAGGTAAAAATTATATGTGTATTTGCTAAGAATGAAATTCTTATTATATATTTTAATTAATTTTGTAAAAAATAATAAATTAAAATAATTCATTTTTAATTAATCAAAATATGTCACGGAAGAATGAGTAAAAAAGCTAATAATTGTACACTTGACTTGATTAGATTATTAGCAATAATGTGGGTATCTCTTGGATTTCATATGCTCTCTGAGCTTTTGGCTAAACTGAGAACCATTCATTTTACAAATCTTGCTGGTGTAATGTGGCTTAGATTTGCTTAATACATTTTGTATCTTTTATATTTAAAAATAAAAAATCTGGCACGGATTGGAGCTGTGGAGGGCGAATTTTTTTTTTTAAATAAATAAATAAAGTAGTTATATAATTGGACGAGAATTATAGGGCCCTATATTTATTAATTTATTTGTTGTGTTGATATAATTGTCTTTTTGTGATTGTTTTAGTTGCAGCATATAAGAACTAGATATAGTTGATTCCTTTAGAGCCAAGTGCACTGGGCTTCATTGAGTGTTGTGACAATGTGTGGGATCATCAATATATAATGTACAATTATGAGCTATCATTCTAATGGAGCAAAAGTGTTTTGAGGATTGTGATGAGTAAGTGAAACATGATTTTTATATTAAAAAGTCATATGTTTAATTTTTGTTAATATATTTTTAGTCAAATTCATTGCATATATACTTTTAAGTAGTGATCAAGCATTTTCTTCATTATCTCCCAAAAAAAATGTAAAGTATTACATCATGACTTTTAACGAATTTATATTTTCAAGGTATAAACTCAAGACATCTAGTTAAGTTAAATGAAACTCGATTTATCTTTTTATTTAAAAATAAATTTATTCTATAAATAAAAAGAACAGCCTATCCCTTTCCAGTTTCCCCTAGCTAGAGTTGAAAAGTTTTGTCTATGTAAGACCTAAGAAGTTGAGAGTTGCTTATCAAAAGGGCAGTGAAGTCCATACAGACAGAAGCCCAATCTTATGACCTTACAACTTATACACTTGGGCTTGATCTAGAATTATGGACTGAAATAATGGAATTTTTTTTTAAATCAAAGATTTTCAATAACAAAATGCTTATATAAAACTTCAGCCTGTGATATGTATTTTTAGCTGTTATAACAAGTTTTTATTGCCCTGATCAGGTGAAAACAAAAACATCTCTTCTTTCACAAAAAAAAAAAAAATAGCTGTTCTTCTGAGTTCACAAGAATGTGATTCTACAAAGAGGAGCAAGGAGATTATACAGCAGAAACCAGATGGACTAAGAAGCACTAACACAAACAAGTTTTGGACTAGAATACTGAAACAGAGAAGATCTCAATCTGCTCTTCTCATTTTGATATTAATGGGAATTTCTTTGTAGGACTGAACCTTCTCAGCTGCTTTCCTCAATGGCCTTCCAATAGAAGTTCTGTTTGATGCTTCTTGACCTACAACTCCAGAACCATCCTTTTCATTGCTTGCTTCTGCATTGGCAGAACAAGAATGCAGCAAAGGAGGATTTGGATCATCGACGATTTGCTTTGTAATATCTTCCAACTCAAATAAGTCCTCAACTGGTTCCTGTTGCTGCTGCTGCATTCTAGAGCTAGCTGACTGCCTCCTTAAACGGCGCCTGAATTTATTTACTCCAATTGTACATAAGAAATGCAATAAACACAATTTTTCTTCGAGTACTACTAATATATGCAAGGACTAGAGATATAATATGATCACTGTATGAAACTAAATGTTTGCTCTGACTCAGTAACTCTTATAAATGCTGTTGAGAGAAATTAAAAGATTAGGAAAAACTGAAGAATCCTCATCAATGCATAGCGATTGGACTAACCGTTTTTCAGCAGCTTCTTCTTTTGCAGCTTCTGGTGAGGCAGTTGAATGGCTCATAGCTGAAAAGGTCATACCTTTAAGGTTCAGAATTTAGAGACAATATATATATATAACTAGAATCAATGTAGTCAGCAAGAAATATAGCGTTTACATCGACATCTTCTGGCACGAAGCGGCCTGTTGCTTTTACTCGGTTTGCTCTCTGCATTTGGTAGGGAATTCCCTTCTGCAGCTTCCCCATCCTAGATAAAAGAAGTGGCAAAAGTGAATAGTTTTGCACAATGACAGAACACAAATGAAGTAGTCTTTCGAGTCGACATACCTTCCTCTCATTCATAGTACCACTGATACTTTCTTGTTCCTGCAATAACACAGATTAGCCAAGTAAGCATTTGTAGTGAAAAGCATAACAGAAACCCTTGACAGTATTGAATTCAAGCTAAAGCTTTACCTTTACTTCCAGACTCTTTGCTTTGAAAAGAGCTTCCTTGCAAGCAATCTCATGTTGAAGAGACTTTAACTGAGTTGAGCAACAGAAATTAGAAAGGAACAAGAGCACACAACAAAAGGCCAGGCCAGGCTGCCTAGAGCCCTAGATAATCAAAACTAAAGTTGTTTAATTTATTCCCATTTCAAAAAAGCTTATTTACCTTTTCTTTATTCAAGTTGAGCTCCTGCAAGAAAAACATTTCATACAAATCATCAGCAAGATTGTGGTTAATTTATTTAAGACATAATCTCAGAATGAGTTGACAAGTGTGCAAAAACCAACCGCCAGCATATGACTGTTTGATTGAGCAAGATGCCAGTTCTGCAGCTGCATTTTCTGAAGATTAACCCTCAGTTTCTTAAGTTCATTTGCGCTCAACTCTATTATCTTTCTGTAAATGAAGTTCAAGAATTAGGTTTTAAAAAGAAAATTTGAAAGAAAGAATACAAATTTTTTAAAGAGAAATGAAGATAGAGCATACTTTTTGTCTTGAATGAGTTTCACCAATGCCATGTTTTCCTATTTCAAGCACCCAGAACAAGAAAGAATCAACAGACTAGAAAAAGAAGTATTTTTTTTTTCATTCAATCATTACAATTGGTGTTGAAGTGAAGAAAATAGAGTAGAAAGGTAGTACCTTTACAAGATAATCGATGTAGTCCTTAGGCGAAGAAGCATCATTTTGGAGATGGATAGGGGATTTGGGTTGCGGCAGAGAGTTTGTGACGTCTGAGAGCCTCTTCCTCACAATGCTTCCAAAAGAAGACCGTTTTGCCATTTTGTTCCCTTTCATTCTGCTAAATGGCATTCAATTCCCAGATTCAAGAAACCTAAATGGGTTAATTTACAAAAGAATCAACTTTCTAACCCCATGAGGGTATGGGTGGGGAGCGGCGAAGAAGAAAGAAGATGAAATTAAAAGCAGCAAAAGTCAAAAAGGGGGAAAATGTAAATGCCAGATGCCAAAAGAGGAATAGAAGAGAGGCTCTGCTAAAGAGATGGTCATTAGGTTCGGATGTCCAACGGCTATCCGAAGCAAATCAGCCCAGTATCCCAGCCTGATTTTCAAATTCCATAGCCGTTTACGCCTAACTCTTACCATATGGCTTTTCCAAAATTATTCTACCACCTTTTTTTTTTGGAAATAAATTATTCTACCACCTACTTCCCTTTTTCTTTCTATCTCTTTTGTTCAATTAATTAAATTAATACAAACGCGTGTTTAAAAAAAAAGTAATACAAACAGATAACAAAAATGTATATTATTGACTGATTAATGTATCAAAGGTACTAATACTTATTTGTTCCCCGTTACACACAATTGCATATCAATTAGTTAAGTATAAAACTATCTCATACCATTTGAGTAATATTTTTACTAAAAAAAAAATAATATTTTTATAAATTTACTCATCAATTAGTACTCTTGAGAGTTGATAATATAACATTTGTTTATATACCATACCATATAAATATATATATATATATATATATATATATATATATATACATACATTACATTTTGTCCTACACAAGAGTCAAGGCAACTTTAAACTTGAGATTATAAGATTCATTATGATACAGGGTAATATTTTTTTAACATAGATATGATTTGAAAATCAGTGTTTCGGACCATATACATCAAAAATCATATTGAGCCTTGTCAGGTTGATTCTACATAATATTGATTTTCCGTCAAAACTCAAAAGCCGAATACAAATTTCTGCACTGAATTTCCATTTCCATTTCCATTCCGGAAATTGCAAAACAAAAAGGAGAAATCTGTGAATAACCCAAGTACCCAACCATCTGGTACTTGGACAGCAGGGTTACCATTTTTTGGCATTGCCCTGAGAAAGATATGAAGCCTTACTCCTCACCTGCAAAATTGAAGCACCCCGTGTCATCAGCCAATCCAAAATTCAAGAAAAGGGAGCCTTAGCGATCTACCTTTAAAGCATAAGACCTCAAATCTGTGCTGCTGATTTGGCAGGTGCAGTTCCGCAGACATACTGCCCACATCTCAATTAATTCGGGATTGACTTTTAGCATTGGGTCACAGTAAAGCCAGTTTTCTACCAATATCAGGTATATATACATTTTCTGAAGATCAAAGCTCTCATCTCTCAGATTAATAGAAATTATAGACTTTAAGATCCCTTCTGCATCAGATACCTACAAGGAAGTTGCATAAATGTGCAATCAGAATTTGTTATCACCCTACAAAAAAGCAATGTCATCATGCTGTTCACCATGCAATCAATCTATAACTCACAAAAGCTTAATAATGTTTTGGCTCAGTTAAGATGACAGTTTCTCATAGGAGGAATCGAGAAAAAATAAATAGATAAATGAAATCACTAAATTTCTACTTCATGCTTCACTGTTACACCTTATTCTTATGACAATTCTATTTTTTTAAAATAAAGTTTACTGAACGTGGCGACAAAGACTAAATAATAAAATGACAATTAGCAAAAAAAAAAAAAAAACTAGCAAGATAAAACTAAGTACCTTACTGTCAAAACATGCTACAAGAAACTCAAAGGCTACTGCACTTTTTAAACGCTTACTACGAGCATCAAGCACTGAAATGCTATCCACAGCTCTCAAGCAAGAGATATCAGTAGCCAGTCTGCAATTAAGCAAAGATGTAATGGAAAAAGGAAAGGAAAGGAAAAGGCCAAAAGGAGGAAAAGGAATCTTCTTTGATTAGATAAAATGTATGGAGTAGAAAACTCAAAACTACACAAAAAGCAAACCTGCAGGCGAGGGACTTAGCTATTTTGACACAGCTGACATCAAATTCACTGTCACTAAAAAAGCTAATAAGCGAGTGAAGACACTCATCCAAGATTAGGGAGAGGCCTAGAAGTTGCCGATCCATAAACATACAGATCATCACTACTATCAGGTCTTCTACCTCTTCAGTTGAGAAGACTGAACATATGTTCCTGCATTAACAAAAACTGAATATCACATGCTAATTCAACCTTAAAATTTTAACAGTTTGATCAATACTTGAATTTTTCATTAAATACCTTAACAAATACGAGTAAAAAATAATATTCAAATTTAAATTTAACCAGTTCAGATCAATAAAATTGTTCAGACTGCCAGAAATACAAATATAGCAGCAAGTGCTTAAATTTTTCATTACATACCTTACTTTGCAAATAACAGAAACAAACTTTATCCAAGACCTTATATTTTGTGGTGGACCAGAAGAATCAGAATCTGTGGAGGACAAACAATTTATGACAAACCATTTAAGAATACAATATACATGATTTTATTTTGAAAGAATTGGAGTATCTAGATATTTCTATTGAACACCAGATCACTTAGAAGTGAGATAAATTGAACCAGATATTCCACCTTGGCCAACTTGGGTGCAGGATATTGACTACCTACTAAACAAGAAAATCAATTGAAAATGTAGTCACTTACCTAAATGGTCAAGTTCCATGGATGATGATGACTTTGAAGGTGCATCCAATAGAAAGCCATATACATCAAGGGCACTTATTAGTTCTGAATAGTCTGGTAACCATTCGATTTCAAAGTTCTGTAGGTCAATCTGATTAAGAAAATGCTAGAGATAAGGCAACCATGGAATTACCAAAAATATATCTGACAATAAAATTTTCAAACAAGTGTCTATAGTTCAGAGATTGAACAACCTCACTTTTAGACGAGAGAATGCGACACCAAAAGCTGCATGCGGCAGCTCCTAACTGTTGTTGTGGTGAATACAACACTGCCATGGAAAGATATATAGTGATAATTTGTCATTCCATAAAATCAGAATAAAGCTGTACTTACACATATTAAAACTCCATTTTGCAATGGATCTTTCAAGTCGACCATGAGAGCTGATTAATTTCAAAAGCCAGCCCCGAAGGAGCAACCCCTCAAGGAAACTCTGCCCTAAAACATCATAAATGAACAACTGTCATATTCAGTTGATTCTTAAAATTTATGAAAACAAGATTGTGCTAGAAACGTATGAAAATCAAAAAAGAACCACAACTAAAACAAAAGCAAAAAAATTATACCTTCATCTGTTTTGAGTTCTACCAACGAATTAAGCTCGTGTTTCAGGAAAGATTGCAGAAACCTGCACCTCATTAGCTCAGGGAAATCCAGTATTGGCAAAGTTTTCTACAAGTTATATGGAAGACAGATATATTAGCATCCATCAACCCTGGCATAGAAATGAATGGTAAAATGATTTACAGAATCAGTGTCAAACTATTGCTCATAAGTTATTAAACCTGATATCCAAAAACTTGAAGACCCCACAAAGGCATTTCATCATCGGCCTTTATTTGATTCATCTATAAAATATGGAGAATAATCAGTACTGATGTGTGTAAGATGTTATATGATAATAACATCAGGTTAAAAAACACTTGTGGGGGGTGAAAGATGTTTGCCTTCTGTTGGAACTCATTAACACAGTTATGAAACGTAGCTTCTCTTGCGTCAATGTCATCATCAGAATCATAGACCTTTTGGACCTTTGAACGTTTATTAACCTTATTCTCCTTGTAGAAGTCATTTAACAGGTCATCTAAACCTATAACCTTTTTTCTGAAAATTTTAAAGAAACAAAAATGATCATTTAAAGGCAGTCACTTGATAAGAAATAATCATTATTTTTGCACATATTAAAACCCATATGTTTCTCATCTGTAGTTAGTTGAGAGAGTTACATGAATGAAGAACAGTGGCATAAGAGCTAATGTATTATTAGTTATTACACTAAGAAATGTCAGGTGTGGATAAAGTCTGTTCTTTGAATCACAAGCATTCATGTATACAGATAAACGTGCAAATTGCACACACATTCACTTTATGAACTTTTATAACATGTACTAGGCAAATTTCTTATTAACTTTGGAAGGTAAGTGAACAGTTAGTGTAACTTAAAAAAAGGTAAGAATTCACATCAGTTCTTTAGTTCTCAAGATACCTAAATGCCAATATCCAAGAAAATAAAGAAAAAGAAGGCAATTAATCCATCCACTTTCGTTTAAAATTATTGAATTATGAGAGTTTACAATAGATTAATAGCTGGTATAGAGTGAAGACAAAAGACAACTTTCTGAGAGGAGTCAGGAACTAATAAAATGTAATTCTTCAGGCATCAATTCTGCATATCAGAAGAGCTTGATAGTTTCAGAGTACTGTGGTATGGGAGAGGATGTCAGGGCATTCAAAGATATCATCGGGGCATGAAAAATAAGTTAATGAGAATATGTGGTATGGGCAAATGAGATATAAGCATATTCTTCCTTTTTCCCAGTGATGGGAACCAATGAAATGATTAAGTAATAGAAATTCAAGTTATCACTTTGGCACATTGATACCTACTACTCTAATCATAACCTGAGCTTGGATTCAACTATATCCTTGAATTCTTTTCCTTTCAAAATTCTTGTTTTGTCCCATAAGCACACAGAACCCATTCTAAAGCAATAACATAGGCGTAGGAGAAGCTAATGCTAATCGGTATAGATGTTTCAGCAATTGAAGTGAGAGCAGAAACACATAAATCCTCTACGCGGCTTCATTGTACTACAAAACTAAGCGATGATTAAATAATTAGGGGTAAGTAGTCAGTAAAACCTTTAAGAAGATTAGTTATGGAGAGTACAATAATATATAACCCTAGATAAGCAATTCATAATTTCTATATTATGCGTTAAAATTGGGGGAAAATACGAGAAATAGAGAAAATTTCAAGGTTTTACTTTTTATTTGAAATGGCTGGGGGGTCTTCGTACTCGAAGTCCAACGGTTCGTCAGTGTCCGTTGTCATCTTCGTGTATTTCTCCTAGTACAGAAAGCTCTTCACTTTGTGTTTGAGACTTTGAGTGTATGTGAGAGAGAGAGAGAGAGAGAATCAGAGTGAGAAGAAGCGGCAAAATGAGAAAGTTGGCTGTGCTTTTATCGATTGAACTTCCCGGCAATTTATTTTGTCTATGTTACCTTAATCCGAATTCAAAATACACAATTTACCTATTAAATATTTACAATTCAAATTCTGAACATTCAATAGGTAAATTGTGATGAGTCTATACTGCAGGGTGAATTCAAGTCTATGGTATAATTATTAGAATTTCTCCAGTATGGATGCTAGCTCAATTTTTGATTTATTGTCTTAACGGTATAAAGTTGAATCCAATGTTTCAAGCCCAATAAAAGGGGTAAATTTTTTTTGAACAAAAACTTCATTAATTCATATTCAAACTTAGATCATTTCAAAGGAAGAAATGATGAGTAAAAAATCACTCCGTATGATCTGACATAAAAAGCTATTTCTTAACAAATCCATGGACAATCCTATTCACATAATGTTTAACAAAAGAAATGTACACCTGCATAAGTTTGACACATAATATCCTTAATATCTAAAAGTAAGAGATCAAAGTAAGAAACACTACGACCCTTAGTTAATTAGTTAAGCCAAGAACAACCAGTAGGGTAGCTTACTGATGTCAATTTTTTTTTTTAATTTTTTTTTAACATTTTTTTTTTTAACGTTAGGTTGGCTCCTAGGTGCATTTTAAAGATTAATATGGCACGCGCTACTTTAAATTTTTTTTTTTTTCTTATTTATTTTCAAATTCGGCACGAGTTAAAATTGGTTATTGTTTAACATTTCTTTAATTTTTGTATGGATTAGTGGTAGAATTTAACAAGTCAAGGAGGATGTGGAGAACCAAAAAGGGGCCAAAGATTTGCACTAAAGATTCGATTTTGGTGAAAATTATTAAATTGCACGGTAGGTTTCAGTGCTGTGTGTGATGATGAATACTTTTCTTTGGCTTTGACAGATAGTGTCTAAGATGTTAGTTTTTCCTGTTTCACTTTATCTCAAAAGTGAAAAAATTACTGTGCTAAACCTGATTTTGTATGACCGGTCTGACTAAGAAAATATTAATAAGAATCAAATTTGTATCAATTTAAGTGCAAGAATTACGTTTCACTCACTAGATCATCTCTGCTCTGCTTAGTGTTGAAGACACAATTAACAGCTATGCAACAAGGGATTTTCTAAGTAAAACTCAACATGTTAGATAAAGCTCCCAAAGAGAAATGAAAATCCAAGATGATCATAGACAGGAATATAGCTTTAAAATATATTGCTTAATTCTCCTATGATTCAGGAGCAATCTGCAGGATTCAGGAAGGACAATAATGGTTCAGAAGATCGAACCTTAATACACAACTATACTTTGGCTTATTTTGTGTACTTCTGCTATATCTGTTTTCTGGTTTTCTTTTCTACCTCTTACTAGCATCGGTGTTTGTCACCGGCATTTCTACTTCCTGCTCCGCCTGCTCCCTAAACTTCTTGTATATATCCCCTCGGTAAAACTCCCGAGTCCTCGCTACAAGAATCAGGGACGAAATCGCCCCAAAGAACGTTACACAGGCCAGAATGATGAAAGCGAGACGATAACAATGGGGGCCGATGCATGTAAGCTCCTTCACATCTGCCCTGGTTAGCCCTTTCTTGGCGAGATCATTGCGGGCCTCCTTGTCGTATAAATGCCCGGTGATCATCACGTTCAGCACGTATGTCCCGATGGGGCTAGCCAGCTGCCCGCAGTTGAACAGCGTGGAGTAGTATTTGAGCCCGAAGAGCTCGGAGATGATGGTGAAGAGGAGCGGGAGCTGGGCGCCAAAGGAGAAGCCGATGACGATGGAGGCAATGTAGAGGGAGTCGGGGGTTGGGAAGGCGATGAGGAGGAGGCCGATGCAGGATAAGAGGAGGACTAGTGTCATCATCAGGGGCCTCGGGAACTTGTACTTGACGAGGAGTGACTCTGAGAAGAATCCCGAGAAAATCCTGCCAAAGAAGTTCCATATACTGAGGAGGGACACGAAGGTTTTGATCGTCTTCGTGGGGTATCCTAGCGATTCACCGATCTGTCCCATGTTGTCTACTGCTGTTAAGCTCGATCCCATCCCGCAGAACGTGGCCACGAAGAGAATCAGCATATCAGTGCTCAGAAGAGCCTGCAGGATAGTATAGTCTTCTCCTCTTTTCGGTTTGTGGAAGAAAATATTGGCTAACCAAGAGACTTTGGGATCTTTTCGGTTTGGCTCATTTCCCTCTGATGTTGGAGGCGGTGGCGTTTGGACAGTTTGGACAGTTATCTTAGTAGTCGGATTCTCCTCGATGGCGGTTTTCCTCTTCTGCCAGAGGGCTAATTCGTGTTTAACGAAGAACACCAGAGGGACAAAAAGTAGCAAACACGAAACAGCAGCGCTAGCATCATAGCCTGCTGCAGAAAACGAAGCCACTTTTTGGAAGATTGTAATGACCATTAGAAACAAGGCGAGGACGATGGTTGAAATCAAGCAAATGTAGAACATTCTGAGCTCACTCTTATCCCTAATCACCTTCATTTCTCGAATTGTGTACACAAAAACCACTGATAACGCGGCTGGGAGCCAACCGATGAGCAGGATAAGCGACTTGGAATCATTCCCATAGACAGCCAAGTAGAGCTGAGTCATGATGGCACCACTTAGCCCGGTGAAGCCTTTCAGGAGGCCGATCATAGCCCCCCGGGACTCGGGGAAGTTTCGAACAGACGTGACTAGAGCACCCGTGTTAGCGAAGTTCTGAGAATTCGCACCAATGCAAATGTACAAACACATTTGCCAGACCGCCGGCTTGGCAATCTTTCCCGTTACTGACAGCCATATAACAAAGTAGCCCGCAAAGTTCAGGCCTGCACCAACTAACAAAACAAACCACGTTGGCGAGACCTCAGCAAGAAGGCCAGACAACACTCCAACATTGGCCCCGAAATCCTTGAAAAAGCCTAGGAGGTTAAGCGTGGTTTGGTCATACCCGAGAGACGATTTTATCTCCTTGGAATATACTCCAAACAGATACGTCGCTCCCGCCCCAGCCATGATCAAGAACGAGGCAAACAGAGAAAACCATCTCCCTCGAAGAAAATGGATAACGAACCGGAGGGACTCGCTGCTTCTGCTACCACCATCCACCGCCGTTGCTCCCATTACTTTCGCCCTGAAATTAGCCACAATGCAAATTCAAGATTCAGAAAGACTATATATTGATACTCTGCCTAATCGGTATGACTATAAATCTATAATTCTAAGTGGGTGGTTAGGAAATTGACAAAAGGGGCACAGCCCAACTGCTATATATAACTAAGACAGCACCAGCAAAGATAATGCAATACGGGAAAAGCGGATCCAATAATTCAACACCCTTTTCACATAAGAGTTCACGGGAATCTGTCTTTCTAATCCTTAATAGCAGTAAAATTGGCAGAAGCAGATAACCTCATAATCATCAATAATTTATGATGCAATAACAACTTAACCAAATCGGTAAATTGCTGTGAGTCATTTCCCACTTTAAAACGAGTGAAGCAGAAATAATCAAGCTTTATCCAAAAAGATGTTTTTCCATATACAGAATACTAAAATGACTGATAACATACTACATATATGAAAGGTTGTCATATATACAAAGAATCGCCTCTGTTTCTTACAAATCTGGGATCCTGAGTGTTCCAAAACATCCCAAATAGCTTAAACCATTCATATCAGTGATTCCTCAATGATCGAAAACACAATATCTGGGGGTGTAATGATCTGGCCAAGGCAAATCCCCAGAATAGTAATTTTTTTTTTTTACTATTTTAATAGCCAAGTGGACATATAATAAGTGGGAATATGAGAATTCAAACACTAGAAAAAAAAGAACACTTTGATAAGACGGTTTGACAAAAACAACAAGCCACTTTAGAAAAGTATGCCCGTGATATATTAGAACAAAGACTTGCAAAATAAAAAGTGTATCCTAGCTGTTTTGTCTGGTAATTGGAATACCCCACAAGGCCACAATCAAGGCGTATACAACTCCAAAGCAGTTCACATGCCCCAGATGTAGTATTCAATTGAGGAATAAATTTTATGAATAAAGAAATAATACATAAAAGTAGCAAAATTATTGGACTAAATACTCATCACATTGTTCATACTAATCCTCCTCAGATCAACCCTTTATTCTGGGCAGTTTATTGGACACAGGAATAGCATTTCTTGCCTACCTTCTTCTCATGAGAATCTTATGATTGGTTTTTAACACATCAAGAACAAGCAACACAGCCATATCTATCCATAAACATAAACATAAGCATATTCAAAACAAATGCCAAGAAATCTGGGCATAATTGCATCTCTAACTAAACCTATGACCATCCGACACATCATATGCCACTGTTTTCAAAGATTCTTCAACAATTCTTGTTTAGGAACGAAGGGAGACAATTTGTCTTATCAAACTATTCCCACTTTCTGCCCTCTCCATTTTCAGAAAAAAAAAAAAAAAAAAAAAAAAAAAAAAAAAAAAAAAAAAAAAAAAAAAAAAAAGGTGAGAAGGGCAAAAGAGGATGATGCAATTAACTGATTACTGTTCGTTAGCAGTTGAAAAAAGTGGGATGGGATAAAGTAATGACCCAAGAATTCCAAGAAAATTAGACTCAAATGTACAAACTAAAATAAAACAAAATGTAATGGTGCTTACTTCGGAGATATTGAGGTTTTGGTGGTTTTCAGGTGACGGATTGTCTAATGAAGAGCAATAATGGTGCTGAAATAGTAAGGAAGAACACAGTCCAGACCCATGAAAGAACTAGTACTTTGTAGCCTCTACGATTCAGGGTTCCGTGTTTCTTGCAATCTTAATCTTATTCTTGATTTTGTCGATAAACAACGGTTAGTTTCAGTGTGGGAAGGGCTGCTTGGTTTCTCCAGTTTTCTCAATCATATGTGACAAACACACGACGACTTGGAATGAATACTCAGCAACTAGCCTGGAGAACAGGAGAAGTGGCGATGACCCATGAGGATAGGCTTATTAAATGTCTCGTTGACGTTCTCATCCAAATATTATCACATTGTAGTTTGGGAAAATATTACCTTTTTTCGTCTTTTAATTATTAAAATAATGATAATTGAGTGATAAAAAGTATAATAATTTAAGGATAAAAAGTATCGTTTTAAAATTATTTGTCACCGATATAGAAATTATTAGTTTTCTTGTGTGCTTTGATTTTACATTACGAGATATTCTTTGTAATAATTTGTGACAAAATGTTATATTTGGATAGCATATATATTGCATTGGTATTTTATCTAATCTAACATTTATCTTATCTAATCTAATCTGACAAATATAATAATATTCAATCTTATTGAATCTTAACCGGAATATAAAATGTGTTATATATTCAATCTTATTGAATCTTAACCGGAATATAAAATGTGTTATAGGAGTATATATATTGCATTGATAAATTATACTTTTTATGTGTTGTATTTCTTATATTTATTTTTCAAATTTACCTCTTTTTTGTGTGGATAATTCAATTCTCTTAACATATGTTAAAACCTATATATATATATATATATATATATATATATATATATATATATATATATATATATATATATATATAATATCTAATTTCATTAAGCCTTAATTGGAATACAAAATGTGTTGGTAGTATAAATTGTATTGGTTGATTATACTTTGTGTTTCCTCCATTGTACATCTTATATTTAGTTTTCTGATTTACTCTTTTATTTATTTATTGGAAATTACTTAATTCCCGATCTTAACATATGTTAAAAAATTAAATAATGGCTATCAGATTAATGTAATGTTTTTTTTCTTGTAGTAAATGACTAAAATAGATATCAATTTAATGTAGTGATTTTTTCCTTTTACGTAAATAACTATAATAGATATCAATTTAATACAATATTTTTTTTCCTTACATGATAATGACTTCTAACAAACAAACTATTATCCATAATTGCAGTTATAATAGTTTTTTTTTTCATTCCAAAGAAATTCAAAAACAATATTAATTGAAAATTTTAACGAATATGATATATCTATATTTCAACTTGAATTGTGCATATGAAAATCTTTTTTGATTTTTTGTTTAAAATTTAAAACTAAATTTTGGTAAAGTAAGATGATCGAATGATGCATGATATATATAATTTATTTGTACTTTTACCTATTGATACTATACAAGTATACAACTCTAATATTAAACAAAAATCATTACAAGTCTTTATCATAGTTATTACGTACCACTTTTAAAAAATAAAAAAAATGTTCAATAAATAAAGATAATTGTAAGTAATACAAACAACTCTAATATATATATAAATATTACTTACAATTATAAATAAAATTTAATATAATTTTGAAAGTTTATGTAAAAAAATAATGTAATCCAATAAGTTTATGTAAGTTTAAAAATAATCCAATTATTTCTTCAAACTCATATTAATCCAATAGTCCATCTAAAACACCTATTTACCACCTATTCTCAATAGATACAAACAGTAAAATATTAGTTCACCCAATTCACGCCTTACCGGTGTTTAACCTTATAAAATAAAATTTTAAAAAAAATGGTTGCTCACTTGCTCTTGATTATTAGGACCAGCACTAATCCAATAATGGCAGTCTTTTTCTGTTGCTATCTCTCTCATTTCCTGCCTCAACTAACTTGTTGATTTTATTTTAGCCGCCCATTAGGACTCATCAACGGTCAAAATTTTTAGTTAAATAAAATATGGGGTCAATTTTAAAATTATTATACACACTTTCAATTTTGCAATATTATAAAATTAACTTCATCATTTTTTTTTCTTATCTTCCAGCAATCTTTAACGGTTAACTTAACTAAATAGATAGATAAGATTTTTTTTTTTTTTTTTTGAATACTATTGACCCTGTTACATGTAGTATCTGTCCATATACTTTTCTCAACCTACTGAAGCCCAACAAAGTTCCCACTGAGGCTCGAACCCATGACCTCCCACTTAGGAGAATCACTTCATGCCGCTTGACCACAAGGCCTTTGGCAATAGATAGATAAGATTAGTCATTGCATTTTATATGGAAGTATGTTTTTATCTGAACCTTCCCATATAGAATTATAGAAAACGTGAACCATAAATATTTTCGCAAGATATTTGAGAGCATTTAATAGCTTATATTTGGGCCCTATGATGAAGATATTCACGTCATTTTAGGTCCTCGGCCTGCCCCCTTGGTGGGCTTTTTATAATGGAGGAAGAGTGCATTTATGGTCCTTCATAGTGATAATGGTACTCTAATTTCGTATCACCCTCATGGTGGGGTAATTAGTTTTTATGAGCCTTCATTTTGGGATAATGATGTGATGATAATGACTATTTGATGGATATAATAAGAATATGTCTAGAGCTAACTGATTAGGATGAATGTTAAGGAGAATAATATGGGCTAGACTGATCTCAAAGTCAGTCTAAGATGGTCTGACCCGAGCCTAAGAGGTTGGGTCAGTGGGTGAGTGGAAGACGTGATCAAATCAGGACCATAACCACTCGCTTCGAGCGTGTGGTACATAGCCAGCATGAAAATATTATAAAAAGTCAAATATAAAAATCAATCATTTATCCTTATTTAGGACATGATTTGTATTGTTAATTTCGTCAGCTAAACCTATTAATTCGTCCTTCGGACAAGCCTATTAGGTCTTTACCATCACTAGTTATCCCAACTACAAACAAAAGTATTTTACATCGACAACTTAAACTGATTTACCTTTTAAACAAAAGTATGATAAAATTACATATTAATCATATTTATTAAATGGTGGAATAATAAAATTTTAAAAAGATTAATTGTGACAAGAAAATGAAAATTAAGGATGTAATATACTAAAGTTAAAAATGACATAACTAATGGTGGAATTTACTCAATTAACTATTCTTAAATTATCTTAAATAATTATTTTATTGTAATATCGAAACGCTCTTTCATAGTTTCACGCACGCTGACACGTACACACATATATATAAACAGTTAATTTTTAGGGGCAAATTACTCTGTGGACTCGGGTCCACCTCCAAAATACACAATTCATATACTGAATGTTCATAATTTATATATTGAATGTTCACAATTTACATACTAAATGTTTATAATTCAAAAATTGTAAGCATTCAATATGTAAATGGCACCACGACGACGTACCTTTTGCATAATGGGTCAGCGAGGAAATGGTACCACCACGAACACTACCGCACGTCCGTCTGCGGTGCGGTAAGGCACCACCTTGTTGTGCCAGCTCTTAGTTCAGTTCGGTAGAACATAGGTCTCCAAAATCCAATGTCGTAGGTTCAAGGAAACTGCATGACCAGAAGAATCGTGTAAAATAAGTGAATTTATCCACTTGAGACATGATATGTCCATGATATAATTATTGATTTTTTTCTTTCTGGGCCAGCTCCCGTGCCTCCTGGAGCGAACGTGGGTGTACCTGAACCGTTAAGCGGATAGAGAAAGAGCCTGTGAATTTTTTTTTAAAAAAACTATTGATTTTTTAGTCTTTCCATAGTTTTAGAAGTTAGAACCCAGGATTGGCAAGTTTATGGGCCGACAAGTATCTGGATATTTGTTGGGTGGATAATTGTATGAACATGCTATCCATATTACAATGGGCATCTTCAGTGGGCTATAACACAATTATTTATCTATTTATTTGATATATTAAATTTCTCAAATTACGCTAAATTAATTTTAAGTCTTTAAAACTCTTATCCAAAGACCTTAAATAAGGTAAATTGCGAGTTGCTTAGTTAATCCTCAATAATTTCTTTAGTTATTATCTGTTAACGACTCTTCAGTTTTATATGTCATCTATTTATTTTCTTAGGTTTTAATTTTAGATTGGTTTACTACATTATGTTTGGGTTTATTTGTTAATTAAAATCTGGCATTCAAACTGTCAAACACCTAATTTTTGCTTGTATATAGAAAAGTATTTGTTCCAATGCTAAAATCACTCGCTTATGGTGTGATATTACCAGTAAATTTAAACATACAAAAAGTTATCGTGAACTAATCAACATTACCATGAGTTAATAAATAATCTACCTAATAATTAAAGTAGAAACAAAACTTGATTACAATGACGCATCATTAAATAAGGAATGTAGTATTTGGGGCAGGATGACATTTACATTATATCGTAGGACATTAAGGTTGAGCCTAAAAAACCAAGAATATTATTAGTGGGGTTGTGAGTGCATGGATTGGAAGTCAAATAAAGATAAATATTGAGCTATAAATGCAGAAACACAGACAAAGACACATGCCCATTCTGGTTTCCTCTACTGTATCTGTATGTAAAGCAAGTAGTGGAATTCTGAGCTAATAATAATAATAATTCATCACATGCACCATCTCTATCCAAATATTACTCCTTTTCTAATTTACACTCCATGTGCATACACAGCTCACTCTCCATCCCTGTAGGCCCCCCTTATCCTCTAAGTTTTAAACCCACAACCACTACTCAAAAGTAAGTATTAGATAAATTTCACTTTGTGACCTGACTAACATAAGATCACGCAAGAGTAAATCCCGCCTAAGTTATCCCTTAATTGGTAAATAATTATAAGGAGATAGACCAAATTACGTTGCATATAGCTGACCAATCCAAACTAAGAAGGTCAATAAATCATTATTATTGAGAGTTAAACGATTACCAAGTTAACAGCATGACTAATTTGGTCGGATAGATTGCCCCATCTATAATTTTTTTTTTTGAGTCTTTGGTAAGATTCAAACTTATCATATATTTTGTGGTTAAATTTATTTTAAGTTGATTAGGATTAATCAGTTGAGTTATGCTCGAGACTTTTGAATTAAGGCAGGCAAAAGGGAGTAGCAACGGTCCACAAGAATGGTCCATCCCTACACTACATACAGCAGCAACGTAACAAGAAAACCAAACGCAGGGGGTAGGTACATACTAACGTTATTATTGTTGGTAGCGCCATATTTATTTGCCATCACTCTCCTCGATGTTCATGTTCCTTATTGGGACACGACAAAGCAAATGCCAAGGTGGTATCTCTCCGATCCCATCATCTACTAAAAACAATTAAATTTTAACATCTCCACTTCACTGTAAAATATTGCACGGTAAAAAGACTTTTGTAGCATCAGTAGCAATGGAGTGAAGTTACAATGAAGGTATTTTCAAAAAAAAAAAGTTACAATGAAGGTTATATTTATCCTTAATTAATTAGTTGGGAGAAAACATGATTATTACTAAATGACGAGGGTAATGAAGAGCATAATTAGGGTGTAAGATATTAGGTTGATGAGATGATGATTGAGGAAGATGGTCATTATTGAAGTAATCTCAGAAAAGGCAAAATGGTTCGTGATGTTAAGTTAAAGAGTATATGGATGAGTGTGGTTGAACGCATACATCACAATCACAATCACAATCATATGGATGGGTGGCCCACTGCATGCATACACTCATTTGAAAACTCGAACAACCTGGCGTAACGTACAATGTCCATAGCAACCACCGTTTTCATAAATCATAATAACTTTTGGACCAAATTGATTAAACAATTGACTTGATAAGTATAAATATTCTAATGAATTATATATTAACTTTCTTAGTTTAAGCTTATTATTTTTTAAAAATCTGATTTCGAAAAGTTAAAAGATATTTTTTTTAGTGTATTCAGTATTTTTATTTTGAGATGTAGTGATTAATTTCCTCACACAGACATATAGGTATCTTTAATGGGTGAAATAATTGATTTGGACAAAAGTTATACATACTTTTATTTTGTTGATTGGTGTATTGGAGTACGTGGTGGGTTATAGGCTAAAGACAGGTTGCAAAATGCAAGCTAAGTTGTCTTGTTTTAGAGCAGTTGTTGTTGGGGGCTAAAGCTTATCGTATCATCCTATAAATAAACCTAGTTTTGATGAAGTCAATCCGTTAAGCTAAGTTTCCTTAACGCATACGCCATGCCCAACTATGACAGCTTCCACTAAGATAATGAAATATTCAACCACAAACAGTTAGCAATTTGGCATTTTTTTTTTATATTAGGGCCCCTTTGTTGACAGATATCTACTCGCTTTAATTAATTTAATTGTTTTATTCGTAGAATTATTAATTAGTTATCACCTAATCCTATATCCTATGTGTTTGGCGGAAATTCGATGTACTATAAGGCATAGGGTGATGATGTGCACGGGTGTGGATAGAAATTTTTATGTTTATAGGCTAAGACTAATCTTATTACTTATTAGTAGCAAAATTTTGTGATTTTTGTCAGTACAATTAGGAAAGAAAAAAGTAAAAACAAAATTTAAAAAATCAGTCTACAAATTTTTTGGTTGTGTTAAAAATCACGAAAAAAAAGTCTCTTATACTAGGAAAAAAGGTTTGAATAATAAAACTGAAACGTGACTTCTTGGTGATAGTTTAGAAGGTTAAACATGGTAATAATGTAAGATAGTGATGTCAAGTAGATTGTGTTGTGCTGATCGATCTAATCCACTCCCACAATTTCCGAGTCATGCTGACATAACCCACATTAGAATGTGAGTTGTGTCAGCTCAATTCACATTTTTAAATAGTCAGGCTAAACTAACTTAACTTGACTCAACCTATGTAACATTTTGAGTGGCGCAGTTCACCATTATATATGTATGGTACATCGATCATATTCTTGTTTTCATATACTTGAAGCTATTAGAGTGCTTATGGGGAGGAAAGAGGAAAATATAAGTGGTAACATGGGTGCATGCTTATGTCACTGCAAGTTCCAGTTCACAAATAAAAAAGTGGACAAAAAAATAATGCTGTATAGTCTATCCTATTATGTTTAAACATTGGAATTGAATGAACAATACGACATTGCCACCATTATCTTTACATATCAAAAAGCCGTCCATACATCATATATACTTTGGCACTGAATGAAACAGATAAGTATGACAAGTTTCCTTTCCTTTCATGATTGTGGAGTTGTATTTGATCAGGCCAATGAATTCATAAATTAATACGGAGTACAACTTTAATTTAGTCCATAGCATTAATCATGCTTTAATTTTTATGTCAACTGTAATTAAATATTATTGTATGTTGATTGGTGAATCAAAAGGAGTGGAGTATATATTTCCAAAATATTTTTTCTCTTAAAAAAATATGATTCACAGTCAATAAATATACTTAATTAGTTGTGTCTTGATCAGGAATCTTCGCACCACAACACAATATTTTTTTTTAATACACCAAAACACAAGATTTAATTAACACCAAGAACAATAAATTTTGAATATTTGCCGCATAATTGATACCTCCTAACCAGATTTACTTATAGAAGATTAAATTTGGATCAAAATCACTAAGCAGAGAATCAGGTTGAATATAAAAATTCTAAAAAAATCAATAGTCAGTAGATTTTTTAAATTAACCCTTTACGTGTATGTGGATAAAATTGTCACAAGCTAGATACCAACGTTTGGCTTTAAATTATTAAAATTTATAGGTATATATCACAAGCTATATATATATCACAAGCTATACATCAAGTTTTAACATTAAATATTTCTATAAAAAGTAATAATAATACTATCAAATCACAAAGGTACGTGGTCGGTTGGTGCCTCTTGTTATCTGATAACATAAGAGAAACCTCATTAGTGAGACTTTTGGATTGGTTTGAGGGTAGAGGGAAGAGGAAAAAAATCCGGCAACAAAAAAAATTTAAAAAATAATAAGTATGTATTTACGCGCTTGCTAGGCGGAGCAGGTGCGCCAAACACATATGCTATCTGCTTTTTTCGAATTAATTCCCAATTAATGGGCCCGGCCAAAAACCAATGCTTACATGATAAAAAATTAAACCCAATAAAAATCACATATCCCATTTGTTAAAAACCTCCCCTCAAACTTTTTAGCATGCAAAAGCTACAAATGTAGTTGCTCTAACATTATAACACGATGTTAAGAAAAAAAAAATCAAAATTGGGGATAACCCTAACAAAGTTGATTAAACTATTGAATTGGTAACTACAATAATACAAGTTCGTCTCTCTACAAAAGTGATTTACTTGACTTTCTAAAATTGAGCTAGTTGTACACCATTAGAGCATTAAATAATGAATGTTGATTTTCCTCGTCACAAAAAATAAATTTGACTTAAAACCAATTACTAAGTATGTAAAAATTAAAATATAATTATTGTACAACAAAAGTTCACAAATTTAATCTTATTACCACTTTTTAAATTAAACCCGTAGCATAAATTTTTTTCGACCAAAAACAAAAACATATCAGAATTTGAGTGCAGTTTTAGCCTTTTAGGCTTTTGAGACTGTCTGTCATCTCATGTGCTTATGGGTATGGGAATGGGAATTATTCAACCTTTTGACAACACTTTAAACGCTTAGCAGCCACTCCAAAGTTACCTTTTCAGACACTCTTTCTTAACCTTTTACCAAATGTTTCTGTTTCATATTTTTCATGTCTCCCCTACTTCCAACTTTGCCCTCCCTCCAACCTTCTACCTAAAATATAAAACTACACTATAGTCTATAGTAATTTTTCTGTATCATATTCTAATATTCTCTAGCATCTAATATGATCATGAGAAAGGAATGATCAATTTACATATCTTGAATACTCAACTACCATATGTTAAACTTGTAATAACTGAGGTCAATCTTATACACGCATGTATATACAATGTTGCACTTAATTATATAATTTCATAAATATTATACTTAAATGAAAACTTATAACAACTATTTGAGAATGCGCATAGGGTAAATATTGTCTTCTGATCCCAAACAGCAAGAGATTACAAGAATGTAAATCAGTTTATGTTATATCTAACCGGTCAAATCAAGAAGTTCAATAGGTAATTTCTGTAGTGTGTAATCTACAACGTTATGATTAATAGTTAATAAATGAAAACTTGGCTGGGATTGTCGTAAAGTCAATCTTCTCAAGGTCAAAATAGACATTTTCCATCAGGCATTGTCATCTAGCTGAGACACGGAGACTATAGCTGCTGTTTCATTCTGATTTTCTGATCCATCACAATGTGACCTTCTCAAAACCCCTCCGCTCTCCAGTCTCTCTCTCCTTCCATCTCTCCGTGACCTCCATCATTATTATTTTTCTCGAAAACACAACCGCCTTAAATTTAACAAAAAAATATAGTTGTTGATTATTTTGGGTAACTTATCTTAAACACCACATCATATTTGTTAATTCTTTATTCTTCAAGCTAAAACGAACCCTCAACCAAAAAAACCATTTTTTTCAATTTTTCATCCTTGTTTCTTGGTTTATACTTCAGACCAAAACCAAACCCCGATAGCCACCTCTCACCAGCTCCGTCTCCTCCCCTGCAGCCCTGCAGGGTGTTTTGATCGATTAATAGGGCGGGGAGAAATGGCGGAGATCAGAAGACAAACCTCCAGGAACAAAGGGTTTTATGTGAGGATGAGGTTGTTGAGACCAGGAAGACAGACCTTCTGCCATAGATATTTCAAATGGCTTCTTTGGTTTTCCCTTTCTTTCTATTTCTTCGCCTCTTTTATTTTCACTCATAAACCCGCCACCTCCGCTATCTCCCGAACCACCGTCTTCCGCCAATCTAAAGCTTCTCGTGCCCTCATCGAATCCCATAACTCTTCTCTCCTTCATCAGCCCAATACCCAGCAAGGTAATTAATTTACGAGATTAGCATGGCTTTGTTAAATTAGTTTATTACGAGATTTGACGCGTTTAATTTGTTTGTTGGGCTGGCTCAGATGTGTTTAAGGATTTGAAGGTTTACATATACGATTTGCCGGCGAAATATAACGTGGATTGGTTGAATGAGCGGTGTAGCAGCCATTTGTTTGCTTCCGAGGTGGCTATACACAGAGCCCTTGCGAGCAGCGAGGTTCGCACGTTTGACCCGTGGGAGGCTGACTTTTTCTTCGTCCCCGTTTATGTTTCTTGTAATTTCAGCACGGTCAATGGCTTCCCGGCGATTGGTCACGCCCGGAGTCTAATTTCCTCCGCCATTCGCCTCATTTCCTCTGACCTTCCCTTCTGGAATCGTAGCCGCGGCGCCGACCACGTCTTCGTCGCATCTCATGATTTTGGGTCATGTTTTCACACATTGGTATGCCAAAAAAAAAAAAAGCGATCTTTTACGTTGATTATGCAGTTATGCCCTAATGTTTTGTTTTTCTTTCGAGGTATTCAATTCAATGAAAGTTTTTTTTTTTTTTTTTTGGTTGTGGTGGAATAGGAGGACAGAGCAATCGCCGATGGGGTGCCGGAGTTTTTGAGGAACTCGATCGTATTGCAAACGTTTGGGGTGAAATATAATCACCCGTGTCAAGATGTGGAGCATGTTGTTATTCCGCCGTATGTTTCGCCGGAAAGTGTACGGAAGACGCTGACGACGGCGAGGGCTGATACCCGGAGAGATATTTTCGCGTTTTTCAGGGGCAAAATGGAACTTCACCCCAAGAACGTTAGCGGTCGTTTTTACGGGAAGTAAGTTTTCAACTGTTCAAGCGGAGTTGAGTTAATTAACAACCGTTTTATTAGAAAAGTTATATTTACTTGAAATGACGTGAATGACCCTCACAGGGGGGTACGGACGGTAATTCTGCGGAACTACGGGAACGACCGGAAGTTTTATCTGAAGCGGCACAGATTCGCCGGTTACCAGTCAGAGATTCTCCGGTCAACGTTTTGTTTGTGTCCTTTAGGATGGGCGCCGTGGAGTCCCCGGCTGGTGGAATCTGTGGTTCTGGGCTGCGTGCCGGTGATCATTGCTGACGCCATCCAGCTGCCGTTCCCTTCTGCCGTGCCGTGGGAGGAAATCTCCGTCACGGTGTTGGAAAAAGACGTGCCTAACCTCGGCCCCATTCTCGAAAAAGTGGCGGCGACTAATCTCACCGCCATACGACGGCGCCTGTGGGACCCGCGCGTTCGCCGGGCCCTCCTGTTCAACGATCCGATGGTCGAAGGCGACGCTACGTGGCAGGTCCTCCTCGCCCTGACCAACAAACTCACCCGGTCTCACCGAAGGTCAAGGGTTTCAACCCAATAGGGAGCTGATTACGTGGACGAATCCCATTGGGCGGAATGCATGGTCAGCTAAGGTGTACTTTAGATGACGTGGCGGGTAGTTTTGTGATATAATGGGTGACAGCTCACAGCTGGGATTGTAGAGGAGGGTGGAAACGTATAGACATAGGGAAACGTGTCAGTAGAGGTGGGGCCCAAACGGCAGAGATATTATTGTGGCTGAGCTGGCTGGACGGGATTGGTTGGAGAAGCGGTTCGGAGGGACAGGGTGTGTTAATTGTTTTGTAGCGTCACATGTGAATTGGGGGAATATAAATTTTTGAGAAAAATAAGAAGAGAGAAGATTCCCTGCGGCGATCCACACTGTCCGCAATGTGGATTCCAACTAGGCTGTAAATAAAAAAGCAAACAAAAAATCATACAATAATTCAAATACTTATTCTTTTGTTCACTTCAACGATTCTTAATCACGACCTCTGACATGACATTTATCTTTTCAAAATAATTCTTAAAATCTTAAAAGAAATAATTTTTATCAAATTACGATGTTCTGAGCAAGTTCTAGTTATTGTCTTGTTGAAGGCTTTTTTAAACTTATATTATACTAGACTAATTTCTATTTGCATCGGATTTGTCTAACGAAATACTCTATATGTGATTTGAGAAGAAATTGTACGAGTATTATTGGGAAAATTAATATAGTATTATGGGAATACAAATAATTTATGTAAATGGGGAGACAAAGTGAAATGGTGACAGCTGTGATGTGTCAGTGACTTTAATTGCCAAGTGGGCACCCGGGGTGACAGTGAATCATGGATGTATATAAAACCTGAATTGGCAAAGTTAAAGCTGACAAGGTTAAATTTAAAAAAAAATAAATAAAAATTCTTAAAGTTTGACTCGAGCTAAAACAAATTTTATTTTTTAAAGAATTTTTAATTTTTTAAAAATAATTATAATAAATAATGTACAAAAAGTTGTTGGTATCATTGTAAAGGAGAACAAATACAGTGAAATAAATAAGAATAGTAGAAAGTTAGATACCACAGTAAATTTGTTTGAACTGCGTGGTTTCTGGTAGTGAGTACAATAATAAGCACTATTGTACAAAAGCCAAGAGGTTAAGTACAGATAAAAGTAGAAAAAGTTACACTTCTATTGTTGTCTTTATTACTTTTTTTTTTTTTTTGCAAGCATTTATTATTCATTTATTTATACCATTATTAATTTTTACAAGTTTGAATTCCAAATTTAATGTCCCTCCTTAATGTTATCAGTTATCACTACTCCTATCTTTGTGACCAATAGAATAAATAAATTGCGAGTGACGGGTTTTCAAAAAAAAAATAAAATTGCGAGTGACTCAACTGGCCTACAGGTTTTCAAATATTTGTATTATTATCTTTTGTTATTTTGTTCCCAAAATGGTAGTGGTAATTCAAGGCATGCGCTTATATATAAATACTTGTACCAAACAAGTTACCTAAACATAATACTATAATAGTACAAATGTACAATACAATTGAACTAAAGACAATTCAACTAAGTTGGTCAGACAATTGACTTTTTTTTTCATATTGATTTTCTTATTGAGTTAAGTATTAAGATGTTCGAATTTGACTCAACTTAATCATTACTCAAGTTTGCACTCAAGTCCATTTCTGGCTGAGTGTTTACTGCAATCACATCTGATACTGGTTCATTCACCTCTTCTCTAACGGCTTCATTAACTGGTTCACTTACAGGTTCATTCACATCTTCTCTAACAGCTTCATTAACTGGTTCACTCAAAGGTTCATTAATTGATTGAGGAGTTTTCTTTGTTCTAATCCTCTTCTTTGGATTGAGCTACATTGAAAAATAAATTCTAGTTACCAACACTAATAAACAATAAACAAAATTGGCAAAAATATGATTCACAAAACAAAATAAATAACCTCAAATTTTTGTGCAATTCATAAAATTTTCATGAGCAAAAGTTTTAATTATGAGTTTGAAACAAATAATCACATTGAAACAATGTCGTTACGCTATTGATTGTTATAATGAACATATTTGAAATCACAATATATTTATGTATTAATTATTTGAAATTACAATATATTTATGATTTCAATTATAAAGGGGAAATGAGAAATTATACAGAAAATATATACCTTTTACAATAAAATTAAAATGTGAGCAAAAAATGCAGTGAAAACTATATTCAGCCCAAAGAAAAAACAAAAGTTCCGACCTGCCGGAATCGAACCAGCGACCTGATGATTATCTGCTTTCAACTACAGTCATCCGCTCTGCCAACTGAGCTAAGGTCGGTTGTTGATAATGTGGTCTAAGTATATTTATTTAATACCTATATGTCAATATTGTCATCTTTCAATCATTATTTACCATCAGAGAGCATGCACGGGATAAATAATATTTTATAACAATAGTCCACAAAGGACCATAAAGAAATAAATCAGCCTAAAGAAATAAAAAAAAATTAATTTTTATCAAAGTACAATAATAAGCACTATTGTACAAAAGCCAAGAGGTTAAGTACAGATAAAAGTAGATAAAGTTACACTTCTATTGTTGTCTTTATTACGCATTTATTTAAACGATTATTAATTTTTACAAGTTTGAATTCCAAACTTAATGCCCTCCTTAATGTTATCACTGCCCCTATTTTTGTGACCAATAAAATCAATAAATTGTAAGATGTGACTCAACTGGTCTATAAATTTTCAAATACTTGTATTATTATCTTTTGTTATTATACTATTGTTCCCAAAATGGTAGTGGTATGCTAATAGGTTTCAAGGCTTGCGTTTATATATAAATACTTGTACCAAACCAGTAACCTAAACATAATACTACAATAGTACAATACAATTAAAATAACTACAATTCCAACTAAGTTGGTCGGACATTTGACTTTTATTGGTCTTATTATTGAGTTAAGTATTAAGATGTTCAAATTTAACTCAACTAAATCATTACTCAAGTTTGCACTCAATTTGGCATGAAACATATCAAATTTAAATATTTTTGAACAAAAAATTTCAATAGTAGTAGTAGTGTTGCAGCAGCAACAAAGTAGCAGGACTAGTAGTAATAGTTTAGTATTTTTTTTTTAAACATATTGCATCGTACTCACATAATATGGAATGAATCTATTTCAGTTGAGTCTTAATTGTACTTCATTCTTGAATAGCTTACCTAGTAGTAGTAATAGTAATATTTTTTTTTAACATATTGCATCGTACTCACATAATATGGAATGAAACTAATTCAGTTGAGTCTTGATTGTACTTCATTCTGGAATAGCTTACCTAAGGATGATGCAACATTTTATTTGCAAATTAGATCGTGAATTAGTGCCCACCATGCGCATTGTGGACCTTGTCCAAATTATGTACATATGATTAACATATCATGTATATAATATATTAACTACAAGTATATATAATATGTTAATTATAGCTACATAATATAGATCAAGGTTTACAATGGACATGATAATGAACCTTAGTTGAAGATATAACAATTGCATTTTATTACAGTAGGTTTATGATTAATACATGACAATTTTTCTAGACTACCATAATTGAAACCATATGGACCAACTTAATTATAACTTATTTTGTCTTATATATAAAACATTCTTCTTAAGTTGTGCTTTAGCATTTAACCTTCTTTTTTGTTTAAAAAAAAAAAAAAACTATTTTGGTGTGAATGGTGTCGTTTCATTACCGATTTTCTTCCTAATCATGTACAGTAGATGAGTTGGAATAGGAAGAATCAAGCAAAAATATGATTCACAAAACAAAATAAATAACCTCAAAATTTTGTGCAATTCATAAAATTTTCACGAGAGAAAGTTTAATTATGAGTTTGAAACAAATAATCACATTGAGACAATTTTGTTACCCTATTGATTGTGATAATGAACATATTTGTTCAATTATATCAGATATATGTATTAATTATTTGAAATTACAATAAATTTATGTTTGTGATTTCAATTATAAAGGGGAAATGAGAAATTATACAAAAAAAATATACATTTTACAATAAAATTAAAATGTGAGCAAAAACAGTGAAAACTATATTCAGCCCAAAGAAAAAAGGAAAGTTCCGACCTGCCGGAATCGAACCAGCGACCTGATGATTATCTGCTTTCAACTACAGTCATCCGCTCTGCCAACTGAGCTAAGGTCGGTTGTTGAAAATGTGGTCTAAGTATATTTATTTAATATCTATACATGAATATAGTCATCTTTCAGTTACTATCAGAGAGCATGCATAGGATAAATCCTATTTTATAACCATAGTCGACAAAGGACCACAAAGAAATAAATTAGTCTAAATTTTCCATAGTTAACCAGCTCAAAACAATCAGATCTATAGATTGTTCCTATTGGAAAGTTGTTAGTCTGTAGTTATAAGTTAAGACTGATTAATTATATTTTGAGTTTGCTTATAATATGATATGAAATGTTTGAAGTTTGTTGAGTTGCGTTGTGCGTTATGCCGAATTAAAGGTTCACTGCATATGAAGACAGCTATCAAGAGAAAAGAAAATAGCAGCCATAGTTGAGAAGACAGCACTAGAAAAAGGGAGTCTCATGATTCAATATTCTTTCACATAGACAAAGGTCTTCACAGCCATATGCTTTTCTTAATATATGCAAGTGTTCTTAAATCTCAAAACAAACATTCTATCAAAGTGGGCAAATCATTGATCAACCAGAATCTGAATTTGATGCTAAATTTCTGCCATGTTTTCAACTTTTTGCCAATTTCAGGTAACAAAGCTTTGTGCATCAAGAATAACAAAGCTTTTTGCAAATGAACAATTCATATATTCCTTTTATGGGAGTAATACTACAGGAGAGAATTACTTAATGAGAGTATATTCACCAAAATACTTCTGAAAATTAAGTATTAGAGAATTTGTGCAGGTCAATCTATTTGGTCTAAGAATCATATTTCATAGCCTTCCATCTTTCTCAGCCTTATATTTCTACAGGAGTCTGGACAAATCGCGACAAGAAATACTTCTTCATTCTTATGATAAGTGCGAAGATAACATAGCACGGAACATGAAGAGCTCCAACTCCGAAATACCTGCAATTTTATGTTGTCACTAATGCTCGCTCACTATTATGACTTAAACCCGAAATAGAGTGAGAGATTAAGTAGGATATATAACATGATGAATTGTCTAAAGTACAGTAGAGCATACCATAACGGAGCATATTGAGATGACAAGTCTAGAAATGAATAAGGCCACCTGTTTGAAACAAGTAATTTATAGATATTTATGAAGATAAAAAAAAAAAAAATGGTTTCAACTTCAAACAAATGTAGGGAGTTGATGGTTATAACTTATAACATTGAAAATGTATGCGTACCATAGTGAAACGCACATATGGATGATCCACTGGAAAGTGACAAAAACGCATGTCCAAAGGATGAAATATGCAATTCGGAAGAAAGGGAATCGCTGGAAGAAGCAATTATAAACAGGTTAGACATAGCGAAAGTGCCACAATTAGCTTAGTAGGAGATTGGTTATTTGGTTAAGGAGCTTCTACTTACGAGGCGATTTAACATGACATCGCCCAAAAGGCAAACAGCATTTACAGAATGCATGCAAATGACCAGCTGCAAGTATATAAGCAGATTGTCAACTCAGTAACCGGTATGAAAACAGGTATAAAAAATGAAACAACTAAGTACTGAGTATAACGCATGAATAAACCATTCAACACTATAAACATTCACATCACTACTTCGTCTAACAGAACAAGCAAAAATAAGATAGGATTAAGCTAGTAAAATTGAATTAAACGGGGAAAGAAAAATAAGGTAGAAGTAATGATGTTTGTTGACTCACAAAATTTAACTTGTAATCATTGGTAGTGAGAAATGGGTAAATTATGAGCCAATAAACAAAGTCCGTAAGCACCACTGCCCCTGCACACATCTACAAGTAAAGTGGAGAAGAAGATTACAACTCTTGGGAGTTGTTACAACAAACTTTGTCAATATAACCGTTCAGTTATTAGGAAACACAAATTTTCCAGATGAACTGTTTCCGTCAACTCGCTTCTTGCATTTGAAAATTGCAGCATGGTTTAATTTTGCATCCAAATTGAGTGGAGAGTTCTTACCTGGAAAATGATTTGCAAGGCATAGTCCCAAAAGCCTGCAGCATCCAGAAGAGGTGGTTCATCTTGGGGATTCAAGCTACTGGGTATGCAAGGCGCACTTGCATTATCCCCAAGTGCAGGAGCCACGTAAGTGCCTCTCTCGGCATCTGAACTTACAAAGTTGACCCTCTCAGCAGAGATTTCTTTACGAGATTTCAACCCGTAAATGGATAGTACAGATCCTAGCTGCAACATTTAGTTGAAACATGATCAACTTGTGTCAGAAATAAAGATCTGTAACAGGAAAATCAACAGAAAAACACTACACACATGCACATATCCCATAAAACCTGAATTATTTAGGAAAGGAGAAGTGTTGTTTGCAGAAGGGAATACAAATTTCTTTGTTCTTACTACTACATAAGTTTGTAAATAAAATTATGAATTAAAATATAGGGGCGCACAAACAAATATCATACAGAGACAACCTTATTTTACCAGAACATGTATATAAATGCATTCTAGTGATAGTTATAGAGCAGATTAGCATACCCCAAAGTAGATGGTCACCAGAGTGAATGTCCACCTATTTTGCAAAAAATGAAAAACAAAATGTAACTTTTATGAGGACAACAGAAAAGTGGAACCTGCATGTTCTATATGAGTAGGCATTAGAGAGAGATTTAATAATATATCTTTGTTATGTGCATCAAATAACCCCCAAATAAAGCTTGAATTGGCTGAACGGCAATTAGAATTTCATATGAAACTGCTTGTCTTGTAAATGGGAAATTCAGTGATGTAATTCTTGGAATCAATTGAGCAAGTGATGGCATGGTCAAGGTCTGAAGGACAACTGGACAAGAGGGTTGAGCATTGAAGTTAAAACTTCAATGTTCGAACAAGCAATCAAAGTGTGTCATACATGTAGCTACACTTTAAAAACTGGCCATAACAATAACTAATGAGGTGACAAAATGCACCAAACGAAAATGAATTGCAAAAATACAATAGAATCCACACTTCAATGTGTGCTTGCAACACATGGATGCACTAATAGAGTTTGGCCCAAGAAACTACTGGAGAAAATAAAGAGAAAGTGGTAAAAATGTCCTTACTGAGTGTAATAGTAAAATATGCCACCACCATGGACGACGGCATCTGCAGTGAGCAATGCAAGAAGCACCAGAAAAGCAAGTACCCTGTAAGTAAGTAGACAAACAGGGTGGATGGATTTGTGACATGTCTTCCAAACTTCATCCTTGTGCAAAGTCCCTATTTTTTCTTGCCGATCCTCCCTCTGCTGATTTCTTGATTTTGGTGAGCCTTCATACCTCCAAACTATCAGTGCAGAAACCACCATAGCTGCAAAGACCCATACGGCACAGACTAGGAATCTCCAGTTCAACCAGTAACCTAGAGTATTTGTGTCGGATGTCATGATTGGCCACCAAGTGTGGTTCGAGAACCCTATCGAGAAGTTCATTTCAGTTCTATTTGTTCAAAAACACCAGTTCTATAAACTAAATTCTCAATAACAGAAAACACCTAACTGCCAATAATTCCCTTGAAAATGCAATAACTCAAAAACCAAATATACGGTAAACGGTAGGTAGGGCTAGGAATTAGTTAATTATACGGAAATTTGGTAGAAAAGAACCCAAATTTGCTAACGAAATGGAGCTCACTAGTTCAATGGAATCTAGTTCTTTCTGAGACACAAACAAAGCCCTTTTGGACAATTTTGGAAACACTTGAAGGGCAGGAAACAACCTTAATCCATTACAGTCAGAAAACCTGTTATTCTATTACTAAAAAAAGAGAACAGAATTGTAACCAAAGTAAAGTAAAGCCAAACACATGTTCAAATTCCAAACAAGATAATGCAGAGAATATGAATATTAAGCCTTGACAACCATTAAAGATGCTCTATTTCTTCTCTCAGAAGAACAATTCCCTAACCCCACCCAGGCTCCCTCCAACCCCAAGAACACGTACATATATACTATATATAAGACGTGTAGACAAAAAGTACAGAGAAAACACATGATCGGGGGGCATACGAGTAAGGGCAGTACGCAAAAGGAAAGAGAGTTGAGAGTAGAGAGTACCACTACTTGATTCGTGCAATCTTGGGAATCAGTGCATCATTACCCTTTCTCTGTGAAATATGATTGTGATGAAGAATCAAAACCCCAGGCGGGAAATGGGGAATCTGCTATAGTGCTAATTAATCCTCAACGATAACCATCCGATGCTGAATTTGCGGGGTTTAGTTTGGAGGTCCGTTCAATCGATGGGTCCACGGATACAGTACTGAAGGATGCAGTGGGAGAGAGAGATGTCGAATTGAAGAAAGAAGAGAGCTGCAGAAAGAAAGAAAGAAAGTAGTCCACGCGGTTTATCATCATCACCTTCTTACCTCTAAATCTCTAATACTCCGTACTACATACGCACTTCATTTTCAACGTTGTATTCCTCGTTCGGGAATTGTGAATCAAAACTAACTCCATTACCATTGCTAGCAAATTATATCGTGGACGGCAAAGCAAAATGACGTGGTTTTGATTAATGAAAACAGACGGATGTTACGGCTTCCGTTCTGTGCCATTCACTTTCAGTTCATATATACTGCAGTTACATTTCAACACAACTGCAGGTAGTTACATTTCAACACAATTACAATTACATTTCGATATAAGTACAGTTTCATCCGATAATATAAAAACACAAATGTAAAAGGGTTATTCAGTATCAGTTCATATACACAACTACAGTTACATTTCGATATAATTACAGTTTCATTCGATAATATAAAAATAAATGTAAGGCAGTATCTTTTGAGATGAACTGTAATATCAGTTACGGAGCTCCGTCTCCCACTTACTGAAATGACGTCGTTCAGTGACCACGGTCCACAATGCATTGTGGACCGTGATCCATGATATAACAACTGACTATTGCCATTGCACATAGGTGGTCTTATCTTTTTGTTTAGTACTACTAACTCGGTTATAATATAATATTTGTTCATATGGTAATCAGCAATTAGTTGATAAATGTTAGCAATTTCAACCATTAGATTGTATTAAGAATTTGTAAAAATATACTCCATATTTAATAAAATTAATTTTGACTATTGACGATTAATATGTAAAAAAAAATAAAAAATTTGTATAAAAATGTATTATTATTATTATATAAAAATAAAAATAAAACAACAACAATAATAACAACAACAACAATAATAATAAATTCAACATCGTAACAAAATGAGAAAAGAGGCATTGAGCTCCTCTATCCGGTGTGGGATAGGCAAAGGGAAAGGAACCTTGGAATCTTGGTTGTCAATTTTTTTTATTAAAAAAATTTTATAGGATTTTTTTTAGTAAATTCGCTACTCTAAATTGTTATTTACCAATGGTCTTTTCAGCATTTTTGTTTGGTCAAAACGCTGAAAGTGATAATATTTTATTTACCAAATAAGGTCGTAGCATTATTCAATTAAAAGTGCTAAATTTAAATCATTTATAATTTAATTTAGTATTAATATACTGAGTATAAAATTGTTAAAAGCAATTCATTGTTTTTTAAATCTGAAAAAGTATTTTCAAGATATATTTATTGAGAACAAATTTGTTAATTAGTAAAACGATCCATATCATCTTTAATTTGAACTTCCTTTTTGTGATTTCAATGAATTACATCTAGGTCAAAGCGCATAGACAAAAAATGATAATAATGTTTTACATTTTAAATTATTTTAAAAAGTGAACATTTTCAATTATAAAAAACCATTTAATATTTTTTAAAGAAATATCTTTTGAGTGAGAATATAGTATAGTGGGGAGTTGGGGAAAAGTTATTGTCTACTTTGTTAGGTAGAAGTTAAAATGTGGTAGCAATTTCAAGTATGATTATCAATCAATAAATATATGTAAAATTATAATATATATAATTATATTTGATTTCTATTCTATTTAATTTCAATATTTTATATTAGTTGTCTTAGAACAACCTCATTAGTTATGATTTATAGGAATTTTTTGTCATGCCAATTAGGAGAGAGATGAGAGATAAAAAAAGTGAAGAGAAAAAGAAAAGGAAAAAAATTCTAATAGATTTTTTTTAAAAGTTGCTTTTGTGCGCGCACCATGCTGGGCGCATCAATAGCTCAAACGTGTGTTTTGCACATCAATTTTCAACCCACGTGGGGCCACAAAAAACTTGATTTGCATTAATAAAAACCTTTAAAAAAAAAAAAACTAGCTTTCCCATTTTGTTCAAAAATCATTGTTTAGTTTTTTTTTTCTTTTTTTTCTCTGAAACCATTGGGCATCTACATTTTAGTGGTACTTTTTATTGCTCTATGAGTTAATTAACTAACTTGGGAGCATTTTCAAAAAAAAAAAAAAAAAAAACTAACTTGGGAGCAGGAGATAGAAAAAGAGTTCATTAACTTTAAGTTTTATTATATCTTAATATTGAGAATAAATCAATATGAATTTAAAGTTATAGTTGTGCATTTACGTACGAACGTTATTGAGAAATGTTTTGAATAGGTTTCAATCAGGACTTGACTATTATGTTAGTTTCATCTCATGAGATACAAATGCTGGTGAAATAATTTATGTTAATTTTTTTTTTTTAAAGTGCATGTGATGACATGCATTATTATATATTGTGATTAAAAATTGCCTAAGATCCGCATCGTGCGTTTTACGGTGGCATTATTGCCATGATTAGAACTTGGATAATCACTCCCTTTATGCTTAATTGTCTTTTTGACCAAATTATACAATTTGCATACTTAATTAATGATGAGGTTTAATTTTTATATTGCTTCCTATTAGTTACATATTTTTAGTTTGTGATTTTTCACTTGAATATATTGGTTCTCATCTCTCATGATGGCAGTTTAATTTTGTGCATATTTTATCTTTACTTTTACGAAAAAATTCAAAACCGTTGTTCAAGAATAGACACTGGGTGAAGTAGCTAACCGGCTCAACTAAGAAGCTAAGAATAAGCCATCCCAACATGAAGTTAAACTTGTGATTTCAAAGACACAAACTTACTGTCTGATCTGACCAACTTAGTTAGGGCCGAAACCAGTATTGTCTCATATTGGAGGTGTTTGGAAAATGTCTAATCTGTCAAAATTTGATTTGTTTGACGAGAAAAATAACTAAAATAAGTATTTGATAAGCTAGGGGTATGCCAAACAAAGCTTACATATATATCTAATATCAGCTAATTGTGAAGAATTAATTTATCAAACACCTTTTTATAACCAACTAATACTCTGTACATACTATGAGCTAGCTAATCAAAACAACTAATACAATAAACTATCAACTAATTGTCAAATACTCCATTTTCAACTCCTTCAATTCTAGCTTCCATCAATTCAAACACGTACACTTGTATTATTGGGAGGCATGTCGTAAGCGACATTATTTCGAAAATTACAAACGACTTTAATCACCACCTAATAAATTATTCCATCACCTTTTAATAACTTATATTGATAGAAAATTGACAAATATCACGATGAGGTGTATGTACTAAGTAGTGGAGGACACTTGTGGTCCCTAGAGAAGTGTGGATTGTTGAGTTATTGTAGCAATCCTTAAAATTTGCGTAGACATTGTTAAAAAATCATATAATTATCGATAAAGATAGATGTTTATATTGAAAAGTAGAAATCCAAATGTGTGTGTAAATATATGTATATATCGTAGGATCCTCTTGCATGATAAATACACATACATAAAAATATACCATGACACATACAATAATAGTGAATGTATGTATTTACAATAGTGATGACTTTTATAAATTAAATTTATGCACCTAAGTTAATGACTCTATGTACATGTAAATTTATTTTTAAAAATGAGTATAAGTATCATTTCGACGATATGAATTAGAGCTTTTAAATTATATATTTTTATACATAATTTTATTTACACTTAAATAAATAAAACAAGAGTTAATTCTATTTTTGGTCCTAGATTTATAGGTGTGAGTCCACTTTAAGTCCTTTTTTATTAGAATATCCACTTTTGGTTCTAGTATTATTGTGACATGACTATTTTTGGCCCTTTATCAACAAAACAGTTTAAATATCGTTAAATTCAAGGATGTTTCGGTCTTCAATTATGGATGTTTTCAAAAATATAAACATAAAAAATATAACGGTTCAACATATTTTGTATAAAAAAGATTGAAATGCCTTTGTATTTAACGATATTTTGGCGATTTTATCGATGAAGGACTAAAAATGGTCATGCCGCAATAATACTAAGACCAAATGAGGATGTTTTAATAAAAAGGGAGTAAAAGTGTATTGTCACCTATAAATCTAGGACAAAAAATGGAATTAACTCCTAAAACAATTAAGAAAGTATAATATTTTTATTTAAAAAAAAAAAAGAAAAAGAAAGTATAATATTTGGATCAGCTTCACCTTGGACTATATAATTACGGACTGTACAAGACCTATAGCTTCATACCATCGGCCCAAGAAACGGGAATGACTTGTGCCCAATATAACACAACGTTTTTTTTTTTTTTTTTGGGGAAAGAACACACCGTTAAAATATAATGGGGCTTACTAGCTTCAGATTAAAATAATAATAATAATAAATTAAGAAAAAAAGACATTGAATTGCCAAGTACTTTGTATTCAGTTGACATCTCTGTAGCTTTTTTTGAGTAGATGCCACAGGATTGAACCCCATTTGGTGGGTATAACATATGAAGAAAGTATATTGAACAGATATTACTCTCTAACAAGAGTTAATATTACTAAAGAAACGCAATGCAAGTTATAATATTGTATACCTTGAATATATTACTCACCAAAATAATTTACCTAATTATTAAATACTAAATTAAACCATATATATTATACTATGAAGTATACCATTTATTATTTATACATTTACCAATTATAAAATATAACCAATCAACACATGCATAAAATCTTGAAGAAAATTATCAAATAAATAAATCATTTACAATATTTTACTTAGACAAACATCTTTCTATTGTAAATACATATATGACTTATGTCATTTATTGATTTATTATATATAAAATTTTGAATCATTTTAATGTAATCATAATTTCAACGTTGTGCATGCACTTACTCTCATGAATTGCTTGTATAATTTCATTGATGGAATTGCGGCAATATAATACCAAATCATATCATAGGGTACTGTAAAAAGTTTAAAATATCACATCTTAATTTGATGGTTCGGAGATATTTTCCACTTAACAAAGTGATATTCTTATTTATAGAAAGGGAGCAAGAGAGATGAGAGATAAAAGATGAAAATGACATGCAAATATATTACTCACCATTCATAATGCATGCATGTCTTTTTATTTCAACAGAGCTAGCAATCATCTTCAATTCTATTATTGGCTTTAATTTGTATGCCTACTTGGTTAAGTAATGAAAATATCTAACAATTATCCTGCGCTAAGTGATGTTTGTTGAGTCCAGGTGTGTTCATATGGTATTCCTTAATATTTGATTATGATTGGAAAAGAATGAGTGCTACCCTCCATAGTGAAATAATGGGCCTATCTTTCCATGACCTTTTCATGGTGAGATAATGGACCTTCATGATCATTCATTGTAGGATAATGACTATTCAAGCTAAGCAGAAATATACAGATTTATACCTTAATTTAGTTGCTCATAGCAATTATTATTCCTCAACAGCTAGTTCGATGATAACAATTCTTCTATTTTTGAGTACTATTAACTCTATTACAATGTAGTATCTGTTCATAGCTACTTTCTCAACCAAATGGAGCCAATATCGCCTTCACTGAGGCTCGAACCTACCTCCTCTCATGTAGGGTGCAACCGGGTGCCACTAGACCACAAGGTCTTTGGCACTTTCTCGAGTTAATTAGTTGAGCTATTAATTAGTTTCTCCAATTATCATTGTATTTGGTCCTATCAAGCTGATTGAACTATCATGCTTTTGAACACAAAAACTCAAAATATTATACTCCATCGGTACACAAAAAAACACAAGGAAATTCATATAGATTTGCATATATTGATGCGTACATTTGTACATTTGTAATCTAGCGTGCCAAATTACAGTACTAATTAACACATTAACACCCTTTATTATTAATTATTAATAATATAATATATTTTTTTCACAACCGTGTAGGGAGTATATATATGTATATTTCAGAAAATTTTCAAACAAAAGAACAAGACAAGAAATGTAAAATCATGATGGCATTTCCCAATCCAATCACACCTGGAAGGCTCGGACGCTTCAACTACCAAGTGGAACCCATCTCAACACCCTCCGTCCAAACTGTACTAAACAAACCTTAATTTCATCAACACTCCGGCGTTTGCGTGCGGTCTCTCCGAGGATCCTGGCAGTAATCGTACACCTTATGGTTCCTCTGCACCCACGCCATGGCCGCGTACTGCTGCGCGCTCAGCCCCGTGTACCCGCGCGGCGAGCTCGGGGTCGGCCGGCACCACGCGCCCGCCGACGCCTCGCAACCGCCGATCTTGAAATCTCGGTACCGCCCCACGAACGGCTGGTAATTGTAGTCCGCCTTGTACTTCCCGTTCTCGGTGGCCCACGACGAAGCGTCCCAGATCGAGCCGTACACGTACATCGGCCGCTCCGGAAACGTCGCGTCGCTCTTCCGAGGGTACCGTCGGATCGGCACGTCGTCCACGAAAAATCTGTAGTCAACGTCGCCGCAACAGTGAGCCGACACGTTAGGAGACTAAATTACAAAACTTTATGATTCGTGTGGGGGCGACCTTATTGAATACAAACAATTTTCAGACAAAAATAGCACATTAAGGGTTCCTGTCACCTACAGAACAATCATTAATATAATCCAACTTTATGTAGTATTACTCGTCTAGTGTTTAACTAATCCCGGTTAGTGAATCATTAAAGCTATATTTTTATCCCAATAATATTATAAAATTATAAATTAACGTTAATGATCGAAGTCGCGTCAGATGATTTGATATAAAAGAAAATTAAAGGAATGAGACAATAGAGGATAGTGTTACCGACATGATCTCATTAGGATTCCAAAGAATAGCATAATGGTGAAAAGACTGAGTGGGGTCGAACCAAAGGTGGAATTGCATTTCACGTCCGATGATGTGGCCGTCGCCGCTTCCTCGTATGTACACATTGGTTTGCAAGGTGTACGGCTTTCCCGGCGTCGTTCCCAGGAACTCAATGTCGATTTCGTCGTGGTACCCCGGATACTGCTCGGTGTTTGAAAGCTGACATACACAATAATATAATATATCAATTAGAACAATTCAATAATTTTTTTAAAAGAATTATTCCTGTGATTGATCAAGTTCTCACATAGAAAGAAGTTATAACGCCGGCAGTATAACCAGGCTGGAGCTTGACTGAAGCCCCAAAATAACCTGACCGATATGAACGGAGAGATTTGAATCCGCTTCCTGTACATTAGATAAAACTCAAGTGTTATAACTTGATGATAACACAAACTTATAAGTCGTGGTGAGAAGTTTCAGTTGTCACTGTCACCTTTACACGTACACATATGCACTAAAGAAAGATTATAATGTAAAAATGAAAAAGAAGTAATTAATGCATGTGAGACGACCGTACCGCCTCCGGTTCGATCCAACCAGATTGCTAATGTGCCCTGATTGTCCAAAGATTGATGTTGAGAACCCCAAAGGTTACTATAACCCTGGTAAAACCCTAGGGTTCGAACTCTAGAGCTTGGGTAGTAGCCCGGGGAAGGGGGACCCTGGGCATTGCTTGAAGGGAGCAACACCAGAACTAGAAGAGAAGAAAGTAGCTGAAGAGCCATATTCAATTCTTGGATGGAATTGAAAAGGAAAAGCTGGAAGAAAAAAAAAAAAGAAGACAAAAGAAAGAAAGATAGTACTTAATCCACAAAAGTTTATGTGGATAAACAATGTGTGTACTTGAGTGGTTGGATATGAATATTGAGAGCAATGCACAAAGGGTATATATATAATAGGAAGATTATTGCAGGGTCCCACGGGAGATGGATGAATATATTGATGATAGGCTGACAAGGTTGATGGAAGTTAGAAATATAGACACAAAATAAGAAACAATTTTGATGGTAAGTTGTTGGTGTTTCGACTTAGGCATCAACAGTTAGCCAACACGATTGGTCTAAAATTAAGAAAATTTGCTAAGGAAATTAAGAATAACTAGCTCTGTTGTGAAATATTATTGCCTGAAAAAGGTTTCGAACCCTTTAGAAATTATCTTTAGGTATTTATACAACTCAAACCTAATTATGATATACTTTCAAAAAAAAAACCTAATTACGATATTCAACCTATAAATTTAGAAAAGTAAATCTCACAAACCATGTACATTAATTACAAATTGATTGTCTAAAACCACGGGGAAAGTAATCTCCTAAATTAAAAACAAATCATTCCAGTTGTTCCTTCCAAAAAAAAAGTTAAACGCCTCTTGAAATTGCGGATTGAAACAGGCAAAAATCAACCACTTGAGCCGAGGTTTAATGCAAGACAATCGGTGACCAACCCATCATTGGTGGTGAAATATTACACTATTCTGATTTCATAAAAAAAGTCATTTCAATATTATTAATTAATTGATAAAACTGTCAATGACATTGTGGTCTAGTAGCACAAAGTGACTCTTACAAATGCGAGGTCATGAATTCTCGCTTCAGTGGAGATGAATTGACTTGGTATTGACTCACCCAAGTAACGTATCCAATCAAAGTGTAATGTCAGAAGGAGAAAAGTTTGAAAGAGTGAGCACCTAGCATTAATCTATAATCAAATCTTTAGCAATAAAAATAAGTTTTAGTAAAAGTAATCTCTTTATTAATTATTGTTATTATTTTTCGATAAAATGGAGGGGACTATCAAAAAAAAAAAAAATCTAACTAGAAGAAATAGCAACAATCCTCGATGAGGAAATTAACATCAAAATAAATAAATATATAACACACACATATATACTTCATCTTTATTTATCATATTTATTATTCTTCATTCGTCAAACAAATTATTCTTTCTTCGTTTATTTTCTTTAACATGTTATTATAATTTTTAAATTCATTTTTTGTATAATTTTTTAAAATATAAATTTTATATACTAATATTAAACTAAATATTACAAAAAATTGAATTGTAAATAACTTAATTTGAGTGAAATTTTATTAACCAAATCTATATTTAATACATGAAGCTAGGATGACATTTTTCTTTTATTTTTTCACTTGTCGGTGATTTTATTCCCATTTTTCTCATGATATAAGTTGTCACTCTCCATTTGCCCAATCATATAACAAGCTAAGTAATGGTCCCTAGTTTAGTTGATAACTTTAAACTTTTGACAAGAATATACAATCAAATAAAATCATTGTACTCTCATAAATGGAGTACAAACATTATTATTAATCTTTTGTCCACGCCACCTTAACATTAAGGTGAGATAATATAGGACTACTACCTTCGTCTATTGCTATTTGGACCACGTTACGGAATTAAACATTTTCATCATCTAATGCGAAAATATAAACATATCCATTTTAAAAAAAATAAAATGAGATGAGGCCGATCAATTCATATTAATTAATGAATTTAAAACATTTTACGCAAAGTCAATTTCACACTTATTAGAAATTGTCCCAATACCTTTTTTCAAAACATGCCTAAAATGTTTATTTTATATATTTGGTGTATGTTTATTTTCTCATTTTTATTTTCTTTTACTTTTGTGCCAACTCAATTTAAAAATTTCATCGTACACGCTCTTTGTATTACTGGTTATTGCAAGATATATATATATATACATGAATCATGTTCTAATTATTTTAAATAAAATGTACCAAGCATATCCTTAGTGCTGAAAATTGTATTATTAATTATTTGATTTTGTAATATCAGTAATTTAATTATTTAAGAGGAAAAAAAAAAAATCAAACATACCATAGGTCATGCACGTGACTCGACAAGCCGACACTGATAATCGCCACGCAGAAGAATTGCTCACAGCCTCATTTTCCTCCCTATTTTCAACTTTCCATTACGTTGAATATAATCTTGATTATAACAGGTGCGCCCAATACAATATTAACGAGGTGTATTCAATACTACTCCGTATTATAAAATTTTAAAATAATAATTTTATAATTTTTAAATGACTTATAAAATTTGTTTAGATTTATATAAATTTTGTAGAAATTGTTACAACTATAAATTAAATACAGATTTACAAATTATGGAAGAAGTGATACATCACTTTTTAAAAGATTTAAAAAAAATATAAATTGAATAATGTCCAAAATTTTAAATTTATAAAAGTATAGACTAAATACATCACAAATATATTTTATAAATTGAAATATGAATAGTATATAAAATTATAAGTCTATTGGTGCACCTAAAATTAAATATGAATGCATAGAAAACTCGACACCATATTGAGATGGAAGTATCAACTTAAATAAATAAAGAATTCCAAATGTCAATTCAATTTAGAACCACAATAACATATTGCCATATATGTCGACTACTTGGGTCCGGCCTACTACTAATGATAATGCAAAATTTAGGGCAAGTAGCCAAGTAGCTAGGCTCCAATTGATTTTATAAGGAGCATGTCAAAATAAGCAAAAAACCAGAAAACAAGGGTCCATGAGCCTCATTTGTACAACATATAGATTTCGTACAATAACTCACTTCAACTAGAATTCAAAAACATAAATAAAACTCTCTTGATAAATTCGCCGTACTAATCTTTCTAATACGTTTTACCTCTTTTGCGACTTTATGTAATTTGTAGTACGTCTATTACACAGGAGCGGAGTTTACCTAGTATATACACATTCAGGTTGGAGCTACAGGTTTCCATCATCACCCAAAAAAACATATAAATAAAACCTTTATTTTTGGACTTAATTTATGAAATAAACTCTCAACCTTATACATAAACGAATTAAAAATATTTTCTTCTTTAATTTATATGAAAATATGTAGTCACTACCGGGATATATGCTCTAGGTGAACCGGTGGAGATAAATCAGTTTAGATTGTCCATAGCTGACAAGTTCAAATTGAGAAGACCAATAAGCAGCTTCCACAAAGAGTTAAATTTAGAACTTAGGGTTACCAAACCAACTCGATTGTGTTAATTCCGAAATCTTTTCTACAACTAACACATTTTGGTGAAATATTCATAATAAAATTTTACATAAAGTCATAATTGGTTGGAAAGGATCAAAATTCGATCTACTGTTTTCATATCACTCTGTATCTTTAATCCTTTACAGGATTTAAACATGTCATTTACCCATTTGGTAAACATGCGATTACTTAATTAATGGGTATATATGGTATATAGTTCATAATTATGGATTCCTTATAGTCATTGCTTAGATAAGCAGCTCCTTATCTCCAACTCTCCAAGCTAGACAACGTATAAACTTATTATTGCATATACAATCATTTTGTCATTATTTGAGTGTTAATGTGAACACGACATTATCTTTATGTACGTACAATGTCAACGTTGGCTTTGTATAATTGTATGCAACATAATTTCAATATATATAAAAATTAAATTTTAGCCCATCACTATATGTATTATACTCAAGAATTGATTTAAATTAGCGATTCCTTCAGTTATGTGTAACGCAACCACCAGTAAACCCAATAACTTGAATAAGTTAGTAAACGAATTATTAAAGTAATTGTATGATCAAAGATTGAACCTTATATATATTTGTACTATCTTAAAAAAGAGTCGAACTCTATAGGCAAAACCAGATCAACAGCCCCCCTTCCATGAACATATAGTCATATATGCAGTGCTGGCCGGCCGGCTGGTCCTGGTACGATTCTTGACTGTTAAGGATGCTGGTAAGGATGTAATTAAGAAGAGGATCTTCGGCTTGGATGGAGATATATGGGATTGTGGTTGCTACATATTCTCATCTCCGGCTCATATTGTTGACTAAAATCATTGATTTGGTAGGCTATAACTGTCAAGAACACTGTTCATCTGTGTGCATCTCTGACAAGCGACAGCGGCTTTCATGGACTGCAACTGCCACTGATTAATTATGGAGTTGCGACAAAGGGTTTTGTTCATCTCTATGTATGTTCTTGGCCGGCCTTCCATGGCCTACCTCACCTTCTTTTTCCCCCCATTGATAATCAACGTTTTCAAGGAAAGGGAAGCACGGTACGATTTGTCAATTCTTCTTCTGTGACTGTTTCTTTTAAGTTTCTGGATGATGATGGAAATGCGCAATCATTATTCAGGGGTGTGCAGAGGAAAATTATAAGGCGCATGTATAATAGTTTATAAGTCATACAAGAGATGTAAATGGTATTAAAAAGACTGATGTGGTAAATACACCAAGTTATACGATTAGTTCTACGTATTGATTGTAATATGTGAGCTCAGAAATGAGTGATAGTGGGTCGTTGGAAGTTCTCGAGCCGGTATAGATTAGGTGAAATTTCAAAAATCTCCCTCAACAAGCATTTAATGCGCTATTTATAGGGGTTAGGAGGGAGCACATGACGGGCGTTTGGCATGCTCGTCACGTGCCCACATGCATGCACTAGTGCGGTTGGCGGCCCTTCTAATAGGTACATGTGGGTGTCTATTCCTGACAAGCCCATTCTCGGTGGAATCAGGCAAGGTGATATAGGTAGAAGAATTTTTCCCTTTAGCGTAATATAATGGTGTACTGTTCAACTGAGGAGATCCGGTCCAAGCGCTGAGGTCGGGACAGAGCTTAGCTAGGTTACGTTACAAAATGATAAGCGACCTTGATCGGGAGGAAACCCGTCCTCAACTCGTGTCAGCTTAGACCTATATGAAGTCGGTTCTGGTCGGGAAATGCTCCTCGGGAAGCACACAATACATACCGTGCATATATATGTTTGTACATATGAGGGGATATTCCTTATATATCAAAGACCTTTTGAGACAGATGTGCATTGGGTAAATCTTGTTGTAATAATTGACAAATTATGTAAGGAAAAAGTAAATTACATTAAAAACACCATATATGTAAAATGGATAGGACAATAGGACTGTATACTATCTTTCATTTTATTTTTAAAATTTTTGATTTTGGAGGTGCATGTTGGGGCCTATATTGCCGACAGTTTTGTGAAGCTTCGGAGATGTTAACGTGCTGCCGGTTCCATCATCTTTTAACTTAATTGGAAGTTATTGAATTTTTAAAGAATTTTGATTTTATTTCACAAATCTTGGGTGTTGTCTGATAGCGTAGATTCGTATATCTAAAACCTTCGCACGAAATTTTAAACAGTTTGAGATGACCACCCAAATTTGGCACCATTTCAGCTATCTTGTTCTGTGTTTTCAATACATCATATCGTTTCATCAAGGCTCAAATTTTATTATTATTATTTTATTAATAATAAATTATGTATATAAATTGTACTACAAGTCCACTTTAAAATAAATGGTATGATAATTCTATCTAAATTGGTTGAGTTGTAGACTTAAGAATCACAAAGTTACACATATATATATATAAAAGAATAAAAAAAAATTCAAATGTTAAAATTGGTCACACAAATTTTTCGGTTGACCAAAGTGGTTCGAGTTTAACGTTTCTATCATGCATGATAAAGAATTTTTCAACCACTCATACTTTTAAACAGTGGTCAAAAAATTATAAAAGTCTAAAATTTTCGTTCATCGGACTTTTGAGTTGCCAAAAAAAAAAAAAAAACAAAACAAAAAAACAAAAATTGATTATTTTTCAACTATATTCATTAATTAGCTATTTCAACCAATATAATAATAAAATCATATATATACACAATTATTCACGCAATAAAGTTGAGAAGTTTGGACAATGTACCACAAGGCATGTGTTGGGTAAAACTACTTGTCTTAATCCGTTAATCGTTGAGGACAACTCCAATTCGAGAACATGTTTATGTGCATTCTGAGGAATATATGATTTTAGTCCTAATGCACTTATTATTATATAATGCCTAGAGTGGGGCTGCTTGCTCCCTCTCAATGCTGAAAAATAATATATATGGAGTACCACATATAATACATTTTTAATATATTATATTATCTTCTCAAAATTTATAATTTATATGGTAAAATTATAAAATAATTTATTGAATTCTCTCCTTTGTCATCCATTTTAAGTCACTTTGTATGAATTAATTATTTACTTTTATAAATGTTTATAAATATGCTCACGCGAATGGATTTAATATTTACACACACATAGCTTGTCATATAGCACAATATATAATATGCTATAGTTGGACGGGATGAATAGTATTGACTGCTAAAAGAGGAAAGTTTAAGAATAGTGTACAGTGAGGAAATTCAGAAAATTTGAACTAAACAATTAATCCCTTGTTATAATGATTTTGGAAGTCAACCATATACTTTGAAGTGTGTAATATTCCTTGAGAAATGATTATGTAACCGTTATACTCCTCTGTTCACACTACCAAATATGCCTTTGTTAAGCATGCATGGACAGCTCAATTAGTCACATGTGTAAAATTTAGGAAAAAAGATTAGGGATTATTGAGAATGTCTAGCCACTGTGTTCAGTTGATAATGATTTACATCCTCTCAGATACTCTGTCGGATCGGAGCGTGGTGTCCCTTGGGGCTGGGAAAAAAATATGTCTTTGTTAGTGTTTTTTTTTTTTTCATTGTATATAGTAATTGGTTGTAGCCGGGTGTTGGGGTTATTTGAAGGGAATGTACAAGTAATTAAATATTAAATATACAGATTTTCAAAAAAAAAATATTAAATATACAGTAAAAATATATTACTATATATGAGGTTGATGTAGGCTTCAAAATTAATTAATAAATTAAAACAGTGTGACAAGTTTTGTAGACAAAGACATTAATTATGTAATGAAATCCTTAATTGACAAAATAAGCGAAGGTCTTGTGCTCTCTAGCTTACACGCAAAATCTTAAGATATAAGATTTTCTTAATTTCTTGTCATCATCACTACTGCTGATTAGATTAATATGTTGATGTATATATATAAAATGTTGATGTGATGACCTGATTGACATGCATGGAATCACATTAACCTTTTCCATTTCTATGTGCAGTGGAAGGCGATTGAGCTAATTAAGTACTTTACATGCCATTATTACAACTTTTCACTCAGAGTAAATAAATATATATTATTGTTGATTAGTAAAGATTTTAGTTTAGATTAATGAGTTAGATCCACGTAAAGATTATTTCAAAAAAAAAAAAAAGTGACCTTTACACTTGTGCGTACAATTAAGTTATTCAACTAAAAATATACTCTATATGTAATTAGATTATTAAACAAGCAAAAAAGAATACATTTTTTTTTTATAGGTTACCAACATTTTTCTAGTCGAATTCTAGATAATAATTGTGTAGGCGTTTGCTTACATAATTTTTTTTTTTTTAAAAGCTAACATGAACATTTTTTTTTTTTGAAAAGAAAAAGGAGAGGTCTATTGCATAAAGGAAGGAGGAAGGAGTTATCCTATATAATAATAATAATAATAATAATAATAATAATAATAATAATAATAATAATAATAATAATAATAATAATTATTATTATTATTATTATTATTATTATTGTTATTATTATTATTATTATTATTATTAATTTATTTTTTCTTTTTCAAAAATTTTCTCTCGTTTTTTTTTGGGGGGTGCATGCCACCTTGAAAGTATTAATAATTCCACGTAATTAAGTATACGGCTAACCCATAATTAGACTAGTTTATTCATGGTAGAAGGAAAAAAAAGGCTAAAACATTGTGAGGAAAATCGATATCAACCGCGTAATAAGTTTAGTTTTTTTTTTCAAATTTTTATTCATATATTTCTTGTTTACATATATTTTTTTAAATGTTAAATAGCATGTAATATATTGTAGCGTAGATACTTTTGTCAACTTGTGTGTGTAAATTTAAACTCCAAACTTAAAGGTTTCTCACTTTCTATCATGTAAACTAGTGAATGAAGTAAATCAGGATATGCGAGGTTTTAATTGTCTTACAAGCTCCAAAATATTTTTACAGTAAAGTGGAACATGAAATGATTGTGAAACAAGCTAGATTATTAGTTAATTTATTTTATTTTTTTTAAAAAAAAAAACACACACACACAAGGATATGATACTGCAAGAATAATAATTAATTAAGCTTGGGTCCCTAATCATCTTATCCTATCCAAATCATTTAGTTTGGCGAATATATGTATCGGATCATGTGTGTCAATATATACTCCATGATTAATCTCCAAAAAAAAAAAATACTTATCTTTAATTTGGTGATAATGCATGGTGTTCATATGTGGTTCACACATGTAAGAGACAAAATGAATTAAAGACAATGCGGAGTGGCAAACAAACAGGAATTAGGTTGCGAGTGTTATTCATATCTGTTGATTATGAATATATATCGCATCCCACTAATGCTTGCCGATTGATTTTACATTTCAAAGAAAAATATTCTGAATTCAATATTTAATTATATAAAATGTTAAGAATCTCATTAGTAATGTTTTTGTCATGTATTGTTTATTAATTGAATGAAATTAAATGAAAAGAAAAGAAAAGAAAAGAAAAAAGAATGATATGATTAATTCTCCTCCTTCGTACCAATGATTAATTGTCAAGTTATGAATTGAATCATGTAAGGAGTAAAATGTTAATTGGAATGTACTATAAGAAAAATGACTATCAACGAAAAAAGAGTTAATTCCAGCAATGGTCCTCCGACTATGTTGATTTTTCAAAATTAGTCCCCAACTTTTAATTTGGACAATTTAAGTCCCTTGACTTTTAAATTATTTTCAATGTTAGTCCTTTCGTCAAATTTTGGTTACGTTGTGGTCAAATGAAGGGGTAAAATTGCCCGTTCACCTGTTTAATGTATTATTACTTGTGTTTCTCCCGTCTTATACACTATATATATGAATATAATCACTTTAACTGAGATTACACAAAAGACAACACTTTTGTCAAAAACCGTTGTTGTTTCAGTGTTGTCTTTGTGCATTTTTCTTGTAGTGTATACTGATGCATGATCTGAGCAATGTATGATCTAGAGTTTGTGAATGACAATCAAGGTATAGATTATGCAGAAAATTGATTAGTCATTAAAGAATATTGGGTTAACTAAAATTTAAGCTAAATTTTCCCATTCCACTACCATTACTTTCAAAATCAGTTTCCCTTGATAGTAATTTTCTGAGATTTCCTTCAAATTTCCAGAGCTGGCATTTTCTTGAAGTGTATCTATTCGATTATGAATTTGTGGCACAATTTCTGAAAATAATCTATACTCTAGTGGTAGATAAACAATCAGAGCAGACACACCCCTCTGGCGGCCAAGCTCTTCCCACCCTGCTGAGGCACCACAACCGACTCCACCATGGATATGTATTTTCGTCGTGTGAATATGTGGATGTTTGAATGAATTATGGATAAATGATGCTATATGAATAGTTGTGTAAATATGTATGTGTTGTGTATGAAGCTTTGAATATGAGTATGGAGATATGAATGTGAGTATGAAGATTCCAGTATTTTGTATAGTATCAATGTATGAATAAAATATGAATTTTCATACGAATATTAGGTAGAATGGGAATTTGAGTTTTTTAGAGGTAAGGGGGAGAGTTTCTTCCTAAAGAAAAAGTTCTCTAGGGTTTTGGGGTTTATGGTAGGGTTTAGGGTTTAAAGTTTAAGGTTTGGGGTTCAGGGCTAGGGTATAAGGCTAGGGTTTAGGGTTTACGATGGGTTAGGGTTCATGGTTTTTTTTTTTTTTTTTTAAAATTTATGTTCAATATTTATGAAAATACCATCGTCTATTTATAATAGTTGACATTCATATTATTTAAATATTTAGTATTATTGCCCGACGAGTCAATAACGCACCTTCATACCTCATTTAGGGTTTAGGTTTGGGGATATGATTTAGGCTATAGGGTTTAGGGTTTGGGGTATAGGGGTTTTTTTATAACTAAAATGATACCTTATTGTTTAATTTGATTCAAATTACTGATCAACAAGACAACAACCTCAGAGAAGTGGCTTGTGATTCAAGTTGAGTAGCCAGTTAGTAGAAAGTAAACAATATAGAAAAAGAAAATGTACTATTTATAAAAAGGAAATACGAAAGATAAGGGATTGATCCTCCATTGAACCTTCTTGCTAGTTTGTGTTTTCTTTTGTGTTTTCATTTTCATCGTCTACTTCAGCCTCTTTAGCAGCATTGGCTTTAGCTTTGATTTCATGAACTCCTGTCATTTTTTCTTATGCACTCTTAGCTTTTCAATTGATTCCAAAATTAGTTTATAGTCACTACATTGACTTTTAACAGTCGTTTTCTCACGTTTGTTACCCATTCTAAAGAAGCTAGGCGAGGGCTGAGTGGAGTGAGCTGCAATAGGGCTGAGAGAGTTTGAGGAGTAAGGGTTGAGTGAGCTGCAATAGGGCTGGTTATAGGGTTTGGATTAGGGTTATGTTTAGGGTTAGTGTATAAGTTTAGGGTTTGGGGTATGGGCTTAGGGTTTAGAGTTAGGGTTTAGTTGTTAGGGTTTAGGGTTTGGGGTTATGTTTAGGGTATAGGGTATAGGGTTTGGGGTTTAGGTTATAGGGTTTAGAGTTTGGGGTTAGGATTTAGGCTATAGGGTTTAGAGTTATATTTAGGGTTTGGGGTATAGGGTTAGGGTTTGGGTTTAGAGTTTAGCGATTAGGGTATAGGTTTTTTTTTTTTTTTTTTTTTTTTTTTTTTTTTTTTTTAAGGGTAGAAGAAAAATGACATAGGTTTTTAAATGTCTTCAAAACATGCCCCAAAAAAAAATTCAAAACAAACATTCCCTCAAATTAAAAAAATTTCCCTCAAACATCTGTTTTGTCTTCTTTGATCACCTCACCTCACTGCTGATCACGGTTGTCAGTGAAGCTATGAATATTTCTTGCCAGCGATTGCGCAAATTTTTCGTATACCCCGTTCATCCCTCTCAATACCTCAATTTTGTTTTTCTCCGTCTCTAGAATTTCTCTTGCATCTTGCAAGTCCCTTTGCCTTTTTTCCCCCTCCCTTTTTCGCTTCTTCCGGAGAAGGCATAAACCGATACGAATTGCAGCTCGTTCATCACGGTTGGATTGTTCCAGCCTGAGTATCCGCGAGCGTAAATCAATGCGCAACTCACGCATACGCCCAATGTCATTGTGCAAATGCTCGATGTTGCTCATGAGAGCATCACGGTCAATAGTTGCCATCTCGGCCATGAATGTGTTCAGCGGCGGACGGTGGTGTGGCGTGACAACGATGGTCAGTCGGTCGGAGAGCAAAGAGAGGAACGTGGGCGTGAGCTCCGTGCGTGAGGTCTCAGCCCTCAGGTCTGGAGAAGAACTGCGTGCGTAGGAATGGATTGGGTGAGGTCTCAGCCCTCAGGTCTGGAGAAGAACTGCGTGCGTAGGAATGGATTGGGTGAGCCGTGAGAGACTTAGGGTTTTGTTTATTTGTTGGGTATAGGTTTAGAGTTTAGGGTTTGGGGTTAGATTTTTTTTTTTTTCTGAAAAAGTATTCATTTATTTTTATATTGTTGTTAGATATATTAACACAATGTACTACTAAAATCATTTATTTTTTATGACTCACATCTGGCGGTAGATCAATTAGGGTTTAGGTTTTAGAGTTGGGTTTATGGTTTGTATTTTTTTTTATTTTTTTCTATTTAGGGTTGAGGTATAGGGTTTATGGTCAACACATTGTATTACTAAACTCATTATCTGACACTAGATCAGAGTATATTAGAGCTAATATCAGAGCAGTTAAGAGCAGTTAATTGGAGTAGATCAGAGCTAGTATCAGAGCAGTTAATTGGGGTTAGGAGTTAGGGTTTAGGGCATAGGTTTATAGGGTTTATGGTTATGTTTATTTTTTTTTTACCCAAACAAACAATCCTTTGCACAACACAAGTTTTAAAACAAAGTTTGCAACGAAACACATCATTTCTTCCTGGGTGACAAATTTTTCCTGTTTTTAGTGCAACCAATGGAATGATTAGCCAACCCAATGTAGGTTCAAATTTTAGGTTACACCATGTGTGATTCTTTTTCTAGTTCTTTTGATTATTGGGCTCAGTTTGGTGTGTTTTGATTCTTTCCTCGACTCACACTTTGGCTGATTTATATTCTTTCTGCCCCGTAGGTTTTTTTTTTTTTTTTCAAAATAAATAAATTTTTATTATTCAAAAATAATATGTAAACAAAGCTAATATACTCAAAATTAGATTCAATTTGAAGGTGTAGTAAGCAAAATTTGCTAACAAAATGGCAACAGCGGAAATAAAGACTTTTGGATTTTAATCATATCTCGAAATACATTATATTGCCAAAAAAATATCAACGATGAAGAACCCATCCATGTCATCTTCAAAATACACTGACGTTCAATGTGCTAAGGTCTTAAAATGAATCGTCAAACTTGCCAAAATCGTCGCAAAACCAAAAATCGTCGCGAAATCGGTTGTGAGGAAATTTGACGATGAATCGTCGAGGAGCGTTTGTTTCGGAGATTGGAAATCGAAGAAGTTGTCTATGAATGGAATGTCGTTTGTGAAATTGATATCTCCGGGAAGTCTGCCACGCTGGATTGAAACGGGTCCGGTTGTTAAACTGCTTGATTGCTCTCCACGCAATCATGATCCGAACCGTCAGAGTGGACCGCTTCCGACTTGCAATGCGGTTCAGATTCTTCACTGCACTTGCTTGTTCGGAAGCGAATAACCGACGTCAGCGATGGAAGATGGTGGGACTCATCGCTTGACTCATAACCGGAACTCGACGCCGCATTAACCTCTGGCGTCTCAATCGCTGTCAGGCCCACGTAGCTTAAGCGCGGCATTGTCGTAAACCATAGCAGCCTCCTCGACGGTGTCGTAAATCCCCAACCAAAGTCGGACTTCCCGGGTCGGATCTCTGATCTCGACGACCCATTTCCCCCACGACCGTTGCCGAACTCCCCGGAACTTCCTAACCCTGTTAACCGCCGGCGCCGGTGCTTCCTTCACCTCCGCAACAGGCCGCTTCTTGCCGAACTTAACAGCGTCAATATTAATGGTAGTTTCAATATTGATTTCATGGATATATCTCCTTACTCGTCGTCGCTCATACAACTCCTCTTCATCACTTCCGGCCCTCGGGAACATCCCGGGGTTTAAGGCAACGGAGGGTTTAGCAATTTTTTTATGACGTGGCGGTGCTTTATATATTTGATTGGACAAAACGTGAAAGGATCCATAGGGAAAAATGGTTTCAGGGGATATTATTACTTTAAGGAAGAAAGCCAAGGGGACGCCTGAAAGGGAGAGAAAGAGGCGAGTGTGTGAGGAAAATCTGACACCCAGGACCGTAGGTTTAGGGTTTAAGGTTTACGGTTTCGGGTTAAGGTTTAGAGTTTAGGGTTAGGGTTAAGGTTAGGGTTTAGGGTTTGTAGTTTGGGGTTAGAGTTTAGGGTTTAGGCTATAGTGTTTAGGGTTAGAATTTAGGGTTTGTGGTTATGTTTAGGGTTTAGGTATGGTGTTTAGGGTTTAGGGTTAGGGTTTGTTGAGGGTTTAGGGTATAGAGTTAGGGTTTAGGGTGGGTTTAAGGTTTTGGGTTTTGGGTTTTGGTTTAGGGTATAGGGTTTGGCTTTAGGGTTTTTTTTTTTTTTTTTTTTTTTTTTTTTTAGGGTAGGTTTTAAGGTTATGTTTAGGGTTTGGGATTAGATTTCAAGTTTGGATTTAGGGTTTGGTTTTATTGTTAGGGTTTAGGGTTTATGATTTGGAGTTTTTCTTCTTTTTTTAAAAAAAGAACATTCACCCAAGAACATAGGGTCTAGGTTTTAGGGTTTTAGGGTTTAGAGTTAAGAGTTTGGGTATAGGTTTACGATTTAAGGTTAGAATTTAGGGTTTAGGGTTAGGGTATGGATTTAAGGTTGGGGTATGGGGTTAAGGTTTGTGGTTTATGATTTTGGGTTTGGGCTTTATGGTTTCAGGTTTACGGTTTCAGTTTAGTGTTATTAGAGTTTAGGGTTTTAAAATATACTTGTATTCAATCATATTCAACACAATTCAATAATCCACAATAATCAATTCAATCCAATAATAACATTACATTCAATTTATCCATCAATAATAATATATCGTAATTAATTAAAAATCATTCGCATTAATTCATCCACAAAAACAACTACTCTTAGCCCTAAGTTTTAGTGTTAGGAATCTGTGGCTAGGGTTAGTTATACACTTGTATAAATAACTCTACTCTCATGTACATAAAAACACAGAACATATATACGAGTACTTAGTTGAGTTCTCTAGATAGCTATTTCATTGTTTAACATGGTATCAGAGCCCAGTGGGGATTGATTTGTGCAAGGAAGCGACGCTGCCGGAGGAAGCAGAGCAGCCAACGGAACTGTCACTTTAGAGGAGTTGGTTTGTTCTAGATGTGGAGTCTTATGGTTCATGTGACACATGTAAGAAGTTGGGCATGATATCCACCAAAAAAAAGAAGTTGGGCATGATTAAAATCTATGCTCCAACTTGAGGGGGGTGCTAGAGATATAGGGTGTTAGTTGAAAAATCTACCCTTGGCCCTAGATTTTAGTATTAAGAATCTGTGGCTAGGGTTAGTTCTACACTTGTATAAATAGTTCTACTCTTCTGTACATAAAAACACAGAACATATATACGAGTACTTAGTAGAGTTTTCTAGATAGCTAGTTTATTGTTTAACAAAAATCATTCACATTAATTCATCCACAAAAACAACTTTCATCAACTACATAAATTTGACAATAGGCGTGTATTCCTTGGTAAGAACAGACGTCTATTGTTATTTTTGTTATTTAAAAAATAACAATAGACAATAGGTTTCTACTAAAGCACATATAAAATAATTAATTAGATAAAAATATATTTTTTTCTGATACATTCCAACTAATATAAACTCATCAATAATATCAATATTTCAATTCTATCAACATTGTACTCCAGTTAAACTCTATCAATACTACTTCACTATCAACATTCAAAAAAACATACAAAACTATTCTATACACAATAAAATATGTAACACATGGGCCTTGTTTGGTAAATAATCAGCCTATCAGCCAATTTTGACTTATTTGACCACTATTAATTGTTTGACTTGGTTAAAAAATCAATCTAAGTGTTAAAAAATCAATCTAAGTGTTAAAAAATCAATGCTAAAATTCAAAAGGCTACTCAAAGCAGCCTTTTCAATTAACTTTTTGAGAAAAGAAATTATACCAAACAGCTATCAGCTATCAGCTAATAGCTAATTTATCAAACAACTTTTTACAATCAGTTAATGTTATCAACAAATTATACCTTCTAACCCAAACAGTCAACCCAATCAGCTAACAGCAAATTTAAAAAAAAAAAATAAAAAATAAAAAAATAAAAAAAATCAGCTAACAGCCATTTACCAAACAGGGCCATAAAGACCATCAAAATTAAAATATAGTGTAGAAAGCAAGTCCCAGTGATTACTGATTAACAAGAAAAATAGACAACATAAATGTAGCAAACTAGTACGGTGAATGAATAGTCTAAGTGATGTATTTAACGAATAAAAACAGAATTGAAGTACGCAAAAAAAAAATCATATTGAAACATGTTAAACATTATAAATTAAAATTAACAATGGCAGAAAACACAACTAGGGAGTGAAAGTGATAAATAGATACAACTAACCCTTCAAATGAAGCAGCTATGCAAAGAACTACTCAAACTTTTAACAGTATTAATGTCAAAATAGAATGAACTTACGTAAAAGTGACAGCTAAGGAAAGCCCTTTGGGTATGGCCACAATCACAATGGTAACCTGCAGATTTATACAACTTTTGTAACAAATTCAAAAGCAATCATACATGAAAAACTAAAAAAGGTAATAAGCATACTGATATAGTGAATATTTTAATAGCCCCATCTATAGCATCGCCAACTTTAGTCTTCCCAGCTTTAAAATGAGGATCCTGGTGTGCCCAATGGAGAATCTGCACAATGCATTCTCAACTTTAGGAGGAAAACATTCATCCAAACAGAAATAAGTGTTTGCCGAACTGCAATCTTAAAATACATGATCATAAGGACAAGCAGAACAACTAAAGCTACTATAAGGCCAACCATACCAATGAATGTTGCCACACCATTTAAACGGACTTGATAACAAACACAAAAGTCATAATGGATCTATATATGAAAGCATTATCTGTATTTAATAGACAACCAAAATTTGATAAGTGCAACCTGCAGTGGTGTTTCTTCCCCATTATCCTCTGCAATGCTAGCCACTAGTAATCCCCATTCTGTATTTATCCCGACACTTAATACCTGGAAACAGATTAAAAAATAAAACATACGGAGTATAAGATAAGTTCACGAGTTCAGGGTTAAGAATTTTAACAAATAACTCACTTGTGCAAATTGCTTCTTGAAGACACAAAAATGTTTCAAACTCTAGATGTGAACATAAATTGTGCATACATATTAAAAGGTGCAAGCACCCACAAGCTGCCTCAACACAAATCCATAATAGTCTATAAGCATCTTAATCTCAAAGCAATGTCAAATTCATACTTCAAACAGTCATGTTTACCTAATCTCAAAGCAATGTCAAATTCATACTTCAAACAGTCATGTTTACCTAAGGTCTAAGGAAGAAGTACTTTTCTTATTTAGAGAATCCATGTTAATATTTTAAATATTTGGTTGTTGTAAGCCCGAAACCAAAAGCAAATAATGGATCCGATGAGTTCTCCTGAGCATGCATTGACAGTTGATCTATACTTTTAAACCATGTCACTGGTAGTTTTCCATGGAATGGATAGTTACCAAAGAGAAGATCAGTGATACCTCTTCTCTCAGTTCCCAGCAACCAAGCAGAGCAGCAACTAGAGACTCTATCTTATCTAAGAGCGTTGGTTCTATAACTATTGGCCTTCCAAAGATCAGAATCATTACCATGGGAACTCTGTCAGCCACTAACTGAACAATCAGATCCATTCAATGGGATTTTGAATTCTGGTTCATCACCGGTAGTTTCTGCATATGGAGTCTCTCCAACAGCCACAATGGCATATGAGAAGTCTTGACCACTAAAGGTTTCTTCTGAAGGAGTTGGCTCAAAGATTATTTCTGTTTTGTCTCCCATCACTTGTTTTAGTGCATCCAAAATGGTTGTGCCTACAAAACACAAATCATCTGATAAATATGCTTTGAATGAAACCAGTTCATTGCAAAATACCACACTGCTTGAGTGCAGAATAATCCCCAATTCTGATCAAACGTTGATAAGGAACAAAAAGCAGATGCATTACATATACTTTTACTTTTTTTTTTTGAATACTATTGACTCTGTTACAATGTAGTATCTGTTCATACATACTTTCTCAACCTACTGAAGCACAACGAGCCAACGCCCCCACTGGGGATCGAACCTGTGACCTCTCACTTGGGAGGGCCACAGCTATACTTAAGTACTTAATCACAACAACAACCAAAAAAAAAGACTATAGCTAAATACCATACATTATCATATCTATGGAGGAAAGATCTATGGGAGGGCCTGATCGTTGTTTAGAAAGAGGTTTGTGGTAGAGAGAAGAGATGGGAAGGAGGCACGAAAAATGGGTTTTGCTTTTAATTCAAAAAGAAACAATAGTTAATCACTTAATCTAATATATTATGAGGATACAAATATAGAACAATCAAGGATTAAGGATCCTTTCAACATCATCATCAATCCTGGCCATCGGTATCTCCCCAGATTCTGCCAAAGATGGAAAGTCATTCCAAAGTACCTCAAATTTAAAAGGCACCATCACCTGCCAACATTCAACAATGCAAATATATAAGTGCTACTGGGGTAAGAGATGTTCTTTCCTAGGTTGTGAGGATAAGTGTTCAATCTCTACCATATCTATTCCAGCATTTATACCCAACATGACGCATTCACGATAATTTGAGCCAGGGGGATGCTTATCCGGAGTGGACATTGCCTGTAATCACAAAACCCTGGAGTGGACATTGCATTTAATTTAGCAAATTATTTTATACCAAGTAGAAAAGGCACAACTACAGCTACAAATCCATATTACAAAGATACAGAACAATAAAGAAACAAGCAACAATCTACTGGGGTTGTTTCAAATTTCAATTTAAGAGAACTAGCAGCTTACTAAGTTTAAGGCTCTCATTACCCAAATTAAAGAAGAAAGAAGTATTTTCCAATTTTAACATCAGAATTAAATATATATGAAAATTTTAAATACATATTCTGAAAATTAAAGAAAAGAAGCAGGGAAAAGTTTTTTTTTTTGTATTTATTGTATTTATATTGTTTTTGGTGTGACAAGAAATCATTTGCTCACCTTGAATCCAAACTTATTCTTCAAAATCTCTGTTAGAAAATGGTAGTTTGTATGCATTTTCTTTCCATTCCAGCTGGAGTAGAGGAAGCCATAACAGTACAAACTCCTTGTGCCAAGCAATCTAGATATGGTGCCATATGAACATGATCAAATCATCATACTATGTTGTAGTATGTCCTTCATTTATGCCTTTCAAAGTCCCTCCATCACCTACAAAATGCTTGGCACATGCAGCAACATTGTTTCTAGATAATCGAATAACTATAGTAAACATTTCTTAATGGATAGAAACATGTGGCATTAATAAGAAAAAATCAGGAGTGAATACTGTGATACTGAATAGATCCAAAATAAAGCTATATATAACTACCAGAATCTGGGACTCTATAAAAGAACAAAGACCAAGCTAACTAAGATTGTCAGTTTAGGAAGTTTAGATAAGAGCTGTATAAATAGTGTAAACGATATATTACTTTTACTACCTTCCACCAAGATAAGGGTAACCACTTGGATGTCCTTCTGGTGGTTGGCCTTGCAAGCCCATCACAAGACAGCTCAATTTTCTAACGACTTCAGTGTCTTCACTGAAACTCTCATAGCATCTTCCCCATCTAGGGTTCTTTACTGACCTGTTATTATCTTCCAGTACATATGCGGGAAAGAGAAATCGAACCTAATACCTCTTTAAAAGTCTAAGCCCAATCCCATTGGACTACAAGGCCCTTGGAATTGATAGAAAATTATGAACTGAACTTTATATTGAGAATAACCCATAAGCAAATGGAGCATGGAAAGAATCTAATAATGGGGAATTTCAAACCTTGCTACTAAAATCAGCATAATTTGTTAATCAAGAAACTTTACAACAGTACCAAGTTGAATCCTTGTGTTATACAGCAAATTTGAATTTTCTAAATCAAAATGTGAACCCTCAGTTTCTAAGATGAGATAATGAGGAAAATTAGTATGGGGTAGGCATTATCCAACATAAAACTTGCCTCACTTCCAACTAATGCAGATCTGAGTTACATCATATGCAAGGAACCAATGAACTTCTAATGTTAAATCTAACATATGAAATACAACCTAGAAGTTAAATAAAGAACTTCAGTATTTCACCCAAGATCATGCTCAGATGCTCTTAATATTTTCTTCATTTGGCAGCCACAATATATTGATTCAACTTTAGTTTCCAATTAAAAAAAAATTCCTCAATTTGTGTAAAACTGACATATCGAGCACTTTATGCACCCTCACTATTGTCCATTTTCTATCTCTATTTTTCCACTCTTTTTTGAGTTGAATGAAGTGAGATTTCATAAAAAATGTATGTGCACTAGGCAGACTCTAGGAGACACCAACAGTATTACTCCACTAAAAGAAAACAATCACAATTACTCCACTTAAAGACACCAACAGTAGAAAGTTGTGGATACAGCACAATTAAATCAACCTTTGCAACTTACAGCTACACATGGAGCAAAATCATATTGGGCTCCACTAGCCTTCAAGGGCAGTCACAACCCCTATTCTCTTCACTAGATCTGCATCTCTGCAGTACACATTTCCTATCATCAGTCACTCAAAATTTGAGAATCAACTTTACTTCAATTCAGGTGAATCACTACACCTTTCATAGTAAATAGACGGATAAATGTTGTAAGTACTCATCAATCTATATTCAAACAGAAGTTAATCAAATCTAGTAGCTCCGAGCCCAATAAAGTGGGGGGAAACAATGGCACCATAGACATTGTTGTTCCCATGAATCGCATAAATTCCGTAGATGATCGGAATACCGAGCTGGGTCATACTCACAGAATACTCAATCAGAGATCCACAGAATACTCACAATCTTGCTTTCCCCAGTCATACTTGATTCATCAAGTGCAAGAGAGTGTCCAGATATTACAAGTCCATCAGCAGGACCTGAAGGGAATTTAGCAAGCAAGAGAGTACTGATGAATGAAATTAAATCATAGAGTCCAAGAGATATATATAAATGTTGAATAAGAAGAATATAAAAAAGACAAGAGATGTGTTCTATTGATATATTGAACAAACATACAAGCCCCATGTATATAGCAAACAAACAAACTAGACTAAGACTAAGACTTGGTTCAGTAGATTAATTCTATACAATGAATGCCCCATCTTTTATCAAGAAGCCTCAATAAAGGCATAATAGCACCACTGACCACAACAAATAACGTGAAACTTTTCTAAATACCTGCAGTTGAATATCTCCTTCAAGGTTGAATTTTCAGCAATCTGCAAGAAACAAAGAACAAGAACCTGTAAGGAAAGTAAACAAATCAAATGCAATTGGTATTGTAAGAAACCAATGATGAGTTTGAATAAGATAACTGCAACCAATTACCAATCTGTTGCACTGCCTGCAGTAGGGGTTTAAGAAATCAAATGCAATTGGTATTGTAAGAACCCAATGATGAGTTTGAATAAGATAACTGCAACCAATTACCAATCTGTTGCACTGCCTGCAGTAGGGGTTTAAGAAGGTTTAAAATAAATAAAAATAAAAATAAAAACTTGACAACTCTCCAGTCCCTCCAACATTCTTCTGCACGTTGCTTTGGCAGAGGTGATTCGAAATGCTACCTCCCGTCCGAATCATCAAGGTCCTCATAAAAGTCGTGTAGCAATATAAATCTTATACAACTAGCAAACTGAAATATAGTTTAATACAGAATACTGCAAGTAGTCTGGTTTTCTTTGCCAGTATGAATCAGAGATGAATCAGGTAAGCATCCTTGGCAGATTCTCCACTGAATATAAACCACCCAAATCAATTTTAAGTGGGGTAGGCTAAATGGTTATTTTACCAGTCAATGTTGTGAGCTTGTGATGAAACATGAAAAAGAAAATTCTCTTGTATATTTGTATCCAAAGACCACAGACAGTAAGTGTGCTTGGGGAGAACATTAAATGAAAAAGATCAACCAAAGCTATTTATCTTCCATCCTTAAAAAGTAAAGGAGAGGCTATATGTATGTTAAGTCCTTATAAGGTAAAAGGGTGTTAGCTTTAAACAGACAATGGATTAAATATAACCATGTTGCCTTGTATTAATCTCTTATTCAGCCCATTGGATACAGCAACTCCATAGTGCAAGGATAAGACAATTACTTAAAAGTTAAATTAAACAGGAAAACCAAGTAATGATCTAACAGCCACCCCAAGACTAAACCTCAGTAGGATTTACAAACAACATATTACAGATTCAAGCAAGTTCCTTACTGACTAAAGGGAAATGTAAGATTGCAAGATAATCACAAAAGAGGTTATAGAAAAATGTGAAATCAAAAGTAAGCCATAAATTATGCATAGCAACAAACAATCTTTAGCAGTTGAGGTAAAGCAGCAAACTTTCCTAGCATTGAGGCTTCTACTTGATTCACATAAAGGGAAAAGATATCGAAAGCAAAGAAAGAAAAGAAAAGCATACTTGAGCGATCATTCTGCATTTCAGCCTATTCTGTTTGGATAGCATAACCAAAGAAATAGAATAGCTAGAGGCACTAGAACTTAATAACAACAATAGTTTGACAATAATCTTTTTTTCTTTTTTGTTTTTGCAATTTATCACTTCAAGATAGTCTCCAGTTTAAAAAGAATTAAAAAAGGAAAACCCATATAAAGCCCACATCAGAAAGTGTGAAAAGATAAACAGAGATAGAACACCTAATGATTTCAAAGTTTGTTTAAATTGCAATGACCTGCATAATGGCAGTACTATCTAAATTATACACAATACCTGTTGCTGGTTATAATGAGTCAAGATAGCAACCACAAGTCATATGAAGTGGAGGTAGAAGATAGACATATTCTACAAATGATTTATTCTACAAAAATTATGATAGGGAATCGTTAAGAGTCATGAATGATAACAAAGATTAACAAGCAAGGGAAGAAAATTTTCAGAAAAGAACAACTACGATTTCATTCATGAGGACTCACAAGGGATATAAATAGTTGTTCAAATAGCACGGATGTCGAGATATCTACTAAGGCATCTAGAAAATACCTTCCCTACGTACAGGGAGAAAAGGTTAGGGGTCGTTTACTTCATTTTTATATTTTTCTATTTCCAATTTTCCATTTCCCCATTTCTCCAATTTTCCTTATCCATTCCTCCGGTTTTCCATTTCTCTTAGTAGTAGTAGTAGTAGTAGTAGTAGAAGGAAAAAAGGGAAAAAGAAAATAATAATAATAACAACAACAATAATAATAATAATAATAATAATAATAATAATAATAATAATAATAAAGATAATAATAATAATAGTAGTAGTAGTAGTAATAATTATAATAAAAAAGGAAAAAAGGGAAAAAGAAAATAATAATAATAAAGATAATAATAGTAATAATAATAAAGATAATAATAATAAAAAAGATAATAATAATAATAATAATAATAATAATAATAATAATAATAATAATAATAATAATAATAATA
>CP025647.1:29939682-30105387 GCA_003576665.1 Ipomoea trifida | reverse complement strand
GTACTACTGACTTTTCCATCACTAATTATCCTTTCCGAAGTAGGAATAATTAAGAAATACTCCGTATTTGTTTTAATGTATTAGCAGAAATTGGAACTTCACTGATCAAATCACATGTTCTGCAGAGAAATCTGACTTTCTTTCTGCATCCAAGTACTCAGTTGGCCTCTCACAGATTAATCACTGCTTTCAGATGTTACATTAGATTCACTACTATCATTTTCCATCCAGTCTGATTGAGAACCAGAAAATTAATGTTTTGTCATCATTGGGAGTATTGTAATTCACAAACCATACCTTGTTAAGCACATTAGCAAAACTACCCAAAGAACAGCACTAATCCAGTTTGATTCCTTGTAGATAACCCAAGCCTGATATGGATGCAAAAGTTAACAGTCCAACTATCAATTGCATAGGTGCAAAGTTTTAAAAAATCCATAAATCACGAAATAAAAAGGTAATATACGTAGGTAATGTAATTTTGATTGTCAGGTTCATGTTGGACTACAATGAAGAGAAACAAACTTGGATCTAAAACAAGAAAGAATTTAGACTTGAAATAGTTTTACCTAGAACTTCAGAGGAATGTAGTGATTGTTCACAAAGTAACCCACAGAGCAACAGAAGATGAGTCTGCCGAGAGTAAAAAATCACAAAGTAAAACAAATCTGTTGAGAGTAAAAAATCGCTACTGAACTATACAATCAAGAAAAGAAGAAAACATCTTCAAGAATCATAGAAACCAGAAACCCAAAAGGCCAAAAATTAGGAATCTAAGCAACAACAGTGGGAAAACAAAAATTCATGAAAAAATTAGTGAAAAAAGAACCTTCAAAACGGTGGCTCCTCCGCCGTAGATGTTGTACTGCATGCATAAGCCTCCTTTCACACTATTTTGAGAATACACAAGGGAAAAGGCAAATAAATACTGAATCAAGGTCCTCCTTTGACAGTAGTTTGGCGTGATCGTTGTTTAGAGAGACAGTAGTTTGGCCTGATCGTTGTTTAGAAAGAGGTTTGTGGTAGAGAGAAGAGATGGGAAGGAGGCACGGAAAATGGGTTTTGCTTTTAATTCAAAAAGAAACAATAGTTAATCACTTAATCTAATATATTATGAGGATACAAATATAGACCAATCAAGGATTAAGGATCCTTTCAACATCATCATCAATCCTGGCCATCGGTATCTCCCCAGATTCTGCCAAAGATGGAAAGTCATTCCAAAGTACCTCAAATTTAAAAGGCACCATCACCTGCCAACATTCAACAATGCAAATATATAAGTGCTACTGGGGTAAGAGATGTTCTTTCCTAGGTTGTGAGGATAAGTGTTCAATCTCTACCATATCTATTCCAGCATTTATACCCAACATGACGCATTCACGATAATTTGAGCCAGTGGGTTGCTTATCCGGAGTGGACATAGCCTGTAATCACAAAACCCTGGAGTAGACATTGCATTTAATTTAGCAAATTATTTTATACCAAGTGGAAAAGGCACAACTACAGCTACAAATCCATATTACAAAGACACAGAACAATAAAGAAACAAGCAACAATCTACTGGGGTTGTTTCAAATTTCAATTTAAGAGAACTAGCAGCTTACTAAGTTTAAGGCTCTCATTACCCAAATTAAAGAAGAAAGAAGTATTTTCCAATTTTAACATCAGAATTAAATATATATGAAAATTTTAAATACATATTCTGAAAATTAAAGAAAAGAAGCAGGGAAAAGTCTTTCTTTTTTTTTTTTTGTATTAATATATTGTATTTATTATTGTTTTTGGTGTGACAAGAAATCATTTGCTCACCTTGAATCCAAACTTATTCTTCAAAATCTCTGTTAGAAAATGGTAGTTTGTATGCATTTTCTTCCCATTCCAGCTGGAGTAGGAAGCCATAACAGTACAAATTCCTTGTGCCAAGCAATCTAGATATGGTGCCATATGAACATGATCAAATCATCATACTATGTTGTAGTATTTCCTTCATTTATGCCTTTCAAAGTCCCTCCATCACCTACAAAATGCTTGGCACATGCAGAAACATTGTTTCTAGATAATCGAATAACTATAGTAAACATTTCTTAATGGATAGAAACACGTGGCATTAATAAGAAAAAATCAGGAGTGAATATTGTGATACTGAATAGATCCAAAATAAAGCTATATATAACTACCAGAATCTGGGACTCTATAAAAGAACAAAGACCAAGCTAACTAAGATTGTCAGTTTAGGAAGTTTAGATAAGAGCTGTATAAATAGTGTAAACGATATATTACTTTTACTACCTTCCACCAACATAAGGGTAACCAATTGGATGTCCTTCTGGTGGTTGGCCTTGCAAACCCATCACAAGACAGCTCAATTTTCTAACGACTTCAGTGTCTTCACTGAAACTCTCATAGCATCTTCCCCATCTAGGGTCTTTACTGATCTGTTATTATCTTCCAGTACATATGCGGGAAAGAGAAATCGAACCTAATACCTCTTTAAAAGTCTAAGCCCAATCCCATTGGACTACAAGGCCCTTGGAATTGATAGAAAATTATGAACTGAACTTTATATTGAGAATAACCCATAAGCAAATGGAGCATGGAAAGAATCTAATAATGGGGAATTTCAAAACTTGCTACTAAAATCAGCATAATTTGTTAATCAAGAAACTTTACAACAGTACCAAGTTGAATCCTTGTGTTATACAGCAAATTTGAATTTTCTAAATCAAAATGTGAACCCTCAGTTTCTAAGATGAGATAATGAGGAAAATTAGTATCGGTAGGCATTATCCAACATAAAACTTGCCTCACTTCCAACTAATGCAGATCTGAGTTACATCATATGCAAGGAACAAATGAACTTCTAATGTTAAATCTAACATATAAAATCTAATGTTAAATCTAACATATAAAATACAACCTAGAAGTTAAATAAAGCACTTCAGTATTTCACCCAAGATCATGCTCAGATGCTCTTAATATTTTCTTCATTTGGCAGCCACAATATATTGATTCAACTTTAGTTTCCAATTAAAAAAAAAAATTCCTCAATTTGTGTAAAACTGACATATCGAGCACTTTATGCACCCTCACTATTGTCCATTTTCTATCTCTACTTTTCCACTCTTTTTTGAGTTGAATGAAGTGAGATTTCATAAAAACTGTACGTGCACTAGGCAGACTATAGGCGACACCAACAGTATTACTCCACTAAAAGAAAACAATCACAATTACTCCACTTAAAGACATCAACAGTAGAAAGTTGTGGATACAGCACAATTAAATCAACCTTTGCAACTTACAGCTACACATGGAGCAAAATCATATTGGGCTCCACTAGCCTTCAAGGGCAGTCACAACCCCTATTCTCTTCACTAGATCTGCATCTCTGCAGTACACATTTCCTATCATCAGTCACTCAAAATTTGAGAATCAACTTTACTTCAATTCAGGTGAATCACTACACCTTTCATAGTAAATAGATGGATAAATGTTGTAAGTACTCATCAATCTATATTCAAACAGAAGTTAATCAAACCTAGTAGCTCCGAGCCCAATAAAGTGGGGGAAAAGAATGGCACCATAGACATTGTTGTTCCCATGAATCGCATAAATTCCGTAGATGATCGGAATACCGAGCTGGGTCATACTCACAGAATACTCAATCAGAGATCCACAGAATACTCACAATCTTGCTTTCCCCAGTCATACTTGATTCATCAAGTGCAAGAGAGTGTCCAGATATTACAAGTCCATCAGCAGGCACCTGAAGGGAATTTAGCAAGCAAGAGAGTACTGATGAATGAAATTAAATCATAGAGTTGAATAAGAAGAATATAAAAAAGACAAGAGATGTGTTCTATTGATATATTGAACAAACATACAAGCCCCATGTATATAGCAAACAAACAAACTAGACTAGGACTAAGACTTGGTTCAGTAGATTAATTCTATACAATGAATGCCCCATCTTTTATCAAGAAGCCTCAATAAAGGCATAATAGCACCACTGACCAAAACAAATAACGTGAAACTTTTCTAAATACCTGCAGTTGAATATCTCCTTCAAGGTTGAATTTTTAGCAATCTACAAGAAACAAAGAACAAGAACCTGTAAGGAAAGTAAACAAATCAAATGCAATTGGTATTGTAAGAACCCAATGATGAGTTTGAATAAAATAACTCCCACCAATTACCAAACTGTTGCACTGCCTGCAGTAGGGGTTTAAGAAGGTTTAAAATAAATAAAAAACTTGACAACTCTCCAGTCCCTCCAACATTATTCTGCATGTTGCTTTGGCAGAGGTGATTCGAAATACTACCTCCCGTCCGAATCATCAAGGTCCTCATAAAAGACATGTAGCAATATAAATCTTATACAACTAGCAAACTGAAATATAGTTTAATACAGAATACTGTAAGTAGTCTGGTTTTCTTTGCCAGTATGAATCAGAGATGAATCAAGTAAGCATCCTTGGCAGATTCTCCACTGAATATAAACCACCCAAATCAATTTTAAGTGGGGTAGGCTAAATGGTTATTTTACCAGTCAATGTTGTGAGCTTGTGATGAAACATGAAAAAGAAAATGCTCTTGTATATTTGTATCCAAAGACCACAAACAGTAAGTGTGCTTGGGGAGAACATTAAATGAAAAAGATCAACCAAAGCTATTTATCTTCCATCCTTAAAAAGTAAAGGAGAGGCTATATGTATGTTAAGTCCTTATAAGGTAAAAGGGTGTTAGCTTTAAACAGACAATGGATTAAATATAACCATGTTGCCTTGTATTAATCTCTTATTCAACCCATTGGATACAGCAACTCCATAGTGCAAGGATAAGACAATTACTTAAAAGTTAAATTAAACAGGAAAACCAAGTAATGATCTAACAGCCACCCCAAGACTAAACTTCAGTAGGATTTACAAATAACATATTACAGATTCAAGCAAGTTCCTTACTGACTAAAGGGAAATGTAAGATTGCAAGCTAATCACAAAAGAGGTTATAGAAAAATGTGAAATCAAAAGTAAAATCTGAGCCATAAATTATGCATAGCAACAAACAATCTTTAGCAGTTGAGGTAAAGCAGCAAACTTTCCTAGCATTGAGGCTTCTACTTGATTCACATAAAGGGAAAAGATATCGAAAGCAAAGAAAGAAAAGAAAAGCATACTTGAGCGATCATTCTGCATTTCAGCCTATTCTGTTTGGATAGCATAACCAAAGAAATAGAATAGCTAGAGGCACTAGAACTTAATAACAACAATAGTTTGATAATAATCTTTTTTTCTTTTTTGTTTTTGCAATTTATCACTTCAAGATAATCTCCAGTTTAAAAAGAATTAAAAAAGGAAAACCCATATAAAGCCCACATCAGAAAGTGTGAAAAGATAAACAGAGATAGAACACCTAATGATTTAAAAGTTTGTTTAAATTGCAATGACCCGCATAATGGCAGTACTATCTAAATTATACACAATACCTGTTGCTGGTTACAATGAGTCAAGACAGCAACCACAAGTCATATGAAGTGGAGGTAGAAGATAGACATATTCTACAAATGATTTATTCTACAAAAATTATGATAGGGAATCGTTAAGAGTCATGAATGATAACAAAGATTAACAAGCAAGGGAAGAAAATTTTCAGAAAAGAACAACTAAGATTTCATTCATGAGGACTCACAAGGGATATAAATAGTTGTTCAAATAGCACGGATGTCGAGATATCTACTAAGGCATCTAGAAAATACCTTCCCTACGTACAGGGAGAAAAGGTTAGGGGTCGTTTACTTCATTTCTATATTTTTCTATTTCCAATTTTCCATTTCCCCATTTCTCCAATTTTCCTTATCCATTCCTCCGGTTTTCCATTTCTTCTAGTAGTAGTAGTAGAAGGAAAAAAGGGAAAAAGAAAATAATAATAATAATAATAATAATAATAATAATAATAATAATAATAATAAAAGATAATAATAGTAGTAGTAGTAGTAGTAGTAGTAGTAGTAGTAGTAATAATAATAATAATAATAATAATAATAATAATAAAGGAAAAAAGGGAAAAAGAAAATAATAATAATAATAATAATAATAAGGAGGAGGAAAGAAAAGGAAAAAAAATTAAAATAATAATAATAATAATAATAATAATAATAATAATAATAACAAAAGAAAAAGGAGAAGAACAAGCAAAGAAAAGGAACATAATAATAATAATAATAATAATAATAATAATAATAATAATAATAATGGTAGAAATAACAATAATAATAATAATAATAATAATAATAATAATAATAATAATAAGAACAAAAGAAAAGGAAAAGGAGAATGGAGAGGAGTTAGGCAATTGGAGAAATGATTTTAGTAAACAAGTTTTCCATTTTCAATTCTTCCACCTCTCCATTTACAGAAAATCCTTCATTTCATTTTGGTAAACGACCCTTACTTTTCACAAAGCTTCATTCAATTATAAAGTATAGACAACAATACAACAAATAAATCACATCTTACACAGCCAAATCCTCATCATATAGGGGGGTTTGTCTGACAGCTGGTATTGGTTTTGAGGTTTCCCACAATTCACGCCACAAATTACCTAAAAATCAATCAATCAAACATTAGAAAAATAACTATTGCAAGTTTATTCAGACAATTTAGTCAGTTGGCCAAAATAAAACCAATATGTAGATAATTTATGACTACTTATAACACTTTAAGTACTACTGACTTTTCCATCACTAATTATCCTTTCCGAAGTAGGAATAATTAAGAAATACTACACATTTGTTTTAATGTATTAGCAGTAATTGGAACTTCACTGATCAAATCACATGTTCTGCAGAGAAATCTGACTTTCTTTCTGCATCCAAGTACTCAGTTGGCCTCTCACAGATTAATCACTGCTTTCATATGTTACATTAGATTCACTACTATCATTTTCCATCCAGTCTGATTGAGAACCAGAAAATTAATATTTTGTCATCATTGGGAGTATTGTAATTCACAAACCATACCTTGTTAAGCACATTAGCAAAACTACCCAAAGAACAGAACTAATCCAATTTGATTCCTTGTAGATAACCCAAGCCTGATATGGATGCAAAATATGAGTTAAAAGTCCAACTATCAATTGCAGTGGTGCAAAGTTAAAAAGAATCCATAAATCACGAAATAAAAAGGTCATATACATAGGTAATGTAATTTTGGTTGTCAGGTTAATGTTGGACTACAATGAAGAGAAACAAACTTGGATCTAAACCAGAAAGAATTTAGACTTGAAATAGTTTTACCTAGAACTTCAGAGGAATGTAGTGATTGTTCACAAAGTAACCCACAGAGCAACAGAAGATGAGTCTGCCGATAGTAAAAAATCACAAAGTAAAACAAATCTGTTGAGAGTAAAAAATCGCTACTGAACTATACAATCAAGAAAAGAAGAAAACATCTTCAAGAATCATAGAAACCAGAAACCCAAACGGCCAAAAATTAGGAACTAGAAACCCAAAAGGCCAAAAATTAGGAATCTAAGCAACAACAGTGGGAAAAAAAATTCATGAAAAAATTAGTGAAAAAAGAACCTTCAAAACGGTGGCTCCTCCGCCGTAGATGTCGTACTGCGCCTCCTTTCACACTAATTTGAGAATAAAAAAAGGAAAAAGGCAAATAAATACTGAATCAGGTCCTCCTTTGACAGTAGTTTGGCGTGATCGTTGTTTAGAGAGAGGTTTGTGGTAGAGAGAAGAGATGGGAAGGAGGCACGGAAAAAGGGTTTTGTTTTTAAATTCAAAGAAACAATAGGAGGATTAATTTATAAGTTATCAGATAAATTAAATTTTTTTCGTTTCCAAAAAAAAAAAAGAGCTGACGCAAAGAAGACCGTTTTTTTTTTTTGAAAACAATAAGACTTTTTTGCGTCCGTTGAAAACAAGAAGACCTTTTTTTAAAAATACACTTTTCCTGTTCGTTCATTTATTATTACCGTTATTAAAAAATTTACAAAAACACACGCGTGTTGTAGTATCTGTTTTTCAAACAATAGATGTTAAAAAATATTGAAAAGTGGACTGGAAATTCTTTACCAAAAAAAAAATCCTTCAACTTTTTATCTTCCTAGCTATGTGTATTCACAAAATCAAGCGTCAAAATTTTCTGTCCATTTTGTTGTTTTAATTTAATTTATTGTAAATTTGGTAATTTAGGTGGACAAAAATTCAAAAGAAAAAAATCCAAATTTCTAGAAATGCTAAAAATTTGTATGGAAGTAGATTTTAAGAAATGTCTTATTCTCCCACAAAATTTCAAGACTTTTGTTGAATTTTGTATACCAACATTTGCCTACCTTTAATTTTTCATTTTCAGACAAAAATGTTGTCAGAATTTAGAAATCTAGTAATAGGACTAAAATTGCGTACCTTTTCGACCATTAGTAATCGAACTCTAGTCTCAAGATGAGCTCACAAACAATCAAAGAAATCTGGCAGGTGAGTCTGTTGTGCAGCCTTAGGCCAATCACAATAGTTAAACTTTGGTGTAGTTTTTTAGAAATGTGATTAGGAAATAGAAAATGAGGTGGAGTAAAAAAGAAAAGTAAACGATAAAACAAAGAATAAAACTGGGAAAAAAAAAAGTGAAAGTATTTACGCACCCAAATTGCGCACAACGCGCAAATGGAATCACAAAGCAAACAAAGATGGGACCCACAATTTCTGCGAAATCCCCTTCCTTGCAGGGAGGCCTCCATTTTTCTATCTCTCCATTCTCACTCATCCCACTCATCTCATTTTTCTTAAATTTTGTGCCAAAACCCACTATTGGGAAAGGCATTAGAGCATCCACATGTGTGGACTGTTCACGGTTTTTAAGAACAAAAGTGCCAACATGGAAGAGAAAAGTGCAAGAGAAAGAATATTGGAGTTCATTCTGCAAGTGAATTAGTATTTTGTTGTCACACTTGCGCCTGTTGCAAAAGTATTTTTTTAATCAGGTTTGTTTAATTTTTTTTTTCTCATTTTTCTCTTCCCTTCCATATTTTCTTTCCTAATCACACTTACAAAAAAACTTCTCAAAACCACCAAAAAAAAAATTTTAAAATTACACTATTATGGATGCTCTTAGAGTAGCACACGTCTTGTTGAAAAAAATGGCAATAAATAGGAAAGCGTGAAAATAAAAATTGAACCAATCAATATTTGTAGGTGTTTAATCACTTTTTTTTATAAGTTTTTATTTTCTGGTAAGAAGGAAAATTATATTAAAATTTGTATGAGACAAAAAGATGTGTGAAATAAATTGGTTGTTTTTTTTAAACGTATTCTTAATTGTCTCACCCATTAGAAATGCCTACAATTCAGCGAAAAAATTAATCATGGTGTTCAATAGTGAAAATTCTAGATATACTCAAAAAATAGTATTGTAGTAACTTAAAAAATGTTATCTTATATATATAGAAATCGGTTGGAGTGCTCAGGTGCGGTTGTGTAGTGAGAGGAGAGTCATTGATCTTGTCAAAATCAACGTATAGGATTAACAACGTTCAAAAAAACACAGTGCCAATTTGGTCATTTTTTCATATAGGTCAAACTTAAAGGTGCATAAGATTTGTACTTAAGGTGCGTAGGTATTGTGCGTAAGGTGCGTAGTGTTTCTTCTTCAAACTTGACCTGGAACAGACGAATACACATAACTAGCGGACCTGAGTGGCGGGCTAGGGTGGCCCGTCATCCAGTACCTTAAGAAGAAGGCAGTAGAGTCTAACGGGCACTCCTTGCCCACCACCCTTCTCCCTCCTTTTGAACTAAAGGGCCTTAGTGAGGGGTCTACCAAACCCCTCACTTAGGCCCTCAAAAATAAAATTTTTGAACTAAGGGGTCTGTCAGACCTCACACTCACGCCCTCAAGAACAAAACTTTTAAACAAAATTTAAATGCGTTATTTTAACACTTAAGGGGTGCGCCTTTGTATCGCTTAAGGTGTGTCATTCTTATAAATTTCATTGATTTGAGTCGTAGATCAACTGTTCAAATTTAACCGCACAGGAAGCTATACCCACCCCATGAATAAATAAAGTCAATCTAACATTGAGACTTTTTTTTAAATACTATTGACTCTAGTACCTATTCATAACTTTTTCAACCTACTGAAGCACGAAGAGCCAACGGCCCCACTGGAGAATTTTTTTTTTTTTTAATACAACTGACCCTATTACATTGTAGTATCTGTTCATCTATACTTTTCTCAACCTGTTGGAGCACAAAGAGTCAAGAATCCAACAATCAAATCCTCACTCCGTCACTATAAACAAATCTGAAGTGAGATTTCTCATCCACTAGATCAATATTCTAATAACAATTTTTTCACTTTTTTGTGGCCCACTCTTCTGGTAAACTATAAGAAATCAACTTCATAGTACAAACATAAGAGAAGTACACGAGTTTCTGGTTAATAATTTACCAAGTTTTAATAAATTTGTATTCAACTTAAAATAATATTTTAACACCGTACCACAATATCTGAAGTATTATTCATCTTTAGTAATGGGTTTGAAATCTTCAATCATACATTTATGGCAAAAATTTGTGTGAGACCGTCTCACCGTTAGACGGGTCGGGTCGGGTCAGTATAAAAATGTGCAGAGCAATACTTATACTCACAAATGTCATACTTATATGTTCAAATGTAATACTAATCAAGAATACAATTTTTGTTACTTATAAGGGTAAATGTAATATTTTTAAGGGGAAATACAATACTTTTACATTTCGATTTAAAAGTATTGCATTTTTCCTTAAAAGTATTATAGTTAACCTTATAAGTAAGGGGCACTTGTCAACCTTACTTATTATGAAAAATGTAATATTTTTTCTCTTATAAGTAACAAAAAGTGTATTTCTGATTAATATTATATTTGAGTATATAAGTATGCCATTTGTGCATATAAGTATGTCATTTTGCACATATAAGTATGACATTTACATGTTGCTTCAACCTAGTCCAACCCGTCTCACGAATAAAGATCCGTGAGACGGTCTCGCACAAGTGTGACCCTACATTTATTATATAATTCTTCAACAATTTTATTAAATTTATATAATAAACAATTAATTATTGCTACAAGATACATACATCTTCAAGCTCACCTTCAAAAGGCAAAGTCTCTCTACACTCCGACTAAACATGATCGTGGACGAATGAATCACGGTGAATTAGTGACCTCTTAGATGAGAGAAACAATGTTTGGTGTTTACAAGAAGCTCACCACATTAAGTGAAACTCTCACACTAATAGGGTTCGAACCTTAAAATCTTCAAACTTTATATGCATAAATTTATGAAATTCTCACAATGATTGAACATCCACTTAGAACAATACACTTTATAATATCTCGAATTACAATGGTATGCAAGATTTGAACTAAATAATCACTATGAAGGACAAAAGCTAAGGTAGAACACACAAAATTTAAAGTTACAACTTATATGGTCCTTAAAATTGACATTCTGGATATGTGTCCATATCTATTCATAGGAAGTTATCAAGTAATTAAGGGAGCCAAACTTGTTTGAAGCAATGCCTTTGAATTTAAACTAGGGAGATAATTATAAAGATAACAAAAACTTTATATCTAGAGTTATTATAATTTTAAGGTAAAAATTGTTATAAATTAAAAACAAAAACTAAAGCCTAAGCTAAGTGCATGTTACATATTATTTTTAGGAGTTAATTTCATTTTTTTGTCATAGATTTATAGGTGTCAGTTCCATTTTAATTTTTTTTAGCAGAAAAATTTCTTTTGGTCATAGTATTATTATGGTAGGACCATTTTTGATCATTTATCAAACAGTTTAAATGTTGTTAAATACAATGATATTTTAGTATTTAATTAAACTTGAAAATGCTTTTCATTTCCCAAGCTAATTTTACTCATTTTATGTTTTTACCTGTTTCAATATTTTTTTTTAAATACCCAGTCATACTTTGTATTTTGCCAAAGACCTTATGGTCTAGTGGCACCCGGTGTCCCGGTTAACACTCCACATGGATGATGGGAGTGGATTCAAGCCTCAGTTTCATTAGTTTGAAAAAGTAACTACGGATAGATACTACATTGTAACAGAGTCAGTAGTACTAAAAAAAAAAAAAAAAAAAAAAAAAAACTCTGCGCCGTACCAAATCTGTCTCACTTTAGTCACTTTCTCACTTTAGTAGTTGTCTCCCGATCCGCCCCTCCCTACACCCATAAAAAAATATATAAATTGTAGCATTGTTTAATCCATTAGCACCACCTGTGGGCAGTACTATAAATGTAATTAATTGTTACATATCCATTTTCTTGACTATAAGAACATTCTTCAACCCAAGCTTTCATTTAGGGCAGAAAATATAATGGATCTTCTCACCAAAGCAACACCAATAAATCCCCGCCGCCTCTTTGTTTTCCCCTCCGCCGCCGTAGGAATTAGCCCTGCAGGGTTTATTAGGTTGAAACCCAGAACTGCAACAAAATGTGCCACCATGGATTCACAAAGCACACAACTTTCCTCCAAGAAAATGCAAAGGGTAGTTAATAACGTTGGTGCCCCTCTAACGCCGGTGGATTTTCTGGAAAGAGCTGCCACCGTGTACGGCGATTGCGCTTCCGTTGTGTACAACGACACGGCTTATACATGGTCGGAGACGCACGAGAGGTGCTCGAGGCTCGCGTCGTCGATTTCGCGGCTGGGGATCAAGAAAGGCGACGTGGTTTCCGTCCTATCCCCCAATATACCGGCCATGTACGAGCTTCATTTCGCGGCGCCAATGACGGGCGCGATTCTCAACACGATTAATCTCCGCCTGGACGCTAAAACAGTATCCCTTCAGCTCATCCACAGCGAGTCTAAACTCGTTTTCGTGGATTACCAGTCAAAGGACTTAATTCTTGAAGCCGTTTCTTTGTTCCCGCCGTTATCTCAACGTCCAATTTTAGTCCTCATTACTGATGATGATAAGAATTTTGTTGGCAAAAGTACAAATGGGCTGTCTCTTCATGATTATTGTTACGGGGACATGGTACGAGGAGGTAATCCTGAGTACACTTATGTGGGGCCCGAGAGCGAGTGGGACCCGATAACGCTAAATTACACTTCCGGCACCACGTCATCTCCCAAAGGAGTACTCCACAGCCACCGTGGCGCGTTCTGCGTCACCATCACGAGCTTACTTCATTGGTCCGTGCCGCCACAGCCGGTGTATTTATGGACGCTACCGATGTTCCACGCCAACGGGTGGAGTTACAGTTGGGGCATGGCGGCGGTGGGCGGCACCAACGTTTGCCTCCGCCGTGTGGACCCCGCTTCAATCTACGACGCCATTGAAACCCACGGCGTTACTCACTTGTGCGGTGCGCCGGTGGTACTTAACATGCTAGCAAATCACGCTGGGAACAACCCACTCAAGTCTCCGGTTGATATCCTCACCGCCGGAGCGCCGCCGCCCGCGGCGGTGCTCGAAAGAGTGGAGTCCTTAGGTTTTCGAGTATCCCACGGCTACGGCCTCACGGAAACTGGGGGCCCGGTGGTGACGTGTGCATGGAAACGGAAATGGGATAACTTACCCTCCCCGGAAAGAGCGTTTCTCAAGTCAAGGCAAGGAGTGAGAACCATTGGATTCGCCGGCGTCGACGTGGTCCACCCGGGTACCGGAAAGAGCGTGAAGCGAGACGGAAACTCCGTCGGAGAAATCGTGTTGAGAGGCAACTCCGTCATGCTCGGCTACCTTAAAGACCCCGAAGGAACCTCGGAATGCATGAGAGAAGACGGATGGTTTTACACCGGCGATATGGGAGTAATGCACCCTGACGGGTACATAGAAGTGAAAGATAGATGCAAAGATGTCATCATTTGCGGCGGCGAAAATATAAGCAGTGTGGAGCTGGAGTCGGTTCTGTACACGCATCCGGCGGTTGACGAGGCGGCGGTGGTGGCGCGGCCGGACAAGTTCTGGGGGGAAACGCCGTGTGCTTTTATGAGCTTGAAGGGAGGGATAATGGAGAAACCGACGGAGAAAGATATAAGGGAATTCTGTAAGCAGCATCTGCCGCTTTACAAGGTGCCAAGAAGGGTGGTTTTCTTAGCGGCGCTTCCGAAGACGTCTACAGGCAAGATTCAGAAGTTTTTGCTTAGAGATATGGCCAAGGATTTAAGCATTCATCAGAATGGCAGTATAAAGACCAATACACATTGAGTCTATTGCTTGTTTGTATTTAAAATTATTAAGGAATAATGACTCTAAAAACCAATATGTATCTACACAATAATTGTAATAAGTATTTTTAAATTAAAATATTATAATTTATAAATTATTGTACTAAATTCTTTTTATAAATTATAATATCATAAATTAAAATATTATAATTATATACCTTATTATAATAAAAATTATTATAAATATTTGGTTTGAGGGTAATTAAGAAAGTTTTATGAGACCAACAATTTTGTAGTTTAGTGGTGGCTCTCTCAAATTGAAGTTCATAGATTCAAGCCTCACCGAGAGTAATATTGATTAAAGGAAGAAAAACCCCAGTGATATGTCATTAAAATAGTCTTATATTTGTGCTCATGGTGGAACAATAATACGTAATTTGGCATATCTTGGTTAAAGGAAGAAAATATCAAGTAATTAGCAAGCAAGCATTAAAATATGTTAATAATGAGAGAATATCAAGTAATTAGCAAGCAAGCATTAAAATATGTTAATACTGAGAGAAAACGAGGCTTTAAAGCACAAGGAAAACACCACTGAGAAACGAATGAGCAAAACAATAGCATGGAGATCATCTAGAAGAATTTGGAACACACGCTGACACTTACACAGAAGCTGATGAGTTTTTGATAAGGGACTCATGCTGAGACTCACGGTGTGAGTCTAAGCATGAGTATGTTGATCAAAATATGATCTTGAGCCTCACGTAAACACTCATGGTCCATTAACACTCACACCGTGAGTGTTAGCATGAGTCTCAATGATCAGTTTCTAATCATTGAGACTCACCGTGAGTCTCACTGTGACTCCCCGTCCAGAATGCTGCTAGAAGGCGCAAACTTCAACTTATAGCTACTCTTGGGTAGTTATTTGTAGATACTTTTTGAATTTCTGAACTCTCCCTCAGAATTTCTCTCCATAAACGCCTCTTAAAACCCTTTCTGCATTGTAATTTATAATCTACTAGAAAATTTAGAGAAAGATTATCCATTGTAATTACAACATTCAACTTCAATTTCTAGATTATTTCTTTCACATATTTGCGTGTCTATTGTCAAATGAAATTGTAGTTATATTGAAATGATATTGTAGTTGTGTTGCATGTAATTAAACTATAGTGTGTATAAAATGAAACTAAATAGCAGTTTTACATATTTGAGTGTATAATATTGAATGAAACTGTAATTATGGCTATGTTTGGCAAACCTAGCTGAAAAGGTAGCTGAAAGCTGAAAAGTAGCTGAAAACTGAAAAACTATATAAGCTTGAAGCTGAAATCTGAAGAGTTGTTATGCTTAAAAGTGTTTGGTAAAATTAGCTTTTTGATAAGCTGATAAATGTAAAAAGACTAAAAAGGGTATATTCATAATGAAAAAGAAAATGTCAAAAGGGTTTTAATTGAAACGGGTAAAGGATGTCATTTATTTAAAATAATAAGGATAAAGATGGAAAAAAGTTAAAAAGCTACTAGCTTATTTTGAAAAGCTACCCTAAGTAGCGTTTCAAAATAAGCTCTTATTTTAAGCTACTAGCTTATTTTGAGAACATTACCAAACATAGCTTATAGCTTATTAGTAGCTTAAAATAAGCTATAAGCTCCTAAATAAGCTCTGTCAAACATAGCCTATATCGAAACTAAAATGTAGTTGTGTTGAAATAAAACTGCAGTGTATATAAAATGAAACTGAATACACGGATAAAACTATTTTACACATAACGACGCCAACGGGTGCCGTTTCCTTGCGTAGCTTATTTGACACGTTTTCCTATTTTTTTTTATTTTTTTTTTCATGTAACAAAATTCTTAAATCTTTAACACCCATTTGGAGTCGACCTGTTGGGCAGCAAGTAAACCGAAACTTCCCATCTCGCTGGTTCCGATCTATCGTCTTCTTCGTCGTCGGGTAAATTAGGTGCCGTCAAATAGTAAAATCACTCAAGAGAAAAAACCACGCAATCTCGATCGCTCTCTCTCGCTCTCTTCTTTTGAGTGGTTTTAGAGTTTTATCACTTACACGAATACTACATACAACATTGAAATTAAGGGAGATGGAAAAAGTGATGAATATATTGAAGCCGAAGGCAAACCCTCAACAGCTTTTGAGGGATTGGCAGCGCCGCCTTCGCCAAGAGTGTCGCAACATCGAACGCCAAATCCGAGGCAAGTAGTTTCTGCGTTGAACTTTTTTTATTTCTGTTTTGAAAGAGTAAAGTTAAATCCGGGTTTGGGTGTGTGTGTGATTGTGATCTGATTACTGGGTATTGCTATCAGATATACAGAGAGAAGAAAAGAATGTACAGAAAGCAATTAAAGAAGCTGCCAAGAGAAACGATATGGGTTCTGCTAAGGTACCTTTATTTTCATTTTACCGCTAATTTCTTACTGTGGAATGCGCTCAATTTGGAAACCCAGTTTTGATTTTACATATTTATGAGATTATTGTAGCTAGCAATTTTTTTTTGAAAGAGCTACCAAATTTTCTGGTGTTATTGATCTTAGAGAAAGGGATTCATGAAATTCCAATCTTGGTGTTTAATTTATCATAAACTTTACATCTTTAGAAAACAATTCAGGAAAAGAGATATGATTTGCAATTTGGTGATTTTAACTTATGATTATAAAGGTTGAATTTCAGCTTTTAATATAGTTGCTTTAATGGTGTTGTGACCAAGTCTCATTGTGTGTGGCATGTGATGAATGTGAGTGTATCAGTGAAAATATTCTGAATTTGGGTATATGAAAGAATCTAGTGATTGGATGAACTACTGTCTGTTTTACTTGCAGATTGTCTTTTCGCCAGTTTCCTCTAAGAAATATTCTCATGTTGAGACTTATTCATGTAGCCAGTATTGAGTTTGGGTTGTTGTTTATGAGGTGAGGTGTGGAGCTTTGAAGATATGTGCAATTTTAACTTTTCCTGACTTATAAATAGTATACACGTAATTAGAAAGAATCAATGTATGACATATGACTAAAACTTATATTTCTCAGATTGCTTGTTGAAGTTGTTGCTATGATGAGCATCTATTGTTTTGTGTTATCATCCCCTCATTTCTGCATTATGTCTCCTATTCCTTATTTTCCTGCTGACTTTTGATTATCATCTCAGGCACTTGCTAAAGAACTTGTAAGATCTAGAAAAACTGTCAACAGGCTGTATGAAAATAAGGCACAGTTGAATTCAATATCCATGCACCTCGGAGAAAGTGTTGGTATGGCCAGAATTACTAGTCTTAGTGGTTCTTTCTTTTTGGATGATTATCTGTTGTCGTTACAGAGCAAAATATATACTAACTGGTGCTAGAACTCAGAACAAGAGGGACATAATCTCACTACTTATACTAGGCCTTAGTTTTAGCTTAAAGATTTTGAAATAATCTCCTGTTGTCTCTATATTGGATGCTTTCCTTCTCTAAATGGCTCATGTATTAGTATCATGTCTATGAAATGGAAATGGATGGATGTTTTACTTGGGTCTTGGGTAGGCATTCTTATGCAGGAATATTTTTCTAGCGTACTTTAGTGTTGACTGAGATTTTATTGGTATGGTTTTTACAAGCCAATATCCTTCTAAGTATAGTATTGTGGACAAAACCCAAAGAGGGGGCTGTAGAAGCAGCTACAAATATGACAATCTCTTGAATTTACCATGAAAGTTAGATTAACTTAGTTGCATGTAGTGAGAAAATACAATTTCCAATAGTTCCTATTTCTTAAGTTGATTTTCTGTGAGGAATATAAACATTTGCTTTATATTTGATATATACTATGCTGATTAATCTCTTTTATCGTTTTATAGCCATTGCTCGCACAGTAGGACATTTGTCCAAGAGTGCTGAAGTCATGAAGCTTGTCAATAATCTTATGAAGGCCCCAGAAGTGGCTAGAACAATGCAAGAGTTCAGTAAAGAAATGACCAAGGTACATTTCTGTGAAACATTGGCTCTTTTAGATTGTAAGGATTTCAATTTGGATTTTTAGTTTTGGGGAATTAGTTATTGAAAATTTGTCAATTCTCAGTGTTTTGATTATGAAATGTTGTGATGCTGATCTTCCTTCATACTGTATTCCGTCCCCAAACGAAACAAAAAAGCAAAACAAAAGAGAAGAGGCAAACATTTGCCTCTACTTTTCACCGTAGAAATCTCAAGTTATAAACTATTCTATGCTATTGCTACAGGCTGGTGTTATTGAAGAGATGATGAATGATGCCGTGGACAATGCATTGGATTCAGAAGACATAGAAGAGGAAACTGAAGAAGAAATTGATAAGGTTTTGACAGCAATTGCCGGTGAGACTGCTGCAGAGCTGCCTGAAGCAGTCAGAAAGCAAAAACTAAAGCAACCGGCACAGGAAGTAGAAGACACCGAGGTATCCCGACCTTTACTATACAATCCTTTGGCAAGGTTACTGATCATCTGTACCGTGATTTAAACTATTGAAATAACTCCTGGTGTGTTACTCTATCAGGGTGCTGACGATGAAGAAGAGCTGGAGGAACTAAGAGCCCGTCTTGCTAAAGTCCGCTCTTAAGTAAACTAAATTCCTTCTCCCATTCCCCCCGGCTACACAATGTAAACACATTCTTAACATCAAGTAACACTATAACAGACACCTTGTCTGGTATCCATGTAGTAATATCTTTTTCGGTGTGTTGTGTAGTTCTTGTATCATAGGATAATGTCCCATTTGAACTAAATGAAAGTGAAGTTTGTAATATACTGAATATTGGGTCAAAGTAATGTATGTTCTTTAAAACCAAATATCACATAGGATAGCTCTCAAGTCCCAGATGACCTGGTCCAAAATCCCCAGCTATATTTTTCTTATGCCATGAATTCTGTCTGGTGTCTGGTAAAATGCACGAGTTGAAGACTTTTGTGGGTGCCTTGAATTTTCAGTTGTTCCTTTCTTCTCCCTTGATGACTATTCATCTGTTTTCATGTTTGGTAGCCATTCTGTAAATCCATGGCGCCATCTTTGGCGGACTTTTCAGACTCATTTTTAAATTTGATTTTATTGCCAATGCACTTGCAGCAGCTGTAGATACTTATTTTGTTCCTCAGGTCTGGGAAGACTCTCCACCTTAGTGTATTGTTCATTTACTTGATTAATTAATGAGATTATTTGGTTGCTTTAAAAAAATTGAATTAAACTGCCCAGTTTTAAATTTGATTTTATTGAATTAAACTTCTCATTTAAGAAATTAAAATTCGAATACACTTTGATTTGCCTGAAAATGATTGTTTTACATGTAAAAAATAGCTAATTTTCCAACAAAATCTTGATGTTTCAGAAGCTAGTGATGCACAATTCTCTTATTTCATAAGAACAATTTCTTGTAAGTCTCTGTTAACGAGACATTGGTGGTGCTATAACCTCCATCAACGATGAGATTCAAGCCGCTCACATACTTAGAATCATCACTAGCCAAATACAATGTCGCCTTTGCCACATCTTCTTCCTCCAACAAAGCTCCCCTGAGATTCCCCGCTCCGGAAAACAACGCATCCGCCTTTTCCTTTTCCTTTTCCGAAATCCCCAGAGTTTTCAACGCCAACGGGGTACTGAGAGTGTAGGGAGAAACAACGTTAACTCGTATCCCATGTTGCCCCAGCTCGACTCCCAGGTTCTTGGACAGCCCCAGAATCGCATTCTTCGATGTCGCGTAGATGTGGGAAACGTCGCCGTACACGGCCGTGGCGGCGCTGGCCGTGAAGATAATGCTGCCGGCCTTGGCCGGAATCATGACCCTGGCGGCGTGTTTTGCCGTGAAGAATGCACTGAAGACGTTCACATCAAACACGTCCTTGATGACACTGTAGTCCACCTCTAAGATACTGGATATTGGCTTCCCCATCACTCCGGCGTTGCTGAAGACCACGTCGAGCTTACCGTACTTCTCAACCGTCGCGTCCACCGCGCGTTGGACGTCAACCTCAACGGCCACGTTGCAATGCAGAAACGTGGCGTTTTCGGCACCCAGCTCACTAACCAAGGAGACGCCGAGGGAGTCTTGGATGTCTGCAATCGTAACCTTAGCACCATGTTGGACGAACAGCTTGGCCGTCGCCGCTCCTATGCCGCTAGCGCCTCCGGTTATAAGTGCTACCTTGCCATCTAGCCTACAAAACAATACCAGATTACTATATATATATATAATATATAAACATAAATCTGCAATCCAATTATCAACTTACACTTTTAAATGTCTTAATTTAATATCAGAGGCAATGTCAAAGTTCATAGGTTTAAATAGAACATGTTTAACATATAATATATAAACATAAATTGTATATCATGATGAAAACAGGGCATATATATACCTTTTGGCTGGTGGTTGTTGCGGGGACGAGGTTGCCATGTTCTGAAGCTTGTGTTGAGAATTGAGATAAGTGATGGCTTGGTGTGGATATTGAGAATGAGCAGAGAGTGTTGAGTTCCTATTTATAATTGTGTTCTATTACTAAGGAAGAGAAGTCAAAAACCGAGTAAGCACGGTACAGCATATTACGCGCAATTAGAATTTTGGGACTTGATCAACTTAATATAACGAAATATTAGATTGGACACATGGGTAATTAATTAATTAAACAAATCTATAATGACCGGTACCCCTGCAGCTTGATCACATGTTGTATTGTTTGACTAGGGGTACCTACTACCTAGCAACTTTTTTGTAGTCAAAATATTGTTTTGACCTAGGGGTGTAAGCGAGCCGAGTCAAGCTCGACCTCGTTAAGAAGGGCTTGATTCAAGTTTGAGAATTGATGCTCGAGCTCGAGTTCGAGGTCCAGTTCATTGATCATATTTTACTTCCTATCTAATCCCTATTTTGTGTGCTTAAAATGCAGATATTATGCTTTAAAGATTCTCATTTGATCAATCAAGTATGCCTCTTGGTTAAGTAAAAATGGTTGATTTTGAAAATTGATGTATAAGTTGTATTGCATCTAGAAGATTATGTACCTTGCCAAAGACTTTGTGGTTCAGTGACACTAAGTTACTCTTTAATATTGAAGGTTGTGCGTTTGAATCTTAGTAGTTATGAAAGAAGGAGGAAGATGAGTTTTGAAAATTGATGTATAAGTTATAGTGACACTAAGTTACTCCTTCGTATGGAAGGATCGAGAAGGAGGAGTCTCAGTACCCTACTTTCCTTCTACATAAACAAACAAGCCCACTTGATTTATTCTTGTAAGAATTACAAACAGACAGACACGGTACTTCAAAGCCTGAAGCTAAGTAATATATATATATATATATATATATATATATATATATATATATATATATATAGCAGATGATTAGATGAGGTTTAATTTGTGCCTTCACCGCCCAATACTTTGTCAACTGCGACTTGAAAGGCTATATTGGTGCTGGTATATCCCTCTTCCACCAAAAGGTTCAGCTCGCTTATATACTTAGACTCGTCGCCGGCGAGGTACAAAGCTGCCTCTGCAACATCCTCTGTAGTCAAAGTTCTCCCTTTGAAATTTGAAGTTTCTGCCACAATTTCCTCCGCCAATTCCCTATCCTGGGTGGGCATTGCTATCGCAAGAGAAGCCCCGAAGATTTCCCATTTATTCTTGGCGGACAACAATTATATTTTCATCAAAGCAAACCATTTGGAAAGCTCCATCATTAAGGAAACTCTAGAGAAGTATGACATGGCTTCTGGTCAGTTTATAAATTATGAAAAATAAGCTATCTCATTTAGTTCTAACACAAGCACTGTTATGAGAGACCACGTCAAGAATATTCTTCAAATAAGCAGTGAAGGTGTGAATGACAATTACCTAGGGTTACCCGTGATAATTGGAAGAAACAAGAGAAGTATTATTGGGTTCCTAAAGGATCGTATACTCGAAAGAATGCAGAGTTGGACAAACATGTAAATGAACACTCTAGTTCCCCACAGAACCTAACTAAAGTATTCATATCCAAGAAAAAACAAATTACATACCTCAAAAAGATCTGATGGACATATTAGGAGTGAGTATAAAGCAAATCGATCCAAAAGAGCCCAATACCAACTCGATCCCCGTTGATGAGTCGACATTGTGGTCGGCTTCGCGGCCCCAAGGCCGTCCTCGGAGTGGGTTGACCCGAGCCCTGGGGTCACATTGTGCGGGACACCCTTTGCAAGTCCGTCGTTATACGGTTGATCATGGTCCACAATGCATTGTGGACCATACATTATAACTGATATTGAAGTTGTGTTGAACAGATACTGTAATTGTGTTGAACTGATACTGTAGTTGTGTTGAACTGATATTGCAGTTGTGTTGAAAGGAAACTGCAGTTACGCGGAACAAAGTTTGTTTCATCCGTCTGAAACTGCATTTGTATTGAACTGATACTGCAGTTGTGTTTTGTGTTGAACTGATACTGCAGTTGTGTTGAACGGATATTGCAGTGTGTTGAACAGATGAAACGACATCTGTTCCGCACAACTGCAGTATCAGCCATGACCATGGTCTACAATACATTGTGGACCATGGTCCACGGTATAATTTGCGTTTGCAAGCTTAGTCGAGAAAGAGGCGTGGTCAAATGGGATAGTAACCTGGTAAGCAATATTTTTATTGTGATTTAAATAAATTTTTTAAATAAATTTATAATTTATAATCAATGCGGTATCAACCTTCTACCACGTTTGAGAAAAAATCTTATCAATACTAAAGTAAATTAAGGGTAAGTTATATTTTTTAAAAGAACTATATTTGTTGTGGATCTCGACACTCTATTATATTTCAAGATGTAAAATCAATTTTATAACATATAAAGTATTACCGCATTAATTAGCTAGGCTATGCATAATTGCATATTATCAATAAAGAAAGCAATTAAATTAATTAACTATACCCAATCAATAAATGCATTGTAAATGACTGCGTCACAGTTTATATCAAGCAGATTTAATTTTGCATTTTCTTTATCAAATTTGTATATATATCCACCCACGTGTATAAATTCAGTTCTTTTTAGTCAACCGTTGGATTTGCATTTAGCATATAAAGCGGGATTCCTTCCTTGTTTCGAATGCCATCTTCACTCCCGCCACCCCCACCATGGCCAAAGCCAAACTTTCTTCCTTTCATCGAGATAAATCTTTCTTTCTGGCAATCCTTTTTGCTGTTTTTCTCGTTTGTGTCGTTTGGTCGTTCACCGACCCGTTCCCGAACTTCTCCGCCTTGCTCATAGCGCAGAACTTCTCAGTCGATCGGTCCGCCATCGATCGCGGCTATGAATCCCCAGAGAGGAGTTTTTACGACGACCCGGAGCTGAGTTACACCATAGATAAACCCGTGGTGGGATGGGACGAGAAGAGGCGCGAGTGGCTGAAACTTCACCCGTCATTCAGTGCCGGAGCAGGTCGGCGAGTGCTCTTCCTCAGCGGATCTCAGCCCACGCCGTGCAAAAACAGCCATGGCGATCACTTGCTCCTCAGGCTCTTCAAGAACAAAGTTGACTACTGCAGAATCCACGGCTACGATATCTTCTACAGCAATGCGTTCTTGAATCCGGACATGCGTTCTTTTTGGACCAAGATTCCGTTGGTCCGGGCGGCGATGTTGGCCCACCCGGAAACCGAGTGGGTTCTGTGGGTCGACTCCGACGCCATCTTCACCGACATGGATTTCAAGATTCCGTTGGAGAGGTATAACGACCATAACCTTGTAGTTCACGGTTGGCGCGATCAGATTGAGAAGAAGAGCTGGGTAGCCGTTAATTCCGGTATTTTTCTGTTAAGGAATTGCCAGTGGTCCATGGAGTTTTTGGATGTTTGGGCGGGGTTGGGCCCACAGAGTCCAGATTACAAAAAGTGGGGCCAAATCATACGGTCCATGTTGACGGACAAGATGTTCCCGGAGTCGGACGATCAGTCGGCGCTGGTTTATCTTCTGCTGAAAGGGGAAAAGAAATGGAGGGACAGGATTTACGTGGAGAACGAGTACTCCCTGCATGGGTACTGGGTGGGAGTGGTGGGGCGGCTGAGCAACATCACGGAGAGGTACGTGGAGATAGAGCGGAGGGACGCGGCGCTGCGGCGGCGACACGCGGAGGCGGTGAGCGAGAGCTACGCGGCGGCACGGGAGCCTCACGTGGCGGAGGGCGGGGATTGGAGGCGCCCCTTCATAACGCACTTCACGGGGTGTCAACCCTGCAGTGGGGACCACAACCCGGAGTATAAAGGAGACTCTTGCCGGGTTGGGATGGAGAGAGCGTTGAATTTCGCTGACAATCAAGTCCTTCGAAATTTTGGATTTTCCCACTCTGACCTCGACACTTCATCCCCTCTTTTTCCCTTGCCTTACGCTTACCCTGCACAAAATGATTTCGAGTAGGCATGTGCAGCTGACGAATTCGGGCGGTTCGATTTACTTGTTACGCCAATTTTTAGAAATTTGGTTTCCTTTCGTGTACTAAGTCCCCTTGTATAAATAATACCCATTCTGAGGGTGCAAAAGCCAAATGGATCTGAAATTTTGAAAGCTTAAGGCGAATTTGTGTTCAACAATTTGCATCAAGTCTTTTAGCATTTTATTGCTCATTCTTAGCGCATGTTTTTCGTTTTAACAGTTGTAAAACCAACAATAATTAAGGATATTATGTAATATAACTTGAACTAGGTAAGCTTTTAAACTCAAAAATAATTTAGTGGCCAGCAAGAAGGTTACGTTTATTTTAAAAAAGGAGGAACAAATACAACATTAAACTAACATCTTTTATTCGAATTGAACACACACGGACAACGTAGAACTATGATATTGCTTGGTAGTCGAAGATGATAAGTGGAGTAGGAGAGATTAGACGAGGGTTGTCCCTCCCCCGCCCAATACTTTGTCAACTGCCACTTGAAAGGCTATATTGGTTGTGGAATATCCCCCATCGATCAACAGGTTCACCCCGCTCACATACTTAGACTCCTCATCGCTGCCCAGGTACAAAGCCGCATCTGCTACATCCTCTGTTGTCAAAGTAACCCCTTTCAGATTCGAAGCTTCAGCCACAATTTCTTCTGCCAATTTCATATCCTGGGTCGGCATTATATTCATTCCCAGCTTGGTCAGAATTAAAGAAGGCGAAACACAGTTGGCTCTGATCCCATATTTCCCCATTTCAACGCACAGGCTCTTGCATAGTCCCACGATTGCGCACTTGGATGCAGTGTACGTGTCAGAGGTGATCCCGAAAACCTCCGTCGTGGCGCTTGCCGAGAATATTATGCTGCCCTTCTTCGCCGGAATCATCACCCTGGCCGCGTGTTTGGCGCAGAAAAATGACCCCACCACATTTGTGTCGAAAACTAGGTTGATGTTTCCTGGGTTGGCCTCCAAGATACTGGTCTCCCTGTTCCCTGCCACGCCTGCATTGCTGAACATGATATCCAACTTTCCGTACCTGGAAACAGTGGTGTCCACCGCATTTTTGACGTGGGATTCGATTCTGACGTCGCAGTGGATGAATAGTGCATATTCCGGGCCAATCTCTTCAGCCACGGAGAGGCCATTCTTGTCGTCAATGTCAGCAATGATAATCTTACACCCATGCTGAGCAAAGAGCCTGGCCGTGGTGGCTCCAATGCCGTTGGCTGCGCCTGTTATGATAGCAACCTTTCCTTCTAGTCTAAAAATGGAATGGAAAGCAGAAAGCGAAAATCAAAGATAAATGCTGAAAATGAAAGAGATAACAAAATAGAAAAGGGAACAAATTAATTAAAGTTACCTTTTCAACGAGCCCACCATGATTGCCGTCGATAAAGCTTGTGTGTACTCCTATCAAGAGATAACAAACCAGTAGTGTATTTATAGAGAGAATTTGGGTAGCAAACTAGCAATTCAAATCAAGCTTGTGTGTACTCCTAAATCATTTTGACGTCGACCCAAGGAGTTAACTTCTCAGGTTGGGCACGGAAACTCCGGAAATGGGACATATTTCTTGATCAATATAAACTAACAAAATGACAAACATATAGTTACAAAAAAGTATGATTTTGTGTCAGCACAAATAGTTGTGGGGATTATAATTTCAATCCATCTTATGTATTAAATTATTTGGGTCGTTTTTTCGACGTGGATGGGGAAACATGAGATTCCAAATAGGGACTTTCTTTATTGGTTTAAGAGATAAGGAAAAAAAGACTTCGACTTAGGCTTGTTCTCTATGAATAAAAAGGGTTAGGTTTTCTTTCATTTTTTATTTGTTTTTTTTTAAGTGAGTGGAGTAAATACGGCAGGTATCGTGTTTACTCCCCTACAGGCAAAGTTAATTTTAGACGCGCATTGCGCGAATGAGATAATGCCCAATATTTATTATTAAATAAGTATTTCAAAGTATATCAATGCATAATTATAATTACATATGTATGAACATTTCGTATATAATTTTTCATTGGATATACTTTGAAATACTTATTTAATAATAAACATTAGGCATTATCTCATAGGTGCGTGTGAAAATCTAGTATATATATATATATATATATATATATATATATATATATATATATATTGTGCATATTTAGAGTTTTTAAAATTCAATCGTGTATTCAAATTATCATTTTTTAAATTTCTCACTAATCATGCACAATAGAAATTTCAAAACTGCACAACATAACTCAAAATAAATAAAATAAAGGGAAAATTGCATTTTTCGTCCCTAAGTTATAGGGTAATTGTAGAATTCGTCCCTAAGTTATGGTAATACTCACTTTTCGTCCCTAAGTTCTCATTGGCGTTGCACTTTTCGTCCCTGAGTTATTCAAATTGCAAATTTCGTCCCTAAGTTATCATTGCGTTGCACTTTTTGTCCCTAACATAAGTGTGCAAACTTCGGTAAATTTTCGTTTAAAAAAATTTTAATCAAACTTTTCCGGTTCAATGCCAATTTTTTTTTAACGAAGTTTACTGAAAAAGTTCGATTAAAATTTTTTTAAAACGAAAGTTTACCGAAGTTTGCAAACTTAAGTTAGAGACGAAAACTACTTCGGTAAATTTTCGTTTAAAAATTTTTTAATCGAACTTTTCCGGTTCAATGCCAATTTTTTTAACGAAGTTTACTGAAAAAGTTCGATTAAGAATTTTTTAAATCGAAAATTTTTTTAAACGAAAATTTACCGAAGTTTGCAAACTTAAGTTAGGGACAAAAAGTGCAACGCAATGATAACTTAGGGACGAAATTTGTAATTTGAATAACCCAGGGACGAAAAGTGCAACGTCAATGAGAACTTAGGGACAAAAAGTGAGTATTACCATAACTTAGGGACGAATTCTACAATTACCCTATAACTTAGGGACGAAAAATGCAATAAAAATCTAATAGTGCACAACAATAATTCTAAAATTGCATATCCCACACGAAAAACACCATTCTCATGTGATCCAAGTTATTATATGTGTGTGTAAAGCAATAAACCACCATACAAGAAATTATAACTGGCAAACTTGCAGTTTGCTTCAATTGTATCAACAAGTATACGATAATCTATAAATAGTGGTTATATTAAAAATAAAATAAAATTGGATAAGGCTTTGGGGAAGTGTACAAGTAACTTCTTAAGTGTAAATATGCTGAAAAAGTATGTATCGACATATACTACATTATAATAGAGTTAGTAATACTAAAAAAAACTCGTAACTGTCAATATGCAATCGAGTTACAATTTACAACCAACACAACAATTGAAATGTCTTATAGTTATCTCAAAAAAAAAAAAAAAAACATTCTAAGCTTTTAGCAAATTTTCATCATTAGACCTAACCTCCAAAAAAAAAAAAAAGTCAAATAAACCCTCAAACTATAGACGAAAGAATAATTAGGCAATTAAATTAAAAAAAAAAAAAGGTTTGAATTGAGCTTTTCAACTGGTACAAATAGTACATTTGGGCCCTGTTTTGTAAAATAGTTAGCTTATCAATCAATTTTGGCTTATTTGACCACTATTAATTGTTTGATTTTGTTAAAAAAAATCAATATAAGTGTTTGGTTAATCAATTTTTTGTAACTCCAAAATGCTAATGAGCAACTTTTCAATTAGTTTTTTAATTAAAAAAATAACTAACATATAACTCCAATATATAATGTGTATATATTACTCCGTATTATTATGGAAGAAAATTAGAAAATATATAGTGGATGCATGTGCATGGTAACAATAGTGGAAAAAATAACGAAAGTTATAACAGTAGGGGGTATGTTTGTCTAATATATTGTAAAGTACAACTTTTATAGCATAATGTACAAAAAAAACTTAACGAAAAAAAACGGACATAAATGAAGGGTATAACATTCATTCACACTTAGAATGAATAATCTTTTTGTGATAAGTAATCTTTTTGTGAGTTTCAAGCAAAATATATACATTCAAAATTTGAGTGGAATAAAAGGGCAAATTATTGCATGTACCTGCCATCCTGGCTGTGTGGACCAAAAATAAAAAGTAAATTTTTATTTTTATTATACTAAAAGTACATTATTTTTGTATTGAAGGTACATTATTTGATAATATAATTATCAAATAATGTATCTTCAGTACAAAAATAATGTACTTTATGTACAAAAATAATGTACTTTTAGTATATTCAAAATGTATTTTTTATTTATGGTTTACACTGTTGTGTGGACAATGATAATGCAATAATGATAGAAGTTAGAAGTAGAATTTAGGAGGCCAAATAATATTTTTGGCCAATATATTTAATCCCCAATTAATTTACTTCGTAACTCAAGTTTATAGCCGGTGACAAATTTAGCAAAAATGAAAAACCCTAATGTTGGTGCCATTTATAATAAAATCAGACCCGATAACATCACCCAAGCTATATAAAAGAGACAACAGCCCATTTTCATAATCGACATCCCAAATAGAGGTGAGCTCTAGAATCAAAACTTCAAATTAAGTGAAGAAAACATTCCAATTTCCATTCAGGTTAGCATTTTCCTTACTAATTATCAGTTAATTTTATCATCTGTTCTTATTTTCTAATTTTTCAATACTTTTGGCTTGAGCGTGTACTTGCTTCCCCACTCTCACTGGAGTCTATTCACTAAATTTGTTAGTCCGCATAGACCCAAATACGAAAAGTGAAAAAGTTGAAAACTTCGATTTTGTTTTCGCTTAACGTTATGAATCCGAAGCGAACAAAAAAAAAAAAGTGGGTAAAGAAACCAGTTTTGAACTTTTATGTTCAGTGTAGGAGTTCGTTTCTTTTTCCACATTTTCTTCCCCTGAAAGCAATACAGAAAGTTACATTGTTATATATGATGATGACATTATTTTTCATTCTATTTGGCAGCAATACAGTGTGACCTGTTTCATTCAGCACTTGGCTTCAGATGGAACCAGATAGGTATATTTGGGCAAATTATACTATGGACCATGGCCCACGTTGCAATATATACTATGAATAAACACTCATTTTTAATATTTGAAAGTTCATTATTTGTGTAATGATAGTATACCAAATATTGAAATTTCAGTACACAAATAATGAACTTTTGAAAAAGGAACATTCAATGTATTAAAAATGAATTTTTAGTATAATAAAATGTACCTTATGTGAGTGGTCAACGGTAAGTGGTCAACGGTATAATGATTGGTACATTTGTCTTTAGGCTGCTTGATTACTGATTTGTATTGTGAAGTGGTTATTTCGTCCTCTCCCTAAACAAATAATAACAATTTGAAAGTCGAATGCCATTTCAGATTAAATTCTCCACACACATCTGCAATCCTGTTTGAGGCGCTAGGATACCAACTTCAGTTTTCTCAGGTAATCAGGCTCTTGATGGCTGTATGCCAATTGATTTGTAGTGTAGTCAAAATTACCCAAACATCATTTTTATATGTTCTTCATGTTAGGCAATCTGAGATTTTGAAAGTTAATAGCTTTTCCCATTTTACATTTATGTATTAGTATTAATGTTCAATGTCACGTTTCAGACACTGGCACACACTCTGGCTGTACGTCAATTGATTTATCGTGCAGTCTAAAACTCTAAATTACCCAAACATCATTTTTATATGTTCTTTGTGTTAGGCAAATTGAGACTTCAAAAGCTCATAGCTTTTCCCTCGTCTCTTTTCTTTATTAGTATTAATGTTCATTTGCTTTTGGGGTACTGGTTTGTGATACAAACACACATAGTTTCAAGCTAGGCTCTATCATACTTGCATGCCATATTTGATTTTTAATAGGGAAAATTTTAAGCAAAACATCAAATGACCATGGCCAGAAGTAAAATTTCCCTTCCATCAACTACTTCAAAAGCATACAGAGGATCTAGTTGCCAGTCTTCTGGGAATATTATTCACTGTAACAACTTTCCTTGACATAGCTTTTATGAATTTAATGTCTATCCTGATTTTCAGTAGCTTCCACTTAAACAGATACTCTCTTAGAGTTCTCACTTCTTTTTCCCATTATTGTGGCAGGATCCTAATTCCAAACACTTGGGTACTACAGTTTGGGATGCATCAATGGTTTTGGTCAAGTTTCTGGTAAGATTTGGTGTTCCTTCTGGAAGGATTTATACTTGTGGGCTTAAAGTGTTTCATGTTCTTCGAAGCCTTTCTGATTACTAATCAGCTAAACTAATTCTAAATTTTGGAGAACCCAACTAACTCAATTCAAATTTACAGGAGAAAAATTGTCGAAAAGGAAGGTTTCGCCCATCCAAATTGAAGGGGAAGCGTGTAATTGAACTTGGAGCAGGTTGTGGAGTAGCTGGATTTGGTAAACCGATCCTTTCTCTCTTTTCCTTCCGTCCATGCTCTATTCTTTGAATGCAATGCATGTCATTCATGTGGACACTATAAAACGGAGGTGGATCAACCTTTGTAGGCATGGCATTGCTTGGATGTGATGTTGTTTCAACAGACCAAACTGAGGTGTTGCCATTGTTGATGAGAAATGTTGAACGTAATACTTCCAGGGTAACGCAGATGAACCCTGATTCAGGTATCCGACTAATGCTGTCTTAAGGTTCTCAGCATTATAATCCTGTTGGCTCTCTTTGACAAAATCTTTATTTGAATATAATTAATGCTCCGTCTCCTTTCATTAAGTAGATACTTTAATGCCTGTGCAATTTACATTTGAACAGCATGTTTGTGTTATCTTTGCCTTGACATAGAATCTTTTTTCTTTTAGATTCATTTGGTTCCATAAAGGTTGCAGAGCTAAACTGGGGTGATGAAGATCACATAAAAGCTGTTGAACCACCGTTTGACTACATCATTGGCACTGATGTTGTGAGTTCTAGAAATGCCATGATTTCTTTTTACCTCTTAGCAGGCATTATAACTCACAAACTGAACCTGAACAATCTTGTTTACTTCTGCTAGTTCCTTGATGATTTACCTTTTGTTCTTTTTCTCATAATTGATGCCTGTTTGGGAGTCTATTAGATCTACTTTTGCTTCATTTCAACCTTCTTTATCTCCTTCCATTTATGAGCACTAACTTCATCCTTGTGCTTACTAGGTTTATGCAGAGCATCTCCTGGAACCACTTCTGCAGACAATTCTTGCACTATCTGGACCCAAAACCACAATTTTGGTATTGCAATTTGAAACTTGCTTAGAATCATGTTCTTGTCATTTATGCCAATTTATCTATTGTTTCCAATGTTGCAGTTGGGATATGAAATTCGCTCAACGAATGTCCATGAAAAAATGCTTGAACTGTGGAAGAGAAATTTTGAGGTCAAAACGGTTCCAAAAGCAAAGGTAACTGGCAAACTGTTTCTGAACTTTTCTGTGTCACCCAAAAAATGACACTGTTTAGGCGAGCCCTAATGATTTTAACAATTTTTTCAATTTTGCTAGTGAATTGCTAAATGAAAACTTCTTCGATAGAATAAGGCTCTAAAATACTTGCACTCTGTTGCCTTTGTCTATCTTGATTCTTTGATGATATAGTTCTTGTGAGAGTTTGCAGGATAGAAACAAATTCTTGATTTTCTCCACTTTAGAGCAATAGATCTTCATAAATAAAGCAGTAGAGTTAATATCCATTGAATATGGTGGCAATTCCGGGTCTTGTCCTCAACTTTCTAACTTTCACTCATTTAATCTTCTACTTAAAAAATTGTTCCACATTTAGTTTGGAATACCCTTAATTTGTCAATATTTTACCAAACTCTACCCTTTTGCATGTGAGGGTATTTAAGGCGTTGGATGGAATGTGGAACTATTTCAGAAGTAGAGGATTAAATACAAAATTTGAAAGTTGTGGATTTGATCTATTGCCAGTGTACTCGAGAGATCAAAACTGGAAATAACTCAATCTGTGTTTATAGATTCGCGTCTTTAATATTTTTTCTTCTGAGTTAATATTATTCTGGGGATCTTGTCCTCAACCTACATAAATCTTATGTCTGATTAGAATGTTCTTTTTCATGAAAGGGAAAACAGGTGAAATAAAAAGAACATGGTTTCTGGCTTAGCCGATTTTTCTGGTGTTTACATCAAGAGAAGTTTGTACCTAATATAGTGCTTAATAATACTTCTAGACCTCCTACATTCTCAATCTCAAACACAAATGTTTCCGTATAGTTGTGATTTGTAGTATAAAGTGAAATGTGTCTTTTGACTGATGAGAACCAATTTTGTTCATTCTAGATGGACAGTAACTACCAGCATCCTAGCATCCAATTATTCATAATGAGCTTAAAGCCGTCCGTGGAGAGCACAGAAAGTATTGCAGATGGGCCTGCTCAGAAGGCCAAGCTGTCTGGGTCCAGAGAACTTAAACACGGATCAGATGAAGATGATGATGATGATAATAGTTACAAGGCTGATGAGGATGATTTGAGAGTTAATGAAGTCATAGTGGATGACAAGCTAGTTGTCGATCTGGAAAATAGAAAGCTTAGTGAATGGGAAACACGAAGATATGGTGCTATAGCTGCTCGACTTCTTCGTGATATCAAGATAACATAAATATTCGAGGTAAATATATGTGTTTCAGGTTTATATGCTTAGCCTAGTACCTACATCGTAACCTTGTCTCCATACCAGTGTTGAGCATATCATGTGCTCCATAGTTTATTTTTAATGCTTACTGCCTATATCCCAGAATCCCAGATGGATTCATAGTTTACAGCTGGTGTGTTATATATCATTGCTATTCTAGTAGTTTGTTTTCGTCAAATTTGTATTTTTGAAATAAACAAGAAGAGCGTTCACAAGTTAGGTGAAAATAGTTCCAAGCTATGGTGAATTGCCTCAACAAAGCCAAAGGCCTGATATTTCAGGTACAAGATTATTTGTTCGTGAATCAAAAACTAAAAACGAAGATTGCAACTAATTAAGAAGAAGAAAGTAGCTAATAATTGATGGAAAAGACTTCATCAAGAGAAGAGTTTAAAGCTTCTTTTTATTCCTGCAAGATTTCATATTTTCATCCTTCATTCTTTGATTCTCTTCATTTCAGGCAGATCAAACAATGCACAGCCATTGACCAACGAACATGCTGTCACAGTTGATATTGGGATTCACTCCGAGGAACTGTTCCAGTGACAGGTTGAACTCCGTTGCAACACCCTGACAGGTATCACCGCTTTCTGCTCCAACAGCATTAGTGCACTTCGCGTCTGTCTTTCCTCCTGCAGCCGTATCGTGATCATTAGCTACGAAATTAAAATAGAATATAAAGCTTCAAACAAAAGCTAGAAGTTGTATTACCAGTTAGAATTCGACTCTCAGTGTGTGATAGAATCAGAAGAAAAGAGACAACAAGAACCATGCTGTAAAAAGATATTTGAGCCATTGAGGGGTTTTTGTTTTTTCAATTTGTTTTCTACAACTCTTGCTTTGAGCCTATGAAATCTTGAATCTTGATTGTGTTCTTCACTGTTTTTCTGGTGAACTATTTATAGGCTGTCTAAGCATTGGAGAGAAACCAGCATATCTATTAACTAAAAAAAAAATACAAAATACAAAATACAAAACCTCTGTTAATTCATTAAAGTAAAGCCGGCCTTGTTTATCTTTGAAGCCCTATGTTGGGGAAATTATTTAACCTCTCCACATGTTAGGAAACTTGGAATGTTCACCAAGTTTTAACTTGTTAAGTATGATTTGTGTTAATGTTGTTTTCTTTTGTTGTCTCAACACTCAAATGTAGGATGCCATCAGTCGTGGCTCTTTATGTTCATTGGTTTTGGATGAATTAATTACTTAATTAATTTTAATTACTAAGAATAATTGATAATAGCAAATTTAAACAAAAGATTTATTACAAAACATGAAATTCTGACTCGACACTTTCTTCTTCCGGCTCGAAATTATTTTAGCTTGCCCTAAGCATTAATTTGGTTACTTACATTAAAAATGATTTGTCTCGTTACTTTTTGTGACGATGAAAAAGAATTGCAATTTTTTATAAAGAATATATCATTATTAAACATAATAAAGCCGGGCCAAAGGCCTGATCTTTCTGGTACAAGATTATTTGTTTGTGAATCAACAACTAAAAACGAAGATTGAGCTAATAATTGATGGAAAAGACTCCATCAAGAGAAGAGTTTAAAGCTTCTTTTTATTCCTGCAAGATTTCATATCTTCATCCTTCATTCATTCTTTGATTCTCTTCATTTCAGGCAGATCCAGCAATGCACAGCCATTGACCAACGAACATGCTGTCACAGTTGATATTCGGATTCACTGCGAGGAACTCATCCAGTGTCAGGTTGAACTGCGTTGCAACGCCCTGACAGGTATCACCGCTTTCTGCTCCAACAGCATTAGTGCAATTTAGCACTGCGTCTGTCTTTCCTCCTGCAGCTGTATCGTGATCATTAGTTAGGAGAAAACGTCGTTACGAAATTAAAATAGAATATAAAGCTTCGAACAAAAGCTAGAAGTTGCATTATCGCAAATATTTGAAAGTATACCAGTTAGAATTCGACTCTCAGTGTGTGATAGCATCAGAAGAAAAGAGAGAACAAGAACCATGATGTAAAACTTGTCAGATATTTGAGCCATTGAGGATTTTTTTTTGTTCTCTAACTCTTGTTTTGAGCCTATGAAATCTTGAATTTTGGTTGTGTTCTTAACTGCTTTTCTGGTGAACTATTTATAGGCTGTCTGAAGCATTGGAGAAACCAGCATATCTATTAACTAAAAGAATACAAAATACAAAATACAAAAGCCTCTGTTAATTCATTAAAGTAAAAGCCGGCCTTGGTTATCTTTGATGACCTATGTTGGTGAACATTCCAACTTTTAACTTGTTAAGTATGATTTGTGTTAATGTTGTTTTCTTTTGTTGTCTCAACACTCAAATGTAGGATGCCATAAGTCGTGGTTCTTTATGTTCATTGGTTTTGGATGAATTAATTAATTAATTAATTAATTTTAATTACTAAGAGTAATTGATAATAGCAAATTTAAAGAAAAGATCTATTACAAAACATGAAATTCTGACTTGACACTTTCTTCTTCCGGCTCGAAATTATTTTAGCTTGCCAACCAGCTTTAAGCATTAATTTGGTTACTTATACTCCATACTAAAAATGATTTGTCTCGTTACTCAATTTCGAGTTTGACTTGATAATAATGAAATTGGAAAGTATTTCTCAAATCAAATCCGGCTGTACGTGATCTTAAAAGTTATTTTTATGACCATGAATAAAAAAAATTTAAAAATGATTTGTCTCATTACTTTTTGTGACGATGCAATGACGAATGAAAAAGAATTACAATTTCTTATAAAGAATATATCATTAGTGAACATAGAGCCGTTAAAACAGACTTAACTTGGCTGGTTAGGTTGGTTTAGCCCTATTTTTAGAAGGGTTGACCTGAAAATTTCTCCCGTCCATGCGTGGTACATGGGCTATACATGTTGACCTGTGTAACCCACAAGGCAACCTGTACAATCCCCTACAATAATGTGGGTTGGCGGGCAAGCCCATTTAGTCTACCAACTCGCGCCTACTTAGATTGAGTTGAAAATCCTAACCCGATTTCAAAATGAGACATGTTGAACTCGTTTTAACAGCTCTAAATTTAAACACAAATTGAGACAGAAAATATCCTTCCATTATCATGAATGAAGCATTGAAGCTACTATTAATCCAAAACAAGTTGTTCTGGTTTCTTAGATTCACTTCTTCATGCCGATCCATCAACACAAAGCCATTCACCAACAAAAATGGATATAGCAAGAAATGCATCCCATGACAGAGCAAACTTCTGTGCAATGTTGCATTCTGCTTTTGCTTTAGCCTTCCCCACTGCAACTGCCATTTCAACAAAACAATCAAATCATTAAGAAACTAAAAAGAACCCAAACCCAATATCAAGGAAACAAAAAGGATTACCAGTAGTCAATAGAATGAGGAGAAAAGCGAGGGCAAACAACTTGGTTCATGTCTCTGCCATGATTTTTATCAATGGGGGTCTAAGTGAGAGAGCTAATTTATAGGCTATAAACCACATTGGACAGACCAAAAACAACCTATGAATTAAAGATGTTGCCACTGTTTCCACTCAAGAAAAACAATCTCATTAAGAAACAAAGGGCAACAGAAATGGCAAAACCAAAAGAAAAGTACACATTTTGGTATCAAAACACGTACCAATATAACATTTTCGTTGGGGTTGAAATCCAGCAAGGCCTACATAAAAGCAGAAAGCCAATCCCTCAGCACCCGGCTGCCATTGAAGCGCAGCGATCCAAACCATGAACTAGACTTGTGTTCCAGATTAGAATAGGGATCCATATATAATCCCAAATAAGAGATCAAAGGTTCATCCCGACACTTGTCAATCACAAGTCTTATACTATACGTTTTAACCACAGGAAATAACAGCAACCTCCGGTATCCCACTGTCGTTCCGTCTATTAGTTCCTGCCATTCCCCGAATTCGTTCAATACATCGAGATGGAATGCAATAATCCGCTGCCCCATATGGATTGGCTCTTGAACTTCTAACACGTTGAATGTCACTTGTTCTTGAAAATCCAAGTATAATATGAATTCTGATTGCTCCCGTCCTGGAGCCCAATAAGTATAGATGCCTTCTTTAATAACATTATAGGGGGCAAATCGGAAGTCACTCGTACCTCTTGTGCTGCTGGCAGAAAAACGAGCAGATTTTGCTAGATTACGGGAAAAAATTGAAGTCCGAAGCTTGGTGAACTCTCGGAGGACTTGTATATCCTCATCTGATATAAGACCCGAAGTATTTGGCGGTACATTTAACAACAGTTGGCAGTTTCTGCCAACTGATTTATAGTACAAGTCGAGAAGATCCATTGCAGTCTTGGGAGCTTCTGATGCATGCCAAAACCAGCCAGGTCGTATCGAAACATCACATTCGGCAGGCACCCAATCTTGACCAGAAGGGTCTCCCAGTTCTATATATCTGTTGGGCATCAGAAAAACAAATGTAAACGAAATACTACTATATTTACTACCAGACAATCTGCGGAATTGAAATGGTTTTTGTTTCCAAAGATGCGACGATGCCATGGAAGTGATATTGGGAAAACAGGACTCACTCGTTATCAGTGGCACCAATAGTTACATCGCTACAATTGATAAGGGACCAACAAGTCGTCGCAGCAACACCATCTTCATCTCCTATCCATCGGGTATCAGGGCCAGCATCTGAGAAGATTGCGGCTGCAGGTTGGAGCTGATGGATAAGGTCGAACCAATCATCAAAATAATACTCCATATCCTTCTCGCCCTCACCTTTTGCACCATCCAGGAACACTTCTTTAATCTCACCATATCTGCATTACATAATGTTATGGTTATTAAATCAAGCACTCTTCATAACGGATTTCACATATACACACCCCATCTAACGTTAGTTTATGAATCCAACTTCAATCACAGATTTCTTTAACAAGATCGATGCCATAGAGAAAAAAAAAAAACTTCTTCTTGCTCTATTTTGGTCTTGAAAAATCACTTTTTGCAATAACCACGCTCATAACATGGTCTGAGCAAGCAACTCTGGTTACACGAACGGCACAAATAACCATGTAAAATTCCAAATATGGCGTCACACTTCCAACAAATAGCTGTAGATGAAAATAGCTTATTTGCCTAAAAACACCAGTCAGCCTAAATAATTAAATATTTCTGTAATCAATTGACAAATTCTATGAAGCAAGAAAGATACCATAATTGTCCAAAATATCTACTCCATATTTCACATCTCAAAACAATGTCTATGTGTCTTAGAATCTCATTTTTCATGTTTTTAACAAATATATATATAATTGTCAGTATCTACATTCTATGCGTCTGATGAAAAACTTCCCATTCTACATTCTTTCATACTGAACATCAGTTCTTTAAATACTACTCCTTACCAACTATCACCAACTGGCAACTTCTGGGGAAAAGAAAAAGCATACCTAACCCTTTTCTCCACAAATACTTATCAGTTATCAGCCAGAAGAACCACTAACAAGAAAATTTTATGAAATTGACAGAAGGGGAAAGTTTCTTCAATTGTCCATACAGCCCATTTGCAGAAGCAAGGGTAGAACAATTCCAATTTATATTTACAGCTCCAAGATTACTTCAAAATAGAATCTTTTTTAAAGGGGAAGAAAGAAAAAAAGAGAAAAGAAATCAACTTTACCCTGTAAGCAACTCAGTCATCTGCCCCAAATAGAATTCATTGTACCCAACAGTGTTGCCATAAACAGGCTCATGTTTATCCCAAGGTGAAAGATAAACACCCAATTGCAGCCCAGCAGCCTTGGCAGCCTGAGCCAAGTCGCCCACTACATCACCGAGCCCATTTCTCCAAGGGCTAGACTTGACAGAGTAATTAGTGTAGAGAGAAGGCCAGAGGCAGAAGCCATCATGGTGCTTAGCGGTGAGGACCAATCTTGTAAACCCATTTTCCTTGGCAACAGAGACCCACTGGGTGGCGTTAAGGCTATCCGGGTTGAAGATCGACGGGTCGGCGTGACCCGACCCCCACTCCGAACCCGTGAAAGTGTTGGGCCCGAAGTGGAGAAACATGGCCATCTCCGAGAGCTGCCATGAGAGCTGGCGTGCCGAAGGGATTGGCAGAAGGGGAATTGGAGGCGGCTTTGGGCGTGCGCCAATGGAAGGCGTAGACTGAGAGAGTAGGTAAAGTAGGTGGATAAGGATTACGAGAATGTTTCTTTCGATGGTCCGACGATGTTTTGCCACCACAGTGTCCACGATCATCTTCCCCACTGCTTCTGATCTTCTTGGAAATTGGAATTGACTCATTGCTGCTTGTACACTGTGAAAGTCAATATATTATTTTCAAGAATTGCTTCTTTTTATTTGTTTTTTATTTTTAAATAAATATAATCAGTTGGATGTTGGAAAGGACAATCACAAATCATTCTCCCTGACACAATTATTTTTGGATAAAACTTCCAAGCAATTAAGTAAATGTTTGCACATGCGAGTAGTTGGTGTGTCAATGTTGTGGTTGACAACTGAATTCTATTCATTTTTAAGGTTTAGCTATTCTTTTATTTTTATTTTTTTTAAGCTTAACCTATGTTAATTGGAGGAATGAAATATTAAGATATTAGGACTTCCTTGTACTAATTGTTTCATACCAATATACCATGTTAAAATTTATACGCGAACATTGAATAACATTATATACTATAATCTATTTATTATTAATTTTTTTAATGCAAAACACTTTAATCGCGTGTGTATATAAATATGATAGAAAGTTGTCATTATCCCAGTAAATATGAACTTAGCAAGATGATGTAAAATATATATTTGTATTTTTTTTATTGCTTAGGTGGATTGCAAACTTGCATCTGCTGCAAGTTTGCAACTCGTACAAAAGCTGTCGCAGCAACAGCTACGACAGCTTTTGTACATCTTTTTAAAACGCTTTTCATTTTGTTTGTTTCTTTATTTAAAAAATATATTAAATTTTTAAAGTGATGTGAAGTTGGGGTCCATTTTGAAAGTTGATTGCATTTGGTGTAGTGCGAATAGTAAATGAATTCCAAATTAGGTGATATGGAAGTATGATCTACTTTTGAAAGTGAGAGATTATTTGCAGGGATAATGATAGCCTAAGTACCACTAACTTGTTTTTTTTATCAATATAATACTACAAGAAAAGAAAATATAATACTACAAGAAAAGAAAATAATATCAAAATATCACTGAATTGAACAATGAATTAAATCGTTACAACTTTAAGCAAAGCCAATGGTCAAGCTTTTTCTTGGATTTTGTTCTCAATTTAAAGTGTAAAACAAGAAAGAGAATTATTTTTTTTAAAAAGAAAAAATCAAGGTGGTCACCAACTGGCGACCCCCTTAGCGCATCTCAATAGACATTAATTTTGAGGAGTTTTTGCATATGTGACTTGGAAAGAGAATGTAGGAGAGAATGAAAAAAATGAAAAAAAAAAAAAAAAAAGAGAGTAAAAAAGTAATTAAAAAAACTGCAGATTAATGCGCCCGATTAGACGCTTCTGTGCTTTTTCACATGGCAAGGGAGAATTTTTTTTTTTTTTTTAAAACAGGTTCTTCTCCAAAGAGCTCAAATCTTCTCTCTCATATTTCTCCCTCCTTCACTATTGTGAATGCTCTAATGTACCTGAGTTTATCTCACCGAATTTTGTTGTCATTGAAAATTATGCATGAACTCACATTAACTATCTCAAAAAAGAAAAAAAAAAAAAAAAACTCGCATCAACATAAATAATTTTTGTTTATCTCTCTTTTATCCTCTTTCGACCAACAAGGCTTTGAACCATCAAAAGTTGTGCACAAACACAAACCCCTCAATGGGAATATTCTTAAACACTTATTAAATTTTGATTTTTGTTTATTTTAAAAAATTCGTTGATAAATTAAATATTTACGAATTTTATTGTTACTATTTTTTTTTATTTTTTTTTTGTCTTTCTTGTAGTGTATCCACAGGACCCCAAGAAAACTAACACGTGTGCAGGTAGCATGATTTCTTTATTTGCCTAACTTGGGTTTCATATTTTGTATACCCCTCCAAGTACAAAAAGTGTTGACATACATATACTATTTTGGCAATATAACTGGACTTGCCACTAAGTTTAGAACTTGGCAATCAAATCAAAAGGCTTAAAGGGTCCACTAGCCCATCAAAACAATTTTGAAAGCCTAAGGCCAATTAATCAAATTTATTTTTATACCCGTCACTCTGATTTTAAATGAAACAATATGGTGTATCTTAATCTTAACTATAAGTTTAAACGATAATAAGAATGCATATTTACATTTTATATATATTAGGAGTGTTTGGTAAATATATAGCTCTTAGCTGATTGAGTTAGTGAGTTTGACTAGTTAATTGTATTAGCTGAATGCGGAAATGTGTTTGGTAAATTAATTGTTAGTTGATAGGTGATTACATGAAAAAATGACTTTCTCAAAAAATTAATCAAAAAAAACTGCTTTGGACAACTTTTTGAATTTTAGCATTTTTGAGCAATAAACTATTACGAAAAATTAATTAATCAAACACTCATATTTTTTTTTTGAAGTTATTTAACCAAGTTAAAACAGTTAATAGTAGTCACACAAGTCAAAATTAGTTGATAAGCTAACTATATATGTTACCAAACACGACCATTATGTTTAACACAAATTAATTAAATGAACAACATATCATTGATTCATTAAGATTCCAACAGTGTTGTAAACAAAAAAAATGGAGATCGAATTGAAGAAGCAGCATGTTTTTAATGAAACAGCTACGTTATTACTTATTACTCTTCCTGCAACAACAAACTTAAAGGAAGCTAGCATTGAAAACTAACACACACTATTATTCTTAAACAGTACCATTTTTTTCCCTAGTTTTGGGATTCACTTCTTCATCGTACAGATATGATCAACTAACCAACGCAAAGCCATTCCCCGACAAAAATGGAGTCGCAGTTGATGTTTGGATTAATAGCAAGAAAGGAATCCAGTGACAGATTAAACTTGTCCGCAATGCTACTGCACGTGTCTCCAAACTCTTGTCCATATACCTGATCGCATTGTGCCTTTGCATCAGCTTTCCCCACTACATCTGCCATTACAAAACATCATTAATAGTTCATCAAGAAACCAAAAACTAAGAACCGTAAACCACCAACATTGATGAGATCGAAAGAGAAATATATAGAGATTACCAGCGGCCAAGAGAATAAGGAGAAAAGAGAGGGCAGACAACATGGGCGATATCTTGGCCATGATTTTTATCTGTCCTTTTAGATTTTCGACTGTTATTGGTTTTGATTTGTGAAGACAGAATATTTATAGTTTTTAGACAACATTGGATGGACCAACAAAACACGTTGTTAAGAAAGAAAATACAAAAGAGGAGCCGGCGGCCTTGTTTAATGGGTGAAGGAGTTTTTGTGGAGAAACGTACATTGCAATGCCGACTTGCCCTCATAATATAACATATATATATAGGATTGAGTACTGAGATTTAAACAAATATTCTCATCATCTCATTTTATGTATTAGTTCAGTTAACTGAAATTATAAAATAATTTAATTTTTTCATAATATAATTGTTGTTACTATCCTAGTCATCACTGCAACAATAACTAACGCTATCATCATCGTCATCATCGCCACCATCTCTCTCCATCTTAGTTGCGTTGAATATACCTTTTTTTTTTTTTTTTTTTTTTAAATTCTTTTTACTACATTGGATGGACCAAATTGCATATACCCTTTTTTATTTTTTTACCACATTGGATGGATCAAAAAATTAGGTAGAAAGTCATCTCTATTTATAAATTTTAACCACAACCTTATTATAAACATAAATCCATACTTAAAAAAAAAACTTTAATAGGACTCGAACACCTTATAATTACTAGCAAAGCAAAACTAATGAATCTGCTCAAACAACATGATAATGCCAACACCTAAGACCTTCCGTTTGGAATGCTAACAGTGATACAATAAGACCACAAGGTACTTAGCTTTTCTCTAATTTATTTATTATAGGTATATATTTCAAAGAGTTTATTACCAAAATAGTCCCTCGACTATTGCGAAATTACCAATTTGGTCCTCAACAATTTTTCTTGACCAATTAAGTCCCTCGACTTTGAAAAAGTTAACCAATTTAATCCTCCGTTTATTTTTCCGTTAATATCCGTTAAATCAGGACCAAATTGGTAATTTTGCTATAGTCAGGGGACCATTTAAGTGAAAAATTATGGATAAACTACAATAAAGTCATCGTACTATTTGGGAACAAGTAATTAGGTCATCCAACTCAAATAACACCCAAATAAGGCATTGAACTCAGGAAAATAAAGCAATTGAGCCACTGCAACCCAAAAAAAAAAAGTAATTAACCCATTTTTAAAACTTTTTGTGACAAATTCCGACACCGATGACCATTTCAGGCAACCGGCGGTTTCTGGTCGCCTTCTATTGGGGAAGGCGACCTCGCCTTTGGTCGCCCTCGTCAGAAATGGCGACCGACGGCGACCACTGGAAATGATTGTCGGTGCCGAAATTTGTCGCCAGAAATTTTTAAAATGGGTTAATTGCTCTTTTTTTTTCGGTTGTAGTCGCTCAATTACTTTATTTTTTGAGTTCAATGGTTTATTTGAGGTTATTTGAGTTGGATGGCCTAATTGCTTGTTTCCAAATAGTACGATGACTTATTTGTATTTTATCCCAAAAATTAATTACCAATTTGGTCCCTTGACTATAGCAAAATTACCAATTTGGTCATGATTTAACGGATGTTTAACAGAAAAATAAACGGAGGACCAAATTGGTTAAAATTTTCAAAGTTGAGGGACTTAATTGGTCAAGAAAAATTGTTGATGAGGACCAAATTAGTAATTTCGCAATAGTCGAGGGACCATTTTGGTAATAAACTCTATTTCAAATTATAACTCTTTCTTTTTTGCCAATCATTATTACATGGATCATGATCCACACAGTTGTATGGACCATAAATAAAAAATACATTTTTAATATACTTAATAGAACTCTTAGTATTTGATGTGTACGGCAGTGTGTATGAAATTGTATGAGAAGTGTATGAAATTACAGTGGGCTTGAGTTGGACTTTCACCAGAGTGGGCCTCTATGATGGCCCACCTTAAGTTGCCATCGTTTCTCCTCTAAGCTGCAACCAATGCCATGCCGGCCCAAGTCCAATACTCAAAAATATTTATTTCTACATAGTACATACCCAATCAATTTAAATAAACTAAAATGATGGCATTTAGGCAAATTATGCTATGGACCCGGGTCCATCTTGCAAGGTGGATCTGGGTCCATGTTCACAATTTTAGATCTCAATATACAAAATTACATTACTTAATATTTACAATTTTTGAACTCTATATTCACAATTTTGTTTTATAGATTCAAAAATTGAGTTATAATGTTAAATACTAATCTAGTTTTAAGTCTTTAATTCTTCAAAAAGGACCACAATGAGGTAAATCAGGCCAGGTTGTCCATAATTGGTGAACTCAAACCAAGAAGGCTAATAGAACATTTTCAAGGGAAGTCAAATTTAAAACAGTATGGTTATCAAGTCAATTGTCTTATTATCAACTTGGTTAAGATTGTCCCAATTATGGTATATATTGCTAATGCTCATTCTATTTTAGAATTAAGAATGCCTCCTTGATATTGTAAAATATCCTTACATTTTAATTTTAGCAATCATGTACTCCCTGTTATTTTAATTAGGTTCACGAGATCAAACTATATTTATTAAGAAAGGTTTTTTTTTTTTTTTTTTTTTTCAATGATATGCAATTTTTCACATTCTTTAATCGTAACTCACTCGTGAATCACTTTTAGGAGTTTCTCATATATTCTATTCTATTGCATTTTATTCATTATTTGAAATTCAATTCAGTTCCATTATTTATACATTTTTTCAATTCTCATCAACATAGAATTTAAGAATATAAGTGAACTATTTTAAAAAGCTATTATATTTTCTAGTACATGAAACAATACAAAAAGACAACCAAGAAAATGTAGAGAAATGCTTTCAAAAAAAGAAAAAAAGAAAATGTAGAGAAATAATCACAAAATTCAAAATAGAATTCCTCAATAAACCAATTCAAAAAATCAACAAAAATCTAAGGTATGTGAGTATGTGACTCACACTTTTCAAGTAAGTAGTAAAATTAGAGTGGTTAGAACGATGACATTAAGATTGAAATACTTGAACTGAAGTGTTTGAATAGTTTTAATTGCATTACGCTCACCACAATTGAAATATTTATGTAATTTGAGTTATGCATTTTAACCACAATCATCAAAATAACCCTGTGAAGAGAGATTGGAGTGGTTGGCTCTCCCAACCACTCAAATAATTCTCCTAAACCCACCCTCAATCCCCTATGGCGACGTCTAAATATATCATATATATTGAAAATATGTTATACATTAAATTACTAACTAAAAATTTAAATTATTAATAAGATTTACACGTGGGTAACTTCAATTATATGATATTAATGGACCAATGGTTTAAAACTCTTTTTATTTTTAAAAATGACGAGAAAAATTCATAAATCACACATTGTGACCCTAATCAGTAAAGGACTACAATGAGGTATGCAGGTCTAAACTATCTATAATTAATTGACTTAAATCAAGAAGGGCAATATGCTCCACTGAATAGAACTCATTTTGCACCATAAAAACTGGTAGTGTTAATTTGGCGCACTAAATCAACAGTGGCAAATTAATTCAACTTATTTTTTTGTCTTAAATAACACAATTAACTACCTAACACAGCACATTGTATGCCATAATAGATATAAGAATGTGCATCATAGTTATTTAATTAATTTGACCCAAGCTAATGACAAAATATGCACTATTAAAATTCAACATTCACAAATATAATGATAATATTTAACTTAATCTGTAACATTCACAAAAGCATGGACAAATTCGCTCATAAATATTAAATGAAATAATTTTAAAAAATATGATATATATATATATATATATATATATATATATATATATATATATATATATATATATATATATATATATATATATATATATATATATATATTGTGGATGATTTTTTTTTTTAGGCCACAGGGTGTCTTGAGCCCCCTAATTGTAGGGGACACCCTTAAACCTGTATCATACTCAGGCTAATCCATGTTCGCATCAAGTCGACCCAAGGTAAAGTGCTGGCCATATTAATTTTTTCATACAAAATGGGATTCAAGAGTGCACGACTACTCACGTCAACTAAGCTGGTTATATTTTGTCGACAATAGCATAAAATTTTTGATATTATTATCACAATCATTTCCTATTTTTGAAACGCTAATGACGCACACTGGCCTACACCCTAACTAACATATCAATGTCCGGCTACCAAAAAAGTGATGGATGTTGTGTCTTCATCAATAAGGTAAGAAATAAACTTTTCTTGTGAGTCCTACACAAACATTATATAAATTTTATAGTACATTAATCGCATTCATAGTACTTGCAGACGCAATGTGTGGTCCAATTCAATGTAGAGTACTGAGATTGGATGGATCCGTGTATGATATGATATGAGAGGGGGGGGGGGGGGGTTGTGAGAGGTTTAATTTGGTTCATATCCTGCCAAGTCTTTAATGAATGGAAACAAATTATCATTAACTCTATTAAGATCATAGGTTTTAGATTGAATGACTTCATCATCAAACATTTAATGATTGCCACATATACATTTCAATTAAAAAATAAAAAACCTAATTTTAAACGATAAAACTCACATACATCACATTTCTTGATTTTGTTGAACGAATTTAAGAAAAAGAAATACCACAAAATAATCAAAATGTTAAAATATTAGTCTCAAGTTCGATCTGAGATAGATCAAGAACATAGAGCAAACTTAACTATTTGGGGAGCGTTGCATATATAAAGCGGATCGGAAGGCTTGGAGTTGATGACTAAGAATGTATTTTAAAAAAATGATTATACATTTTTTAATAAAATTCAATCAAATATGTCATATCAATATAAATAAAATATATGAAATTAAATAAATATAATAATAGTGGTAAAATTAAACTATGTGAGCAGGTAAAATAATTGACAAGTATATAACAATCATGTGGCAAAATAAGAGATATCTCGATGATGAAGAAAACATGTGTTTATAGGTACCAACTTGAACTTGCATACATGATGCACTTTAATTAGCTTGACATGCATGTTTCAAATTTTCTTCACTATTAAATATATAGATCAACCTCCTCTAATTTTATTTTGTGATGAAATTGGGAAAGTAGGGTTCATAATATACATTTATTTATAGTACAATGGTGCTTCATAATATTCCTATTTCAAGCTTCCAATGGTACCTATAAACACATGTTTTCATCATCTACTCATCTTCATATCTCCTCTTATACTTTCAAGGGTGTGGACCAACACACACACACATTACAGATTTGATGGATACAAAATCAAGTAAGAAATATTACAAATTTTTTAAATGAGCGATGTCTTTTTTTTTTTTATATATATATATAGATCTACTATATTAGTGGTTTAAATTTGTCCATATGTTTTCACCTGATTAGAGACATACATACATACATACATATATATATATATATATATATATATATATATATATATATATATATATATATATATATATATATATACTCTCCAAACTCAGCTCGAACTAAGCACTAGACTCATTCATGATCTTGGCTAACGTCCTCTTGGACCAATGAATCCTTTTGGATGGCCCATTCGTTTGGTTTAACACTGTGCTAATCACCACTAAGTACACATACTTGGTAGAAGTTGAACACGTACGTGTACTTAATTGAGGATATTATTATATTATATTCTTTGATATGTACGTATAATGTATTTGAAATAGAAATTTATGTATAGATTTAAAGGATGATAATTTTTTAGTCAATGTAGGTATTCTATAAATTGACAATAATATAACACAAGACTTAGTATTCGTGTAAGTATAATGTTTATTTTTTTAGAATTGAAATTAAATACAATGTCTCCATGGGCCATGGCATGCATTTTGATAAAGTTTTGTATATTATTGGGATAAAAGTTCAAGAATGAAACACATATTTCATAATTAACGATTTAACTTGTAGGTATTGTCATTTGAATGTCTATCTCAAATTTGAAACTTATAAAGATTTATGTGATGCTTGCAAGCAAAAGTAAAGCCGTATTCTCATCATGACTTTTCTTATAGTTGAATTAATTTTCTCTTGATGTATAGTATGTGATATGATGCATCAATTTGGTCGTTAAAGATTATCCTTATATGCTAAAATGTTTGGAATTCATACTGTTAGGCTGTATATTATTATAAAATAAAATAATATATCTTGTCACTATATATTAAGTTATGTACTAGTGTTTTTGGTTCAAACATGGGAATCGGAGTTGAAATGAGAATCAAATACTTAATAATGGTATGAGTTTTGGTGAAAATATTGTGCATCTTTGGTAGTATGGTGGAATTGGAATGATTACTATTTGGCTATGTATGACCTTATAATGGGAATAAAGGTTTTAAAATTACAAAAACAAAAAATCAAGGCAATTGATCCTAATATAATGACACCCAAAGCACCAATATGAACAAAAAAAATCAAAACAAAAATATAAAATCACTAATCCAAACTTAAAAATCATATTACCAATAAGGTAGAATGATACATTTTTAATTAGGGAATGAAATTTTTAATTGGAGGAGCAACCAAATCCCGTGTTTTAAAAAGTTGTCAAACAAACACTAACTATATATGATTTTGATTCTCATTCCTAATGTGTAAACCCATGAACCAAACGCACCCATATACTCCATATTTTCTTGGTGGAGGGTAAGGTCATAATTAATAAATTTCTCTTTAAAAAAAAAATCTTTTTTAACTCCGCAATTTAGGACACTTGGTAATAACACTAATTAATTAATCTTGAACTCAATGAGGAATTGAAGAGTTTGTCACTCTTGAAAGTTGAAATCCTATCTGTCACGAGCATGATTAGTCTCAGTTTGTAGTTATAGCTGGTTAATCTAGAAAATTCCTTATAATAAAATAAAAAGTTAATAAATATTTTTAGACTTAAAATAAGAAGCATCACGAGGGGGTATGGCGTATGGTACCTAGGCAATTAATAATTAGCATATATGGGTTATGTGATCCCCTCTATTTAAGTGGAAAGTGAAACCTAAATTAGGATGTGGAAGTACATGTTTTGACTTTGATTAAGCTTAATTATGTGAAATTAATACCCTCACCAAATGTAATTAATTCCCACGGGATTAAAGTAAGAAAGTTTCCAAGAAGAGGCCAAGTAAACTTTAGTTCAAGAATTACTTATTAAGATGAACATCCATTTAATATTCACTGAATTAGAAGTGATGGGGATGCATGCATGCATGGTGATACATATGAATTGGTCCCATCATTTATGTTAGCTTAGTTTGGTCGTTTCGTAAGATTACATAAAACCATTATTATATGTGGTACGAATATTAATTTCTACAAAACAAAAACTTCAGTGTCGCCATAAGTGCCCTTTGATTTCAAATCTTAATAACGTCAAATGCATCATTTAATGCTCCGTTTGCGTAATTAATACACGCTAATTAAGCTATCTGTAGACTTGCGTGGACTCCAATTAACTTGAGTTTTCACCTATTGTTAAAAGGTAAAATTTTATATAGAAAAGTTTCAAATTCGTCACTTTAAATGGAGCTAATGTGCAATTGAAAAAAGTTTTAATGTATCCCGTTAAACTAGTAAAAATTTACAATTGAATCGCATTATTACATATTACCATTGATTTAGTGTTTATTAGACATCCATGTATATTTCTTTTAAATATGACAATGAATTCAGTCTGAAATAACCACAATTATCTTCGTTCGATAGTAGTACCGTCATGGCTATCAAGAAAAAAGGTCCAAATTTAAGATGCCTAAATCTAGACCTTTGAAACTAAGCTGGTTAGGGTTGTTTTCGCCTTACTGTTTTTCTCTTGAAGACATGATTATTTTTAAATTTTTTTAAAAGTTGTTTTCTTTTCATGATTGTCTTATGTATGTATTTTTCGAACAACCACAACCGTCTAACAAAGAAGACACTCACAAGCTATCTTCAAATATTATGTGGCTACATTTTCATTTTAAAAATAATTTTTTTTAAATGATAATTTTTACACATAAGATCTATATAAGCATCTAAAGTTTACTAAAATGCCAAATCAATTATACCTACTAAATAGATAATAATAAGATCTAAATACACTTTTAAAGGAAGACTAATTGTGGCAAACAAATGAAAGTCAATGATGTAATGTGACAAAATGAAAAGAGAAAAACTAAATGCAACAATACTACAATAGTTGATAACTAAATGTGAAATTCATCCAATGAAATTATTCATATTTAATATAACAGGAGTTGTATGAAGAAAAAAAAATAAGACGATGCATGTAAATATTTATTTGTAGTTGGTGAAATTACGTACAACATACCACTAACTAGAGATTCTTAAGTGGTTATAAAAAAAATGTTCTGATTGTGCTATGATTGTGTTTAGCTGGGTACTCTACCCATAAGCTACCCAGTATCTTTTAATAAAAATGTTATTTTTCCTTACTACATTTATCTTATATTCAATGTTTAATTTTCACATCACGGTCATACATCTTCTCTATGATTTTCTTTTTTCTTTTTGCGTACAACTACTAAATGCACTCCAAGAGTACTCAAAAAAAACAAAAAAAAACAAAAAAAAAAAAAACAAAAAAAAACAAAAAAAAATACTCCAAGAGTCAATCCTCCACTCTGAACATTGTATTAGTAATCTATTACCAATTGCTTCAAACTACTTTATCCGTCTTCATTTATTATTTACGAGTCAAATCAATTTTTTCTTTCACGCTTATTTTTTAAAAATATTTTCTGTATAATTTTTAAATTTAATGTTTTGTATTTAATTGTATTTTAATGTAATTTATAAATAATACGTAAATTAAATATTAAAAATTCAAATGGTAAATAGTTTGAGTTAAGCATTATTAACTGTACTAGACATATTTTTTTGAGTGTACCTCCAAACAGAAATTCAATGACTAATATTCTCGTTGAATTGTAGGTGTACCTCTAATGAGTGTGACAGTTAACGTTTGGTTAAAGATATATGAGTCTTTCCTACTCAATCAACCAGACCCCTGAGTTACTGAATTAGACATATAAAATACAATAGAAATTACTAATTTTTAATCTCATTATGGTAAACATAGAATTAGTGGTTTTTATTTTTGCTGTTCCTCTTTATATAAGGCTGGCCGCCCAAGACCAAAACGCAGATCAGACGCAAACACAAACACACACCAACATAGATAACTTGTCCATTTCTCCCAGGTCGGAGGTGGGAGCTGATCTGAGCAGTAATATAGATTGCATGTTCTTTCGAGTCAATTAATATTTATTATATTGTCATAGATTAATGCTAAAGGGAGTACAACACTAGGAAATTAAGATGGGGAGAGCTCCTTGTTGCGATAAGTCCAAGGTGAAGAAAGGCCCATGGTCACCTGAAGAAGATGCAAAGCTCAAAGACTTCATTGACAAGAACGGAACTGGTGGAAACTGGATTGCTCTTCCTCAAAAAGCTGGTATATATATTTATGTTTTTTTTTTTTTTTTGAAGTTATGGATTTAGATATGCATGGTTTGTGATTGATCTGATCTGATCTGATCAGGACTAAAGCGATGTGGGAAGAGCTGCAGATTGAGATGGCTGAATTACCTGAGGCCAAATATCAAGCATGGAGAATTCTCTGAGGAGGAAGATAGGGTGATTTGCAGCTTGTATGCTACCATTGGAAGCAGGTTTAATTTAATTTGGTTCCAATTTTATGTCTTTCAATTCCTTCACTTCAATTCTATTGTTCTTGTGTTAGACTTAATTCATCACATGTAACCATAATATGTGATAATAAAGATCGTACTAACCTCCCGCCATAACTCTTAATCAACAAAGGTTGGATGGTCCGAGAAAAGGGGATGGGTTGGATCGGATAAAGAAAAACACAAGTCAACTGTATTAGTTGATGGATTATAATGTTTTTATGTTGGAAAGATTCTGCATGCATCATGCATCTATGCCAGGCCAGCTGCTTAATTATTATCATATCTAACATGTGGCCGGTTTGATTGCAGGTGGTCAATAATAGCAGCTCAATTACCAGGAAGAACTGATAATGATATCAAGAACTACTGGAACACCAAGCTGAAGAAGAAGCTCATGTCAATGATGCTCCTTCCTCCTTCTTCTTCTTCCTCTTCTTCTTCTTCAAAACACAGATCAGTCATATCATCATCCATGTCGCCGCTGTTTTCTGCAGCCCCGACTGCGCCTTCTGTTCTTCTTCCCACACTACCTCAACAACAATTCTCGTTTTACACCCCACACAGGTCATTTTCTGGGCTCGAATCCCCGACCTCTCTCCACCACCCGGATTTCGGGCCCGGGTATGATCACTGTAACAAGTCTCCCTATTCTTCTTTCAACTTTCAAATCAACCATCAGGACCACCAGGGCTTGCTCAACCCTGCTGCACTAATGCAGCAATATCATCACCACCAAGCAGGTATGAATAAGGGGAATCATAATTTGCTGATGTTTGGGGGAAGTGAGGTCAGTGGGTCCTCATCATCTGATGGGAGTTGCAGCCAAATCAGCTATGAGAGATCCAAAATTGCAGACCATAATGTCAAGCAAGAACCTGCAGCAGATCATCAACTCCTGGGAAAATACACTTTCCAAGGCGATCCTCATCAGATCATTTCTTCAACCAATGCTGGGTTCCAAGACAATAACCAGATTCAAGGACACATGTTCTTTCTTGACTATGGAGGTCTGAGCAACGGGGGCCCCCAAGTTGCGAATAATACCACTGCTACTGCTGCTGCTACTGCTACTCAGCAGTTGCAATATGACCTTGAAGTTGTTAGGGAGCTGGTTAGCAGTAGCAGCAGCAATGGGCATGGGCACGGGCACGACAACCATAACAACATTAATAATAACAACAATAACAACAACAACGACTTCTTGCTCTTCAATTATGAGAACAAGACAGATGATCAGAAGGGGATGTATTTCTACTAATCACAAGTAGAAATCATAATGATTTGAAGCCGGCGAGGCGAACTAGCTAGGGATTAGTATGAATGTATGTATGTATGGCAGATTAATTAATTCCCATTTTAGATGAGAAGAAAGTTAATTAATTAGAGATCTGAGCTTCATTTTCTGAGTTTTTAGTTGTTGTACTGTGTAATATAGTCTAGCTATGGATGATGGGAACTTTAATTATTCAATCAAAATATTTCTTCTCTTCTAAATTTCTTACACAACTTCAACTTCATCATTACAAAGCTTCTTTCTTTCCCTTCTTAATCAATTACTAAATATTTACATTTTCATGGAAATCAACAAACTTGTTGGACTGAAATATATATGTATTACTATACCATGAAGCATAATATGGTTATGAAACTCCACATTTTGGACTTCCCACTAGAAGATCATGCCATTCGTCTCTTATTGATAGTCGATTGTATTAGTCTGATTTACTTGGTTGGATACTCACTTCCTTTATAATAGCTTGCAAATCACACTAGAAAAATTATGTACAACGGATTCAACTAAGAAAAGGCTGGTAAGAATCAAACTTTATGACTTTTAGGTACGAAATCATGCTCCATTCACTCAACCATGCACCCCTTTCGTCGGGGCACTATTATGTTATTTTATATATAGTGGTCGTTGTACAAGAAAACATAAAAATATGTCCTTTTTTGGTTTTTGGTAACAAAGGTGTGTATAGACAGCTAGTAAGAAATTTAGAGGCGGGGACCTTATTGTGTGAACAACGTACCAATTCTACTCTCCCCCCTTTTTTCTACAATATTATAATATTTTACACTCCTTATGGAAGAACACAGCAGCCACGTTTTATAGTGATATTATAAATAAATTTCAATTTTTAATATTGTATATAAACGCGTATTTATAACTGTAAAAATTTTAAAAGTCATATTCTACTCACTCGATTACTGTTATTTTAGCCACATATGACCGCAATCTCTTTTTTTTCTTGACCGTAATCTTTTAGTATACTAATATGGAGTAATAGACTAATAGTGTACAAGTTTGACAAGCAATGTACATGCTAGAAAAAACCAAAGGAATCTTTTAGTAGTATATAAAATGTCCGGCCATAATTAGAACTTAATTAAGAGCATACACTAGATGACTAGAATGCACAAACATTTATAAATCAATAATAATAATAATAATAATAATAATAATAATAATAATAATAATAATAATAATAATAATAATTAAAATCTTGGAAATTTGCTGTTGTGAAGTAGATCGAGATCTGAAAGTGACATGATAGAAATGAAAATCTCAGTTGTAATTTCAAAAAATATATATAATAACATTAAAAATGAATATAAAACCATGTCGTACTAAGAGCATATATAATATGTTTGGTTGGGCAAATTGGCAGTGGACATACACCAACTTTGTCTGTACGTGCATGGGGTTGTAAATTGTTATATATAATTTAATTATTGAATTGCCACATGAAAATAATGAAATCTTGCACGGCTATCACGCCAACAACTGGTGGGCCAGGCGCAATGTGGATGTATAATTAGTGTATGATTGATGAATCCAACATTGTTTAACTTCAAAACATCAATCTGTGGGTCAGACTACAGTTAGTTGACCCTTGCTTGCTGGGCTCTATATTGCACTTCTTAATTACTTTAATTATGGTATGTAATCATTTTTAGTTGAGTCCAGATAAGAGTTGACCATGGAGTTTAATTTGATTATATTCCAGATTCCCTGTTGGGAAAATTGGAAATTAATGTCAATAACTCAAATGGTCGACTAATCAATGTTTAGTCTTACTTCTAGTAGCAGTCTGTGGGGTTTGAAACCTACTTAAAGCTCAAGAAATTATTGGGAGACTTTGACCAATCAATAATGATGAAGACCTCTTACTGTCCGAAATATAGTTTGGTGAAGCCAATAAATCAGAAAAAAAACAACACTAAAAATATGGCATCTAGCGCTTGACTAGCATCGATTATAACTGGTACCCTTTTTGTGGTAGGTCACATGAAAAATCTTTCAAATGTATAAACAAAGAAAAGTTAGTGTTGAGTGCAAATATATTTCTATTGAATGTATATATGAAGTTATTAAATTTTTATCACGATCTTACGTTGTTCTAATCTCTATGATGATCATATAAATTTAAAGAAAAAAGTGGAAAAACCTAACATCTACTAACCTTGTTTAGAAGAATCTCAACCCTTTCACAGTCAAAATTTTCCACACTTGGAGAAATATTGATGATTGGTTTAGGATAAAGGATTTCAACCTTGATCAAGTGTCAATTTTTAAACTTTATACTGTTGAAGTGAGAATGGCATTTCAAGTGAAGTGGTGAAAAGGTCAAAAGATGGTGTAACCATTGCTGAAAAAAAAACAGACAATAATATAATATAATGTGAAATATGTGAAAGCTAAAATTCCCCTTTGTCTCTGGAACATTGGTGTATGCATGATATGCATGTAAGGTTGTCAACTCGCCCTGAAAAGACTAATGAACCATGAACGAGGAAAATGCCTGGGAAATTTTGCCCAAACACACAACTATAAAACCTATTTTAATGTTCAGCTTAATTTAATATGACCACTAGTATTTAATTTAACTTTTTTTTAAAAAAAAAGAGATAAAGATAGGTTGGCTCTTTCTTTTCTTGATTAATTGGATCCTTCCAATCAACTTATCTGTCGTCATCACAATTAAGAGTAATACGTTTCCATTGTCCCACCAGTGAAATAAATAATCAAACTCTCAAAAACAGTATATATATTGGCATAGTTAAATAATCAAACGTTTCCACATCTGTGTGGACCATACTATTAAATAATACTCATTCAGTATAAAAATAATGTACTTTTAGTATATTAGAAATGTACATTATATTCAAGGGAGGTACATTATTTGTATACTGAATGTACATTATATTATATACATTATATAATGTACATTCAATAATACACAAATAATGTAAATTTAGTATATTAAAAATGTACTTTTTGTTATGGTCTACACAATAATTTACCGATTGTTATACCATAGATTTAGAGTTGTTAGCGAATCGAACACAAACACGAACATAGATTGTCCATGTTCATTTGTTAGTATTTTTAGAGTACTCGTGTTCATTTGTTAAGGTTTTTGAAAATCTTGGTTGTGTCCTTTAATGTTCATGAACACTAAATACACATACACATGTGCATGTTCATAATCATAATTTATTCATAAATAAGAAATAATCTGCGCTAACGAGCAATAGCCAAACAAATTAAACAACATTTTGACGGTCTTAGTCGTGTGAGAATAGATCATATTTTACGAAGAGGTGATGAAATCAATAGAAAAAAATGAATATATATGAAATTGTCTTGTCATTAAAATTATGGACAAAATATGATGAAATTATTAGTTACTAATTAAATATGAAAATACCATTATAATTGAGGGTTACATTGGATCCAGTTTAATGGATGGAATAAAATATCCATCTTCAGTTTCTTTGGTAACATGTTGGGGACCCAAAACTACATAGGCCTAGCAATGAAAATGGGCCAATTTATGAGGTCGTAAAGTGTCCGGCCTACTTAAATCTACCTCAAAAGTTTTGTGTATGAAAATGTTTACTTTTTCTTTTGGTAAAAATATGAAAATGTTTACTATTTACACTTCAATGATACTTGTAGCATGATCCACTTCACGAAACGTTAGGGCGGCAGACTTCCTGGACCACCATTTTCATGATCCCGCCATTGCGTACTATCTTCAAAATTATCTTAACCAACTCGCCGGCGATCGCGAAATTGCAGTAGAATCTCTTCCGTCTTCGCTTCTGAATTCCGATACTGCAAATTCTCAAATTCCCCATTTCAGTCCCGTCCATATTTCCGGTCGCCGACTGATGGACAAGTCAGGGTACGGCGGCGACGGCATTTACAGATCTCTAAGGCCGCCATTACTCCTCCCTTCAGACCAAAACCTCTCAATGCTCTCATTTCTGTTCCGGAATGTCTCTAACTACCCAGATAAGCCCGCCCTCGTCGACGCCAACTCCGGCCGGACTTTAACTTTCTCCCAATTAAAATCCCAAGTCTCAAAAGTCTCGCATGGGTTAATGCATCAACTGGGCTTACGTAAAAACGACGTCGTTCTCATCTTCTCTCCCAACTCCGTTGAATTCCCCCTCTGCTTCTTCGCTATCGTAGCCATCGGCGCCGTAGCCACAACGGCCAACCCGAATTATACGGTTTCCGAGCTTTCTAAACAAATAAAAGATTGTAGCCCTAAACTCATTATCACCGTTCCTTCGTTGCTAGATAAGGTTAAGGGATTCAATTTACCCGTTTTGCTTCTGCGTTCGGGAAACGCTAATCTAAATAGAAGCAAGTTGAGTGCGCGTGCGGGTATTACGTTTTTTCACGACCTGGTTAAAAATTCCGGGTCATTGGATTTGGGTAGGGTTTCCGTAAAGCAGAGTGATGAAGCTGCATTGTTGTATTCTTCGGGGACGACGGGGATTTCCAAAGGCGTAGTGTTGACTCATCGGAATTTCATTGCCGCAGCGAAGATGTCGGCTTCCGATCAAGACGCGGCAGGGGAAATCCACAATGTATTCCTCTGCGTTTTGCCCTTGTTTCATGTATTCGGTCTTTCTGTTATTACGTATTCGCAGTTGGCAAGGGGGAACGCCGTTGTTATTATGGAGAAGTTCGATCTGAATATGACTCTGAAGAATGTGGAAAAGTATAAAGTGACACATTTGCGGGTCGTGCCTCCCATTTTACTGGCCATGGCGAAGAATAGTTTGGTGAACAAGTATAATCTGAAATCCTTGAGGCTTATCGGCAGCGGGGCTGCACCTCTGGGTAAAGAATTGATGGAGGAATGCGCCAAGAATTTCCCGGACGCCATTGTTACCCAGGTATCTTCTCACTTGTGTGTTGTTATGAATTTAAGAATTGAATTGGATGTTTGAATAAGGATGTTAAAGGAAAAATAGTGCAGATAAGAAAAGAAGTCATAATTGCAGGGATATGGCATGACAGAAACTTGTGGAGTTATCTCATCTGAGAATCCAAATATTGGCCGGAGACATACTGGATCATCTGGAATGCTTCAATCAGGAATTGAAGCTCAAATAGTTAGTGTCAGTGAACTGAAGCCTCTTCCTCCTGGCCAAATAGGGGAAGTATGGGTGCGAGGACCTAATGTGATGCGAGGTAGATTAAGCCATTAAATGCTGTTAATTTTATTGTTGGCATGCATATGATTCTGAATGCTGTTCTGTGTTTTTTTTTTTAAATCTTACTTTGATGGCATGGTGATTGGACCAGAGTCAAGATTTCATAATTCTAAAGATAATTAGGTGGGGCAATCCAACCAAGATAGTAAAACTCTTGGTTTGATAACCACAAGGCTCCAAGCTCAACTCTCGGTGCGAGCGGCCTCTTTGCCTTCTTGGTTTGAGCCAATCAGCTACTGTTCTTTTGCCGGCTAGGATCCCAAGGCGGGATTTAACCAGAGCACACCCTCGGGTAGTAGTTGCAACTTTTCCTCGTCATCCAAAAAAAATGATAATTTGGTGCAAAATAGACTCAAAAACCCACATTCTGGACCTTTTCTGTTTAAGCAAGAATCCCCAATAACATTTCCATATCTTTAAAATTCAAAAATCTAACCAAGGTTACCAAGCTACAGAAAACAGGTTTTTATTTTAGGAAGAATGTGGACAAAAAATTGAAAATTTGGAATTGAGAGAGTAGATGCAGCCTAATGCAGTTAATGTCGTCTTTTATATATTTCTGAGGACAGTGTTCTTCTCTGAAATCTTTTTTAGATTTATTCTGAGTTATATATGAAGATTGGTTTTAAGACAGTATTTCACTGTTTCATTTCACGCAGGCCAATTTAACCTTCAAGGCATATCCATCTCATAACAAGTTATATGCTTGCAATGCCTATGTTATTTCATGTTTTTAGCATTGAGTTCATGACAAACATATTCTTACTGTAAGTGGAAACATGCCTATTTATCATTTTCCAGGTTATTACAACAATCCACAGGCCACCAGTCTTGTTATAGATAAACAGGGCTGGGTCCATACTGGTGATCTTGGATACTTTGATGAGGAAGGACTGCTATACATTGTTGACCGAATTAAGGAGCTCATCAAATACAAAGGTTTTCAGGTAAGCTTTTGGTGGTGGTGCACAAAAGTACATAATAAGGTTCACATTGTACATAGGTTCCCTAAAATTTGCTAGGAGGAATGTTGTTTGTCTGATATCTCTTTCAATATTAGGACTTGAATCAATTAGTCAGGATTCAGGAATTCCAATGATCATTTTATGTAGAACTCAGCATTTTAACAGAACTTTCTTACCACATAGTTTGCTATGTACATCAATCAGCTTCAATTCTTAGAGAAATAGACTAACTTGTACTAATACTGTCACCAGGTTGCACCAGCAGAGCTTGAAAGTCTGCTAATTTCTCATCCTGAAATAGTCGATGCAGTTGTCATCCCGTAAGTGCATCTTGCAGTAGAATCTGTATTACAGTATAGGCGTATAGCCACTTGAAACATGAAAATCCGTTAAATTTCATTAGAGGAATGTACTGAAGATAATAAGTTATATCAAGCGCTTTTGGTTATAGGTTTCCAGATGCTGAAGCTGGCGAGATCCCAGCTGCATACGTTGTTCGCTCCCTCAACAGCTCGCTGACTGAGGAGAATGTCCAAAAGTTCATAGCACATCAGGTATATGTTATAGCAAAAAATAATGTCTTCTCTAAGAAAGAAATAAGATGCAGTAGTTTGTTAAATTGGTCATTATATTGTGTTTTCCAGATGAAAGTTTCCAATGGCTAATTTATTACTGTAGTTATTTGGTAACTATGTGAAAACAACATCTTAATTAGTAAATATGAAAATTATAGGATATTATGAATGACTTGCATAAACCCTTCATATAGGGTTTACACTACAATATTAATCAATACTCAATATAACACCAAATTAGCTAAATGGGATTCCTAAATAAAGCTGATTTGAATTCCTAAACAATTAGCAAATTCCTAGAGAGTACATATCATGCTTGAATGGCTGTAATGCAGATAAAAGTTGATCAAATTAAAGTTTCATCTTTTTCCTTCTTAAATGCGTTTTCAGGTTGCACCTTTCAAGAGGCTTAGGAGGGTAACATTCATAAACAGTGTGCCAAAATCTGCCTCAGGGAAAATACTCAGAAGACTACTTATTGAAAAGGCGCGATCAAGAATATGATATAAATGTATTATGCTGTTTAATGTACTTGGTGATATGTATAAACTAAACAATGTAATGCAACAATAGATCACACGGTCTATTATACTACGGAGTATTAGAATAAGTATAAACAATATCTTTATGATATTTAGATTATAATGTACTCCGTATATAATATAAGTATATATATGTTCCGATCCCTTAGCATAGGATTGGACTTTAGTTTGCTTCTTTAATATATATAACCAAATTGTAATTAATTACATTGTTCCTTCTAGCTCTAAAACAAAGAATACAAAGCAATCATATCATTTGTAAAATTGTAATAGCTCATATATAATCAATAAAAATTCCAACTCCATTTGGACAGGAAATGCAATATAATAATCATGAACATATCATTAATTAAAACAAAAATGGAAGAAATTAAATAATTGCAGAATAACCCAAATAAATATTCAATTAGAAAGAACAAATTAATCAATATCTCGTTAATCGAATCAAACACATAAAATGAAACAAATAGAGTAATTAATACTCCAATGGATCGGAATTGAAGAAGCGAATTGAAGTATGTATATATGTAGTATATATAGGTGGAGAGTATATGGAAATGGAAGAGAAAGCATACCTTCACACCATGTTCGTCTATATATGGTTTCACATTCAACGGTATTGGTGTGAGGAGGAGGCAAATTAAATCTCAACTTCTCACAATCTGCTACTTATAGGGTGTGACCGAACTTCACCTAAAATGCACATTTTAGATCATAGTGCCTGCAAACTTTCTGGTAAATGAAATTAAATATAAATATAGCACATGAAGTATCAAAACACATCACTGGTGGCTTCATATGTTATTCACAAAACCATTTTAATAAACGTGTGTTTGTGTGCTAGCCTAAGTTAAGCTCACAAACAAATTAATTAAATTAAACTATATATATAACCTAGCTTCTATATATATGCAAATTAAATGCAAACAAAGACAACATAAGGGTTACTATATTTGCTTCTTCTTTTTTTTATTCACATTATATTATTTTCCAAATCAAGTCTTACAAAAACACCCAAATCTGGTATTCAATTCATTTGTAAAACATTCCTATCATACTTTTTGAAGGGAATCACCTTACCTTTTTAAGCGAATTGAATACCCGACATTATATTGGTGATAAGGGCAACCAAGCAAAGCTAGCAAAGGCTATACATACAGCAAGAATAGAGAGGTGGAAATGGAAATACAATACCTATATATGCGTACCCAGATAGTCTCCGGCCGGTCGTGATGATATATATATTATATGTATGTATGGAGTTGTATTAGTTGAAATATATATATCCAAAATGGCATTCACCTGCAGTTACTTCTGCACCTACTACCTGCCTCAGCTGATCCCATCATCATTTTCCGGCCGGCCGCACATACACCATCATGCGGCGGCGCAACCACAGCAGCTAGGCTTTCGATCTGGGCTGGGGCAAGTGCAGGTGCAGGTGTAAATGCAGACAAAGGCTACATTTTGGTTCCAGTACTACCTTTAATCCTTCACCTATTTAGATAGCTATCCTAGTTTCCCCCCCTTTATATAGCACCCTCTCTCTAACTGTCAACTGTATTAACTTCCTCACTCTATTCATCTAGGGTAATTCAGCTGCCATTCGTTTATGTGTGTGTGTGTTTCTCTTCATGTTTGTTAGGTGGTATAAATTCAAGTCAATAATTAGCTGGACTATTTATTAGGGTGTGTTTGGTTTAGCAGGCCGGCCAGATATAAAGAAATAATGTTATGCGGAGTATGTCTTAATCTTAGAGTTTTCAAGAGTTTGAAACCCCAAACTATGTAATTATATTAGTTCAAGTTATCCATGTAATTTTTATTTTCAATCATGTAAATATTGTAATATCATATGTAAGGGAATATACAATTTTCAAACTTTATTTTTAGTTTTTTTTTTTTTTTTTTTTTGCAACCACTTTATTTTTAGTTAGAAATTACATTTTTAGAATAATAGGATATGTGAAATTTCAAAAAAAAAAATGTTACATAGATTCAAAACCTTCTTTTGAATCAATCAACCCTAATAATTTTGTAGTTTAAAAGTTTATTGAATTATATGTGAGCAGTTAATCACACGAAAATACAAGATAAAGATAAGAATTACAATATAATAATATATAGGTACTTGCCATCAGCAATAATTAACAAGTTTTTCAACAATATAATAGTGTTAATTGGAATGGTGGTTAGATCATTATTAAAAGAAAAAGTAGAGTTGATGTCAATATCTGATTCAAACGTAACCTGGGCATTCAAGTCTCCACCAAATAGGAAATAGATCAAGTGTGGCTAGCTAGGTTCCCATTGGTGTACTGAAAAAGTCACAGTACAAGTAACAAGATACTTGTGAGATATGAGGATAAGGACATTTAGGAGAACCACTATTATCATATCTTCCCAACTCACGACAAAGTCCAAAAATACTTACACGGTTTCCTTTTTATCATATAGTAAATGCATTATATCTTCATCACCACAATAGCTTCAATTTGAATTTGGAATAATATAAGTCGTATTTACAGAATCGACTTTTACTATATAAAAAAAAAAAAAAAACCCTAATTCACATATCTTTATATGACACGTATATACAAGAATCTGGCGTTACTGATTTTTTGAGGCAAAGAAGTGGATAACTACAATGTTTCAACGAAAAATCACATCAGCTTTGCCCAATTAAGTCATGCAATAAACATAAAAAGGCCATTCTGGATCATATACAGTACACAAATAAATAAATATATATGTATGTACATTAGGCGTGCACATATATATAAAATATAAAATAAACATCCTGCGGCTTCCATATATGAATATGATATATCTCCCTCAATTAGCATGGCCCATGAAGGTGGAAGAGTCCACGTGAAACGGGAAGCCGCCCACGTGGGAATTGGGCGCGGCGACTAACCAGAGGTCGCCATGTGGAAAACCACAACCTGCGGCCTCGTGCATGGCACAATGTCGGTATAATCCGACAGTGTCTGACGTTGGACCAAAAGTGGGGGGTGGAAGATGGAACACGTTTGGGGAAAGGGAAGTAGGGCTACGTAGAATTATCTAGTCCAACAGTTGTGGAAATTGGGAAAAACTAACATCAGGCAGGCATTAAGGAAATTAAGGAGTAGTCGCATTTATGGTATCTTTAAAAAGATCCAGCTTGTGGCCACAGCAGCTTGACAGGGCCAGTCCGGAGTGAGCAGTGAATGTGTAGTGGCGAAACGAGGAAATCAGGGGACCCTCCGCTCTGCCATATATATTGACCTAGCTGCCTAGCTAGGGATGTGACAAACAATATTTGAGTATATTTAATTTGGAAAGGGTTTCGTTCGTAGCTTCTATTATCATATGCTTAATTAATTGTTGAAATTGTGCTTATATTGATTTATGAGTAGTTATTTTGATGTATTATTGCGAATTGGGAGTAGAGTTTTAAAATGATTTTAAAGTTGATTTAATTTGAATTATCTTGGGTTAGTTAGGAGATAAATTCTATATACTCTTATATTATATGGTTAATGGGTATATGATAAATTATTTCTTAAACGTTCATATCTATTGATGGAGCTATGAGGCATGGGTCCAAGGTCAGTTGGGCTAGGGGTGCAGATTTGATGGTTAAATGGGACCTAGGAAGAGTCATTTCCATTTTTGGTCCTACTGTTATTGTGACATTGTCAATTTTAGTCCACTTCATTAATTTTTGCCACATTGCAGCCATTCTTATTTAGTCTTTGTCACTTTTGGTCCACCGTTAAAATTTTCGTCAAATGACCGTCCAAAACAGGGATAGTTTTGGTCTTTTCATGCTTTGGTCATCTCCTTGACCCTTTACAGTGGTTTTCCTTACATATTTTCATCCAATGAAGATGTCCGGTGAAAGCCATGTGAGCCACATTACAAAGTCATGGCTTTCGCCGGACTTCTTCATTGGACGAAAATGTGTAAGGAAAACCACTGTAAAGGGTCAAAGAGATGACCAAAGCATGAAAAGACTAAAAATACCCCTGTTTTGTACAACCATTTGACGAAAATTTTAACGGTGGACTAAAAGTGGCAATGACTAAATAAGACTGGCCGCAATGTGACAAAAATTAACGAAGTGGACTAAAATTGGCAATGCCACAACAACAGTAGGACCAAAAATGGAAATGAAAGAATGGAAATGAAATAATAAGAACCCGTGGTAAGGTTTTTAGAACTTAAAATGGAAGAAAAGAAAGTTTGGGAGCCAAAGAATAATTAATACGCTAAGGCATAAAGTATAAAGTGTTAAAATAGGGAAAAGGAAAACTAGGGTGTGTTTGGCAATGCAAAAAATGGGGCAAAAGGGGAAATAACACCCAAGAAGAGGGAGGTAGTTTGCCCCCTTTATCTAGCTGGCTAGTTAGTCTGCCTTGGTCATCTGGGGTCTTGACGGATGGCCAAACCACGGCAAGTCCACCGATATGATGGGGATTTTTAGCCAATGAGCGGTGTCATTTGGTCGATTTATTAGTCTAGGTAGTGGGTAGTCTAATCAAGGGCAATGGGGAAGTTAGTACAAGAGTTGTATCTTCCGACTTTGTGGACAACATGGCAAATTGGAGGGAAAAGTATCGATTGATAGGGACACATGTGGCTTTGGTTTGCTAGCTAGGCTCCCTACTCCATTCACTCCATTGGTCATGTCCATAGTCTTTGCTGCAAACATGGTATAAAAAGGGGCATCATGTCCCTTCCAGACATTGTCGTCACTTCTCATTTACAACCGAGACTTCCACCTTGTTTGTCATTTGTCGTTGGTTAGTCTACCTTACTCGTGGCCAACTTCCAACTAATCTTGCTAGTTGAAAGCTTCTAATTAGCCTTACTAGTTGGAAGCTTCCACTAGCCTTGCTGGTAAGCAACTTCCAACTAGCTTTGCTGGTAGACACCTTTCGACTAGCTTTCTAGTGGGTCAGTTGGTTTGTACATTAGGTCAATAGGTTATATCCTTTGACTCTTCGAGCATGTATGTATTAGAGCATCCACATTGATGTATATTGGGGGGTTAATGTCATAAATCAAGCCAACTTGGCAAACAGAAGAAAAGAGAGAGAAGGGGGAAGGAGCTCCTGCAATGAATGGAGAATAGAACAGTGAAAGCTAACATTATTATTTTACCAACGCGCAGAGCAGCAGCCCATGCGCGCGCGTGCATTGCAAGCCGGGCGCGTCAAGTGAGCCTGACGCATTTAATTTAATTTTTTTTAATATCAAATTTGTTTTTTTTTTATCCCCTCTCGTTTTCTCTTTCCTAATCAGAGTAATCACACTTACAAAAACTTCTCAATAACCGCGAAATATCCCCACTGATAAGGATGCTCTTAACTCCTTATTTTATTATTCTACTTGTAGCCTATTACAATATTCTAAGAGTTTGGACCATTTTGAATATGTTATTATATTTCACCCCAATTCTTAATATCATTTCTTATTTTATGGTAGATCTAAGGTAACATCTATTATATACTTTCTCAAACATTTTTTTGCCCAAAGAATCTAAGTCCCCACCATCTGGATTTGAACCTATGACCACCACCTGAAATGATAATCAAGATATCATCACACTACATGGTAGTTGTCACATTTTTAAATTAATATTTTAAGCTTTTAATTTTAATAAACTAGCATATTTACACTAATAATATAAACTTATACATCAGTCAATTAATCTAATCCTCCATTTCAAATTTCAACTAAAAATAATTAATATACTTACACTATAATATAATATTTATAGTAAGTTTTTTACTTTTCATTATTTATTTTTTAAAAATATTTTATTTTGTGATAAATTTATTAATATATTTATTATTAACATTTTATTTAAAAACTTAATAAAAAAAATACTAAAGATGAGCTTACATATAAACTCCATGCATATTTTGTTTCACATTACTTTTATGTCAAAGAATAGTCTTAAGTGACTTGAGCTATCAATAGCACACTAAATTTCGGGTTAGCCCGTTCGAACCACCAAACTTATCAATTTTAAACTTATCGAATTGATTTTTGTTGAACTAAAATATTTCGACCCTCACTCTAAAAGTTTTCAGTTGTATCAAATCAACCCATTGATTTGAAGATTAACATCCCTAATGATTTGTCTATTGCTTCTTTTCTATTCAGGACATGATGACTGATGAGGGGTTTGAGTTTTTGAAGAAAAAAAATTGTAGATTCAAGGATAAAATAAAGAAAATAGAAAAAAGAATTAACAGAGTTATTTTCATTTTTGATAGTCCATTTTAGTCATTTTTTATCATAACATCCACATTGGTCCTAGTATTATTGTGGGTGATCATTTTTTGTCATCCGTTAACAAAATTGTTGAAATGTCATTAAATACAATGATATTTCGGTCATTTTTATACAAAGTGATGAGTTGACCCTGCTATATTTTTATGTTTATTTTTTTGAAAAAATTTGTAATTGAAGACCGAAATGCATTTGTATTTAACGGCTTTACAACTGTTTTGTTGATAGAGGACAAAAAATGATCATATCACAATAATATTAAGATCAAATATGGATGTTTAGATAAAAAAAGATCAAAACTGAACTGCCACATATAAATTTAGGACAAAAAATGGAACTAACTCAAATTAACATAATAATTGGAGTGGAATCATCTAGGTCACTAGTTGGGCTTAGCTTCTTTTGTGCTTCACCGTACTTCTTTATCTTTTTTTCTATTATTTAGTTTCTAAATTTAATAGACTAACCCCACCATTATATCTCTTTCAACAGTTATACTACGACCCAACACAATTTACTTATTAAATACTCACAATTTATATACCAAATGTTCATAATTCAAATTATGAACATTCGGTAGGTAAAGTGTGAACGTTTAGTTGTGAATTTTCAGTATATAAATTGTGAACATTCAATATATAAATTGTATATTTTGAACCCAGATCTACTTTGCAAGGTGAACTCGGGTCCACAGAATAATTTGTCTCTTTTTGCCACCCAACCTTCTCCATCTTCCATATATGCTAGAAACGCCCCTTGATCATGGCCTTAAGGCGAGTGATCCAACCAACATATGAACCCAAGCAATGGCCTAGTGATTTGATTTTAAAACCTAATCTCCTACACATTATTGTCGAATAGCACAACATCCTCCCCTAACCACTCGCATCCTCCAATAATGGCTGTCTGCGATTGAAGCGATCACATTGGGTTGAGGCCCTAAAATGGCCAAGTCCCTAATTGGATTATGCTAACAACCTTGGGCATGACCCACCACTTCATATCACCCTTATCCTTATGGTTGGATCATTCGGAATGGAGTTATTAGTTGTTCCTCCAACACTTGTGTACTTGTGTGTGGACACAATGTTGAAGCAAATCAAGTTACTATTTGGCAACTCCTGAGTTGGTTAGATATATATTTAGTTGTGTGGAAAGTGTCTATTGATCGACTCTCTTGATTTGAACTTGTCAGTTATGGACAACTTAGATTAGTACATCTTCTTGTGACCCTTTTCCGACTAAAGTTATAAGACGGTCTTCACTCAAAGTGCACTTCAGATTGCAACTGATGTGGACTTTCAAGACTTTACTCTTGGAGATTTCTACTACAATATGAAACCAACTGTGCCCAAAAAAGTTTCTACAGGGAGGTATTTTCACTGCCAATTTAAGCTGTGCAGCCCCTAGTCAATAACTATGGGATTAGGTGCCTCATGTGGCTAGTTTAGTTGGTTTGATTGATCACCCTGAAATCTTACTCCAACAACAGTGTGTGGGTTCGACCCTCCCTGAAAAATAGAGTCATTGGAAGACCTTGAACGATTAGAGGTTATGAGAACTCTTTGTGGATAAAGTCGTGTATAGTCAATGGATGGAAACTTAAGGATTGATATGATAGCTCGCAATTTACCTCATCCGACAACTCTTAAGCATGCTTTCTCGGGGCTTAGACTTTACTATTAGTTTGGGTGTGGGGAACCTAGTGCATTAAAATAAAAATAAAAATAAAATAAAATAAAAACCTCTGGGATCAGACGTGTTCCCTTACTGCACCACTGCTGTTGTTTGCTGGGTTATTTAGTGCTATTTGCAGTGAAGGACCCTGCATACATGCCCCATGCGTCCTTCATGTTTTGGGGATTATGTTCTCATGACAATCTAATTTAAAAAGTTGTTCTCATAACATTTTCACTTATTTTTAAAACAATGTTACATTTACCTCCAAATATACTTCAAACTTTTATTCACCCAGTCATACTTTTGATTTAAACACTTAGTAGGATTCACATAATAAAAATATTTTATCATAACTTGTCATGTAAAAAAGTAAAAATGATGGAGTAGGAATTCATAGCATGTATAGTACTCTGTAAAACTCGATCTATTTTAAATCAATGTTTTTGTTTTGCCCTATTCCCCGTTTCTATGCACTATACTTCACTATTGGTTCTTATGTAGCTTGATTACATAATAAGAAGTCTCAAGGTTTTTGCACTTTGTTGATCCATTATGATAGAATGTTTTTCGATAGGTTTGGCAAGAAAATAATTATTAGGGTATGTTTGGTTGGTACATGGGAATCGAAATTGGAATCGAAATGAAAATCAAATACTTAGATTGTTAATGAGTTTTGGTGAAAGTATTTTGCATATTTGGTAGTAGGGTGCAATTGAAATGATTACCAAGATTGATATTTGGTTATGTATGATCCTATAATAAGAATAAAGGTTTTGAAAATTCAAAAATAAAAAATCAAGATAATTAATTCTAATATAATGACATCCAAAGCACAAAAAATCAAAACAAAAATTTAAGGGATGTAGTGAAAATGCAACAGATTGGGAGGTGACAATTGAGGAGGTAATCAAATTAAATCTCATAATTATGTTTTTTAAAAAAAAGTTATCTACCAAACAATAACTATGATTTTGATTCTCATTCTTGATACATAAATCCATGAACCAAACACACCCTTAATTTCTTCTCAAAAAGTGTATTTTTATAACAATCTCATTTAAAACCTCTTTCTTATAGCTATCTTTTTTATTTTAGTCTTGCTATTTGTAAAAAAACAATTTAATCCTTTTCTTTTCATAAATTGATATAGTTATTACTAGTTTTAGTTTATGATGATATTAATTATTGAACATGTAATTTAACGTATAAATTAATCTATAATCAACTATATGGTATTCAAAAAAAAATATGGATAACATTTTAATTATATAGACTACAGAGAATATACAAGTTAATAGTTAACAGCAGGAAATTTCGCAATCCACTTGAAAGACATTGATGATCTACAAATTTAATTTTAAATAAATGAACCATTAATTTATTTGAACTAAATAATAGATATATAGTGCAATGTTGTTCTGTTGTGTAAAAATAAATCAATAAAAGAAAATGTAGATGTTGCTTTATATTATGTTAAAATAAAAAACAAATAAAGTGGAAATTTACTATACCTTTCTCATGTTCTTTACAATCACTACTTTGCCCGGCCTAATTCATCTTTCCTATGAGAGCACACGAAAATTTTTTATCACATCACTATACTGAACCTGCAAAACTTTGGCCTCTTCAAATTAAGACAATGCCTAGTAACTAGATGTCAGTGATATTCACAAAGGGGAGAGCGGCAGCAAGCCATAAATCTCGAGAAAGTTGTTGACTAGACTTGAGTGTTCGTCTTTCGATCAACAAGTTCTCCACTCTAGGTATAGGATGGACTTCAAAGACACAGGAGGCTGTAGAACATTAGAGGTATGAAGGCATTGTCTAGTTGAGCTGTGTATGCCTCCAATAGACCACTAAGTGTCACGGCCAAAAGGAGAGAGAACAAGTTCTGCAGATATAAGATCAGTGATGGAATTAAATACTAAGTTTAGGCACTTCCCATATATTTCTTTTTGTAATTTCTTTGCCAATTATCCATGTGAGAATTCTATTCCATCCTCGTAGCAAAGAACAAGTTGCTCAAACTAAAGTAGTATATAACATTAATCAAGTGTTGAATATCCTTTTTATATGGGTTGGCAAATTCTTGTCTAAATGAGGTATACTTTAACCTCTTCAAAAATATTTAAGCAACAAAGCTGCATGAAATTATTCTTTTAAATCACTATAAAATGTGAACAATGTTATTGATGTAGCATGAAATATTTGCACACACGAGTCTTAGTGTCAAGGGACATGGGGGAGGACGTGCATGCGCATCTGAGTATATAATGTGTGGAAACATACAAGAGGGATAAAGCAAGAGACCTTAGTGAAGATGTAGCCGGTAGTTGCAAGAAGTGGAAGTAGAATGGAGCATGCAGCTAGGACAGAAGTTATACCAGCGGCGGTTCCTTCAATTGTTTTCTCTAATAAAATAAATAAATTAGTTAACATGTTATGTATTTCAACCAGAAGAAATATAGGGATGAAGAAGAAGAATTACTGCCAGTTTTACTCCAACGCAGAACTCCATACTTGTGACCAACCAGTGATGCCTGCAAGAACAATCACTGCTGATTTAGTGTAAAACAGGCATTTTGATTGTGACGGTAAACTCAACAACCACATGTGGCTTCATTTTGATTGGTACTTGACAGCATGCTGATCCAAGTAGATATGATTTTATTTATCTTATTCTCTCTATAGGAGCACCTTCCCATTGCCTAAGAAACATGGCAAGCAACACTGAAAGAGTTTTTAAAAATTCTTCCAAGACTTTCACTTTTCACTCTTGCAAATTTGAATTCTAGCCAGTTCCTCTTAAAGTGAATTTTAGAAATACCAACTGAGCTACCATTTCAAAAGTCAGTGGCTCAGTATAAATCTCAAATGCCAGAAGACTCATAAAAGTGTGTGGAATAGAGCGCCATATTTGATATCACATAAACTATTCCAATGATTCAAATTTATACTCATTAAATGTATGTGAACTAAAGTGCAGGCGATGCGTTATATGAAATTCTATTTAAGCAAGAAGTTCAGAGATGGGTCAGCAACAAAGCCATGAGTCCATAACAATGCATTGCTTAAACATATTAAATACGGACTTAGAACAGTCAAATCACTTGGATTCCACAAACAACAAATTTGTCTCAAAAGAAATCGATATACTGACTAAAATCGTAGAATTGAAGAAAATCAGCTTTCTCACCATTGTATCTCCAATTCCAAGACTCAAGATCCCTGCAAAAGGGGCTAGTGGTCGATCATTGAAGCCAGAAGACAACCAGATTGGAAGTGCACACCCCAGTAACAGTGAGAAATGGCTGAATGGTGACATAAGGAAAAGTTACTCTGGTTAATGAGAAGATCATGTTACAAATGACTCAATCCAATAAAGAAAACATCACACCTGACAATAAGAAGATCAGAGTCACGATGATCGGTAAAGGCATTCATAAATTGGTGCAAAAGCTGCCCCAATGGCCAAATTCTCCAAATCTGCCCAGAAAATCAATGGTTATGCAACTTCTTTTTTTTTTTAAACCAAGCAGTGGCAAAATTGGAGACAACTAATATATGACAAAACAGAGAAAACCAAAAACATCTCCTTTCACTAATTCACACTCATAACTCTTGAAAGATGCCTCTTTCTAGCCAACTTTGGAAGTTGCTAGAATTGAAATTCCATGCAATTAAAACCACTACAAAAGATCAAGTAATAATGTGTAATGGGCAGCTGGGCACTTACCCGTATAATTTCGAACACCAGAAAAGCCGCCAAAGCTACACCAAATGCCAGATCAAGAAATTTTGGCTGAAGGGAGAGGGAAAGAAAAGAGATGGTCAACATACTTCTGAGAGGAGCTAGGTATTTTTTAAAAAATGGGGAATAAGCAAGAGAAAAGGTAAGAGCGGGAGAGCTGACCAAGAAGGAAAAATAAAAGAAGTATTATTGAAAAATAACCTGCAACTAACAAGAACTTTGAACTTTAATTACCTGAAATATTAGAGCAGGAATAAACATCAACACTGCCAACAGATGATAGTATTTCCGAAGAAGGATTCTTTCAAGCTTACTGTGTTTTGAAATTTTGTAAAACCGTATAACTGATGCATATATAAGAACCAACCAATATATGCATAATGACAGCCTCTTTAGTGGCTCTGAGAATACAAAATTAAATACCCTGAAAAACAGAAGATGTAAGAAAACCATGCTGCGCCATGCCCCAAGCTATTCAATATAAATACACTGTATATATCAGCTTCTAACGAAGTCTTTGTAAGTGTACATCACGCAATGCATATAATAACTGCAGCAGAAACCCAGTCACACACATCTAATAAATGTTATGGGAATTGTAAGTAAGATTACCATAGGAACGGGTGCATCCCAAAATCTTGAACAACTTGCATCCATGATGGAACAATCCCAACCAAAACAAATGCCAGTGAAGTATAGAATAAAAAAGATCTTTGGATCCTATTATCTGCTGTGTCTCCAGAGTATGACAAGACCCTCAAGTGTTCTAAAAGTCGAAGAATAGATTTAAACAGCATGGGGAGAAGAAGAAGGCCAATAGTCATTCCCTGTGGATAAAATGAGAAGGATTCTAATTGTCAATGTCAAATCAATTGCAGCCCTTCCCTCTAAATCAATTAGAGAAAAGGATACAGTGGCAATTAAAATAATTGCCAAATACCTGAATAATAGTGCTGATCTCGCTTCTTGATATATAATGTATTTTAAAGGCCGTATTTGATATAGGAGAGTAGCCATGAGTCTGCTCAAAGAATATTTACTGTTTTAAAAAAGATTAATCACACCAATCTAAAGTTGAGTATTGAATAAAGCATGATTAATGCACTTGCCTTAGAAGCAGTATACACACACATGTCTCCAAGGTAAGCAACAAGGCCAGATGTTACCAACAATGCTTCTCCTAAGAAGAGATAGAATTTGGTAAGGCTTACATTAAAACTATCACATCAAAAGCGATCAGCCTCAAGATTAACTTGAGTTCTGGTGGTTGAGAAAATAAAAAGTTAGAATACTCTGAACTCACAGAAATATAAGATCATATCATTATAACTTGATGTAAAGAAAAGATAATTACAAAAACAAATAGACATGAACATTGGCACAATTTTTTTAATAAAGCAATTAATGTTCATTATAATAGTTCCATGAAATTTTGGATAGAAATCAAAAGCTAATTTTCAAGGAAAAAGGTTATGAGTGACAAGGAAATAAAAAATCTGAGAAAGAGCTGCCTCAATGAAGGTGATAGCTGAATTCCAGCTCAATCAGCTCTTCTCAGCCTGTCAGAGATCCATCATCCATGTTCCATGCTTCTAATTTTAAGATCACTGGTAAATCCATCTAAAAGTAGTTCATATACTCTAATCCTACACCCACGGAAGTCATGGAGTCCAGAAAAATTTTCCTCAATGGAATATAGCTTCACTTTATATATTGACATCAAGATGATGCTGCCTATATGCCAAAAATATAACTACGATTCCAGAAGACATACTTCATGAAAGATTTTCTTTCAATCAGCATTCTTCCTCCCACCCGGACTCAAAGGAGGAAAAGATTTGAAAAATACTAAGCCCATTAAAAAGAAAGTAACTGTTGATTTTCTGATTTTACATCTCAACTAGATGGCATGTGTTATCTTCAAGGCTCACAACATTCACTTGTGCGCATGGAGAGAAAGTAGCTAGATCTGATGATATGAAATTTCTTCGATAATACATGGAATAGTATTTTCCAATAGGGAAATACGAAGTACAAAGTAACTTGGCCTACCAATGGAAGCACATGCCGGAAAAGTATCAAGGATATTCACAATTAGTTTCACAGCTGCAAAACCATGACAAGAGAGACATAATAGCAATAGTGCAGCATTCCACCCTACAGAAGAGATGAATTCAAAAGCATCAGAAGTGAATATATCTGCATTCTTGTCGGTTGAGCTATGAAAATAGAAAGAGGAAAATCTGTTAAAATGAATGCTTCAATCCTCCTAAACACCTCAACCAAAACCAAATTAATTCAAATGAACTTGTCAATAGTTTTGACACGATCGATAACCCATCAATATCAGAGGAAGACAGTCATGGTGGTTGGGGAACATACCTCCATGAGATGTCAGAGAACAATAGAAACAGCAGACTCCTATGTACAAACATATGCAGCTTATGATACAGGAAGAATTGATGTAATGCCTGCAGCATGGTTGACGGAAAAGAGCAAGACAGAGGAAAACTAGCACACTGAAGCAAATTGCAGAGGTAATCCAGTATTGCACTTTCAGATATTCCAGCTCTGTGAAAAATATATATGAAAAAGACTTATAGATTACAAATCAGCTGTAATTCAATATGGATCAAACCATATTTAACAGGTTTACAGTAAATGTGACCTTTTCTGTTGAAATTCAATGTGATCAAACCATATTTAATAAGTCTACAGTAAAAGTGACCTTTTCTATGGGTTATGCGTTAGCAATTGCAAAAAAGACATGACCTAAGCAGGTAGATTACCTTCAATTCCAACTTCACCTAATGCCAGTGCTCTTGACATTTGAATCAACTTTGAAACCATAAGCCCAGGTAGCGTTACTGCCCCCAGAAATATTCCTGATGAAGCTCCGGGCCTAACCATAACCAAACACTCATGTATCAAAAACAGAAATCCAGAGGAAACAAAATCCTATTCACAATTTAACCAAAAAAGAGTAACGGGAACAAATTTCATATAACAAAAGACGCGTACACTTTCCCCATATCTTTCAGTAAGCTAAATTTCATGGGGGGAAAACATAATCCGAAATTACCGCAAGTCACCCAAATTTCCAGGAAACGGAGAAAGAAATTTTATTTAGTCTAAAAGGACAGTAAAACTAAATTGCCAATTCAGCATGCAACCGCAGTCTACCTCATCAAAATTCATAGCAGAAAAAACAAAAACCCTAGATAATCCGTGTATAAACCCCAACTAACACCAAAATTTTGGAAGAATTAACAATAATAGTGGTGAATTGCACATTGCATTCTTTCAATTTCCATTTCCTACCGGGTTTTGAAGAATTGGAAAAGAGGAGTGGGGGAGTGGTCGTCGGCGGAGATCTCGACGGAGAGAGCGAGTAGAGCGAGGAGGGAAAGAGAAATGGATTCGTAGAGGATAGATAACGGAGCCAAGGAGACGATCCGAGCCACGAATATTACCACCACGGCTCTCTCGCCGGTAAACAACGGCGACGAAGCCATAACGCCTCTCCCTCTTCTCCTTCTTCTTCTTCTTTTTTCTGTCCCTGGGCTCAAAATTGAAACTCTAGGATTGGATTCTACGATTCAAAGAATCAATTGATTATTTAATCGGCATATAGCGTGACGTCGAAGAAGATTCAAAAGGAAGTTGGGAAGTTTGGGGGGCTTGGCGCGCACCATGAGCAGTTGGCATCCCAATACTGACTTCTTCATCGTTTCTCTTCTTGACAGACAGTCTAACCACGTCAATTTGCGTTTTTCCTATCTTTTGATTGGTCACGCGCTTTGGCTTGAAAATGTCCGCCCCCGGATATTCATTCGTATCCTCTTTTAAGCTTTCACTCCCTTTCAGTCGGTAAACCACCCTGCATCCTAAAGTATTTCCAATTTTTATTGAAATTTTTAGAATAAATATATTAATTTAGTCCTATTAAAATCAGAGAGTAACTTGGATGGGAGTTAATTCCAGCAAAGGTTCTCCGACTATTGTAATTTTCTAAATTTAATTCTCATCTTTTAATTTGGACGAATTGAACCCTTGACTATTAAAATCGTTTCACCATTAGTCCTTCCGTGACTTTAAGGTTAGTTTGCCCTTTAAATCAAGGGTAAACCAGTCTTTTCATACGCTTAAGTGTCTTCTTCCTCCTCGTGAGCTATCACTGTCATTCGTTATTCTCCAGCCAGGTAGCAAATCATCGCGTGTTGAAGCCGCTGGTGAGGGGCAAACCGAAGTCGAGAGTAGCAGCGGTCACTGCCATCAAGCTCGTCGTCGTCAATCTCCTGTTGTAAGCCACCACCGTCAGTTGTGTTGCCGTTGTTGTTCCGCTCACGGTGCTGATGTTTTGTCGGAGTCCATAGAGGTTCCAGTTGCCAGCCTTTCTATGCTCGCTAGTACTGCTATCGTTGCTGAAGTATTTTCACCGGCGTAGAGAGAGATCGATGAAAGTGTCGGTGGTGGTGGTGAAGGGATACTTAATTACGGAGTACTTATGAATGCACTCTATTGCCCTCCCCACGTCCAAGCAAGGAGTAAAAAATACAAAGAAAAATATATTCTCAAAGTTGTTAAACTTGTCTGCTTATCTCTTCATTGTGGTATGCAAAACAACAAAATAAATTGCTTTGAAATGTATAAATTAAGAGAGTGGTATGAATGAACTAAGAATGAGCGTTAAAGCGTCAATTTCTAATGATACAATGAATTACACTTATATATTTGAATACTAAAATATAAAGGCTCTAGAGAACTTGAACAAAGACACACTTCATAATTTATAACAGCACGTTTGGTTCACGGAATGAATTTTAAGGGAATAGGAATACGATTCCATAAGGAATGGAATAGGTAAGGAATAGAATATGAATTGTATTCCAGTGTTTGGTTCGCGGAAGGAATAGACTTGGGAATTGTATTCCATCGTTTGGTTCGCGGAAGGAATAGAAATGGAATATATATTTAAAAGACATAAATGCCCTTGTACAAAATTGTTATTATTATTATTATTATTATTATTATTATTATTATTATTATAAATGATTATTATTTTTTTATTATAAATTATTATTATAAATTATTATTATTATGAATTATAATAATTATTATAATTATTATTATAAATTATTACTCCGTATTAATTTTTTTATTATAAATTATTATTATTATTATAATAAATTATTATTATTATAACAAACCTGTATAAATTATTATTATTATTATTATTATTATTATTATAACAAACCTATATAAACTAGGTCGTTGCCACAGTCATCGGATCTTCACAGGGAATTAGAATACTTTTTCTCACACACACAATCTCAGGCTCAGAAGCTCTCGCCCCTCGTTATAGTGTCTTCGTTCATCACACCAACCTAATTCTGGTATCATAAGGTTAATCCATTTCGAATTCTGCTACTTTTTCTTTTAATTTTTTCATGTTTTGATCCCCGAATTTTTACTGTTGGCGTTGATTAAATGTATAAACCCAACAATATACATAAACCCTAGCAATATATATAAAACCTGTTGCGGCTGCGGCGGCGTGGTGCCGCAGCCGCAGCAGTATATTTGTTATATACTGCTGCGGCTGCGGCACCGTGCCGCAGTCCGCAGCAGTGCTTAAATTATTTTTTTTTTAAAATATATATAAATAAATTATTGTAAAAAAAAAAAAAGTTTAGAAAAATACTTTGAAGAAATTTCAATTTGCAATAGCGGAAGTAAGATGGGTATGATGATAGAGAGAAAAATGAGCGTAAAAAATTAATGTTTAAAAAAGGGTAAAAATGGAAATAAAATAAAATACCTATTCCTGATGGATCAGTAATAGGCTAATACCAAGGGGGGTGCTGGTAATAGCTATTACCCTTGCAAGGGTAATAGCTCATTCCCAGGAATAATGTTCCTAGGAATACAAGTGTTTACCAAACAACGGAATAGGCTATTACTGGGAATGCTATGCCATTCCCTGCCTATTCCGTGAACCAAACATCCCGTAATAGAAGTATTATCAAATACATAGAAGTAGAGAGCCTCAATGTTATACAATTTAAACTCCTTAAAAAGTTCGGTTGCATATGCCAGTGCAAATCAACATTCACTTTTAATGTGAGACAGATGTAATTTAAAAGTCTCTCTAACTCATTTTTTCTCAATTCAGATGGGTATACTTAATAATCAAATTATCATTCATTCACTATCTATTTTGAGCATATAATATACTACATTCGTCCCATTTTGTTTGTCTAGTTCAATTAACGAGACTTGATAATAGTTTAATTAATTATTTATTTTAATTTCAATTTTTATAGATCATTAAACAAAAGAGACTTTTTTTTTATACTTAAATTTATTACAATTATAAAGAATTTAATTCCACTTTCCATTCTGAATCCAATTCTGTATCAATTAAGAAGTACATAATCATTTTCCTAATGGAATACTAATTGCATGCTTAATACGGAGTAGTTAATACAGAACTACGGCGTCCGGCCCTATCTATAAAAGTCTCTACAGGTCCTACCCCCTTCTTATCGCGCACTCATCAGTTCTCGCTTCTTCTCCTGCGAAATATCTCAATTTCGTCTTCCCCGTTCAAGAATCTAGATCGAAGATGAGTCACCAGGCCGAGTCATCCGACTCGTGAGTTCTTTCTCTTTCAGCTTACGTGTGTTCTTGGTCGACGAATTGGGGGAATTTTGACTCCGAAACGATCGTCGTTTTGCTTCGATTGTCTTATGCGGTTCTGTGTGTTTTCTCTTGTTGCAGGAAAAGTACTAAGAAGGATTTCTCTACAGCGATTTTGGAGAGGAAGAAGGCGCCGAATAGGCTTGTCGTTGACGAGGCGGTTAACGATGATAACTCTGTCGTTGCTATGCACCCCGCCACCATGGAGAAGCTCCAGCTCTTCCGCGGGGACACAATTCTGATTAAGGTAACATTGCTTTCCCTCAATTAAGCTCGTTTCGAATCTTTTCGAATTATGGATTGCTAGGGTTTCTCCATCCTAGAATTTGTGTATCATATTACCAAGTTTTCCGTTATAGTTTATCCTTTTAAAAGAAAATTAATTTTTAATCTGCCTGTGCTTAAATTTAGAACCAGCAAGTTAGTAATTCAGAAACTGTATAAGAGACTATTGTCTGGATTCAGAAATATTATTGTAAGCATGTTTGTTGCATCTCCATATCATCATTTAATGTGACCTAAGTCACCTAACTACCAATAACTTGAAAATTCGTAATGTGAAATGGGTCAGGGCTATCTATAATGTGTATGTGTGTATATTTTTTTTTTCTTTCCCCTTTTTTTTTGCATGGATATATGTAAATATGAACATTTACACAAATGTTTGGTCAACTTACTTCTGGAATTTGCATTCTGGTTTTCCATGAAATTATATTCTTTTTCTTTCAAACCTGGTGGAAAAATCCTACTCTTTTACATGATTACTCCATCAATTTATTATGGACTATTATTTATTTTATGGTCTATTTTGACATATAGTGGATGTAAGATAAATTCACAGGCTAGAAGATTTTTCTAATATGGCTTTCGTGGCATATAACTTGTGCATAAACAAACCAGTTGAAATGGTGTTAGGTCTGGATTTTCTGGATGTGTGGTTTGCATGCCATATTTGGATACTCCTGATTTGGTTTTCTTCTAACTCATTTATTTTCTAGGGCAAGAAAAGGAAAGATACTGTGGTTATTGCCCTTGCTGATGACACGTGTGAAGAGCCAAAGATTAGGATGAACAAAGTTGTCCGGACAAATTTGAGGGTCCGGCTTGGAGATGTTGTGTCTGTACACCAGTGTCCAGATGTTAAGTATGGGAAGCGCGTGCACATACTTCCCATAGATGATACAATTGAAGGGGTTACTGGAGATCTTTTTGAATCATATTTGAAACGTAAGTGTTTTACCCAATTAACCATTCTTTTTAATATTGATTTGCTTTAGTTTGAGCTAAATAAATTCCTATGCTAGCGGTTTTGTTACTGAAAAGCGGCCAAGGTGTATCTATATGCAAATCTACCAGATCAAAATTTGCATTGTCAAAAGTAGTTATCTTGCTTATCTGTTACCAAGTTGCCTTTGTTACCTTTCCCATGCATGATACAACTCTAAATTTGTGCTTTATTTCCTCCTTTTCTATAAGGAGGCCTGTAAATCTTTTGCAATAGTTGAAGTTTCCTTTATCTATCTTTCTGTTGGTATAGTTTTAAATGGTCTAAATAATGTTTGAGTGGAAAAAATTCTCCATCCTTTGTTTCCTTTGCCAAATTATGAGGAAAAATATTGATTTTTGTATGTTTTATTCAAGTTGATTTAATTTAATAATTATTAACATTTTATGCAGCTTACTTTATGGAAGCATATCGACCTTTGAGGAAAGGAGACCATTTCCTTGTTAGAGGAGGGATGAGAAGTGTGGAATTCAAGGTCATTGAAACTGATCCTGGGGAATATTGTGTTGTTGCTCCAGACACTGAAATATTCTGTGAGGGGGAACCAGTGAAGAGGGAGGATGAGGATAGACTTGATGAAGTTGGCTATGATGATGTTGGTGGAGTAAGAAAACAAATGGCTCAAATTCGTGAATTGGTCGAGCTGCCATTGAGGCATCCCCAACTTTTCAAATCAATCGGTGTGAAACCACCCAAGGGGATTTTGCTTTATGGCCCTCCTGGTTCTGGAAAGACACTTATAGCAAGAGCTGTTGCTAATGAAACTGGTGCATTTTTCTTCTGTATCAATGGTCCAGAAATTATGTCCAAGTTAGCTGGAGAGAGTGAAAGCAACCTTAGGAAGGCATTTGAAGAGGCTGAAAAGAATGCACCATCAATCATATTTATTGATGAAATTGATTCAATTGCCCCCAAGCGGGAGAAGACACATGGTGAAGTCGAGAGAAGAATTGTCTCACAACTATTGACTTTAATGGATGGACTGAAATCCCGTGCTCATGTTATAGTTATTGGAGCTACAAATCGTCCCAATAGTATTGATCCTGCTCTCAGGAGATTTGGTAGGTTTGACAGGGAAATAGACATTGGTGTTCCAGATGAAGTTGGACGTCTTGAAGTTCTTCGCATTCACACCAAGAATATGAAGCTTGCTGAAGATGTAAGGCTCACTCATTGTTTTAAGTTTACTCTGCCTGGGAATAAATTTTGATTGGCAATTGTTTATTTGCTAGGTTGATCTGGAGAGAATTGCTAAAGACACTCATGGCTATGTTGGTGCTGATCTTGCTGCTCTCTGCACTGAAGCTGCACTTCAATGCATTAGAGAAAAGATGGACGTCATTGATCTAGAGGATGAAACAATTGATGCTGAGATTTTGAATTCCATGGCCGTTACAAACGAACACTTCCAAACTGCTCTTGGAACAAGCAATCCTTCTGCTTTGCGTGAGACAGTAAGTTTGCTGTTGAAATGTTTCTGTTGTGACATGATGTCTGGATGTGGCATGCTTTACTTTGAAAGAAAACGTTTTTACTGCTTTTGCTTTTGAATTTCAGGTTGTTGAAGTGCCCAATGTCAGCTGGGAAGATATTGGAGGCCTTGAAAATGTTAAGAGAGAGCTTCAAGAGGTAATGTAAACCAGATTCTGTAGATTTTTTTTTTTTAACTTTTTAATGCTCTTTTTTACAGTATGACTGGGAGATGTGCTTTGATCTAACCTCTACCTATCATGTAGACTGTTCAATATCCTGTGGAACACCCAGAGAAATTTGAGAAATTTGGCATGTCACCTTCCAAAGGTGTTCTTTTCTATGGTCCCCCAGGATGTGGGAAAACTCTACTGGCCAAGGCAATAGCAAATGAATGTCAAGCCAACTTCATTAGTGTTAAAGGGCCAGAATTGCTCACCATGTGGTTTGGAGAGAGTGAGGCCAATGTTCGAGAAATTTTTGACAAGGCTAGAGGATCAGCCCCATGTGTTCTGTTCTTTGATGAGCTTGACTCTATTGCCACTCAGGTATTTTTGTTCTCCTTTTTGTTCATGTTGTCATTGATAAGAGTATTTTTAGGAAAGCTATGAATCCTATGATGAATTGAATTAGATTCATAATGTAGTCAATTAATAAATACTTTGATAAGGTGAGTGGAAGTATAAAGAAAGGGATTAACTCACAACTTATGAGAAATGCACATTGGAATTCTTGCAGAGGGGAAGCAGTGTTGGAGATGCTGGTGGTGCAGCTGATAGAGTTCTTAACCAACTTCTGACTGAAATGGATGGCATGACTGCAAAGAAGACTGTTTTCATAATTGGGGCTACAAATAGACCTGATATAATTGATCCTGCTCTTCTTCGCCCTGGCCGACTTGATCAGTTAATTTATATTCCTCTTCCTGATGAAGATTCACGCCATCAGATCTTCAAGGCTTGCCTTAGAAAGTCTCCTCTTTCGAAAGATGTCGATTTGAGAGCTCTTGCAAAATACACTCATGGATTCAGTGGAGCTGATATTACCGAGATCTGCCAACGGGCCTGCAAATATGCCATAAGGGAGAACATTGAGAAAGTATGTCCTCAATCTCATTTAATTTTACAAGTTTTAGTTCTGAAAATATGAATTTTTAAATTTGATTTTCTGTCTCAACATCTTGTGCTTATCTGGCAAGCTTATATTCTGCTGTCCTCTGCTTCAATTGTTCTACCTCTTTGTGTGCCAATCCCAACTAAAAAGTGTTCTTTGTTCTTGGAGCTTAAATCGAGAATAAATTTTTCATCCAAATTTAGTCCACCAAGTTTGTCTAGAGCCAAACAAACAAGTGAAACAACCATCTAATCTTTGATCTGTTGGAAAACGTCACTCATTTTTTGAGGAAGTGTCATGATTGTGATATACATATATTATTCACTGTTGGATATTATATCTTCCATTGTCACTCATCATTGCAGGATATAGAGAGGGAGAAAAGGAGGGCGGAGAATCCAGACTCCATGGATGAGGACGATGATGATGAAGTGTCTGAGATTAAGCCAGCACATTTTGAGGAGTCTATGAAGTATGCTCGTCGCAGTGTCAGTGATGCTGATATACGGAAATATCAAGCATTTGCTCAGACCTTGCAGCAGTCTCGAGGATTTGGAACTGAATTCCGGTTTGCAGAGTCAGGGGGAGCTGGTGCAGCTTCTGGATCTGATCCATTTGCAACTTCTAATGCTGCAGCTGACGAAGACGACTTGTATAGTTAGAGGTTTTACATGTTCTAATCTATGTGTAGTTTGCACTGACCTTTCCAACTTCGCAATGCTATTTTGTTATTTTACCCCTTAATTACCTGATAAACTCCTTTTAAAATATTGAAGACATGATAATGCATTATTCTATGCTTTGATTTATACGACTACCACTATGGATTCCGATCAGCTTTGCTTTGCTTTTCATGACTGACTTGTTTTGCCTAAAACATTTATTTCTGTAACCATAATTGTAGTTGAATTTGAAATCATGATGTTGTTTGTGAATTGTCAGAATACATTTATTGTATTGTTAAAAATTTTAAAAATAATTATACATCAAAGTATTACTGATTTGATCACTTGGATATGGACATATGGTAATAGATGGGGTCTTCATTTGTTTTGTACCACTATTGTCCCTAAAATAAAAAAAACAAGTCCAATATAACTTACAACGTTAGTATCAAAATTGCCATTAAATTTTGAATTCTATTATACATACTTGTAAAAATTTCGAGTTCTACTATACATATTCCATGATGTAAAGATGTGACAAACAACTTGTGAAAGAGAGTAAAAGTTTAGGAGTATATAACGGGAGTCCACTAAATATTGTCCTTAAAATTTCTAGTACATGTAAAATATAGCAAACGAAATTGAAACAAAAACTAGAGCAGCTAGGCAGGGAAATTCATTAAAATGATAATGAATATTTTCATTCATGTATCTTTTGATTATTTTCAATATAAGATACTATTCACTCAAAAAAAAAAAAAAAAAAAAAAAAAAAAAAAAACCTTTCCCCTGGGACAGGGGAAAGTTAAAATACAGAAAGAAATGAAGGCATTAAAAAGTCAAAACTTGCAAGCCACTGTAGCTGGTGGTAATATGCTTACTTATTATATATCAATCCCACTCCAAACAACACCGTACCGCTGAGAAACATATCACCTTTAATTTCGATCAGCTTCTACGCTGTTGTTTACGGTTTGTTGGCACGATGAGTATCAGGAGAGCAACCCAGAGACCCAAAAATGTGATAGTTAACATAACGACTAGGCGCAGATGCATGCCTAAACCCCTTGGGCAGACAATTCTTGATCTCCTTCCCATGAAACAGTGGGCGCTTGTTTCTCAAATGTGGCTTCAGCGTCACATACTCTGCACTACCACCCACGGAATCCTCTGTTGCCCTAGACGGAGAACTCGTAGTCGCCGGAACATCCCGAATAGCCACCGTGGTTTCATGCAACAACACCGCACACACCAAAATGCACCAAAAAACCACTTTGCTAGAAGTAGACATGATAGGATAGTTTGTCGATCTGATCTGTGTGTGTGTGTGTGTTAATTGGTTAGGGAAAAAGAGAGGTGAAATGGTTATAAGGATAGAAGAGGGGAATTGAAGTTAAATAGTCTCGTGAGCATGCAGGCGGGGAGGTGTTATGGCCCAGCTCATTGCTAGCAGTGCAAAGAGAGAATAGAGGGGGGAAGGGGTTCATGGTAATTGGGACAGTACTATGATAATGAATAGTGAATAGAGATCATGGGCCGGGTGAGGTGAGGTGGATGGAGGGTGGTGTCTTTTTGAATTTTGACTGTGTCCATCAGAGGGGAAGGTGAGGTTGCTCGTGAAGTTCTGTCATTGAATTTAATTCATTTATTTTTCTCTCCTGCCTAGCTTTATTTCCCATTTCCCACATACACTTATTACATAAATATAACCCCTCCAAAATAATTACAGTAAGTTAATATGCTTGTGTAGGGCAACTCAATTAATTTGTAAGTAAAGATACAATAACTTTGATAATTTTAGTGTGAGAGTTACACTTAATATGGTGGGTTCTTTGTGAGTACAAGTTATTTGCCCTCCCACTTCAGGTTAAATTTGTAATGTGCTCCTTGCATTGTGAGCTATGGTCCTCCACCCCTATGAAAAATTTGTGTAGGCTCCTTGTGACATGTGAGCATGTCGTTCAGTCCCAAGAAAAATTAATTGAGAGGATAAAAATGACCTATATCAAGTACGGGTAATTGTTTTGAACTTATAGCCTAATTGTATTTTCGTGTTTAACTAGATAATTAATTTAGTGTTTATTCCAAAAAAAAAAAAAAAAAAAAAAACACCTAGGATTTAAGAAGGATGGGTAGTATTTGGTAACAAAAAAAAAAGTATATATAGAGATGTATGTACGGTATCTCAACATTATTAAGTTGAGAAGAGTAGATGCGTATATGCATGACGCATTTCAAGCAAAGAATTAATGGATGTTTAATTAGCCATTACTGCTTTTACTTTCTTGGACAGCAACGAACTAACATCCAAAAACATCCACCCTATCAACCACTTCCTACTAATACTCAATGCTACCTTAAACTCTATTATTATTATTATCGTACCTTACATGCATGCAACTACAACAAAACATATAAATACTTATATGAAACCCGTAACAAAATTAATAACTAAGCAATGACATCCGGCCGAATGAGTGGGAAGCAGATTTGAGGTAAATTCGCATCCAATTCGTTAAAGATAGATTTGAAAAATCTCATACACATCAACATCCGATCCAGTAAGAGTGCATATCCAATCTAATTAAACCTGTTAATAGCATATTGGATGCGGATTAGTTTGCAAATTTTAACTCAATGGACTATTTTTAGAATTAACTCAATGGATCTCATCACATCCACTATAAATGGATGCGGATGGTATGTGAGCGAATTTGACAGATTGAAGTAGATTTAGCGAATCCTTGCTAAATCAGTCAGTATCTAGCAACGAAGGCTTAAACCTATTGGACGAAGGTCAATGAAAGGTTAAGTCCAATATTTAGTGACTAGATGATTGTTGAGCGGAAGCTTGGAAGACCAAGTTCAACACCCTGCCTCTCGACTTTGAGATTTACCTAGAAATGAAGGTAGATGAGCTGCCAGATGCATTACGAAATCTGATGTACAAATTAATAATATAATGCACGTGCATGCTTTTTCACATCACAAGCCGCCTTAGCTTCCGTCCTTAAATTAATGTTGTAACTACAACCAACTCGCCTCACCCGTTTCTGATCTCATCTGCCATGGTTAACGTACGTACAGGAAGCAGCTTGCTGCGCTGTTTTCTGGGATTAATATTCCATCTGTTCTTCTTAAATACTTCCATTTATTTACCTGCTTACCTTAATTCACTTAGCAATACAAATAGTTTGGCGGTGTACGTACGTGTGGGGAAGAGAGACTTCAGCATTATATTGCATATAACCAAATGACCAAATGTTTGTACCCGCGTTGAGCTCCACAATCAATGCCAATAATTATTATTCAAACTAAACTTGTGAAAACTCATTTAATGCGCCAATGATGCTATCATAGTTGCAAATATATTATAGAGAAAATCTCATTTTCAGTCCCTCGACTATAATACATGTATTCATTTTGGTTATTGACTATTAAAAATTTTAAATTAGGTACAATTTGTATCACATTTGGTCATTGACTATTAATATTTTCAAATTAAGTGCATAATTATTTAATTTGTATTACATTTGGTACTGCTGTTAAAAAAAATTTCGACTAATAAGTCGCCGGTGACCAGTTAATTTATTTAATTTTTATTTTAAAAATTATTTTAATAATTTTTAAATTAAAAAATTTAAATAAAAAAACGTCGGCCACCCCCGAAGACGGAGGAGATGGTGGCCGTCATTCTCTTTCCTCCCCTTCCTCTCTAGAAGAGAGCTTTCTTCGTCTTTGGCGGAGACAAAGGAGAAAGGGAGCCCAGGGGACCGACATTCTCACCTCCCTACTGGCATTTTTTTTAAATTAAAAATTAAGTAAATTAGTCAGTTATTGACTTGTTCGGAAAATTTAACGGCAGGACCAAATGTGATACAAATTGAATAATCATAGACTTAATTTGAAAATGTTAATAGTCAAGGACCAAATTATTAGAAAATATAATAATATGATTCTAAATTAATTTTTGTTTAATGTTGTTTTAAATTTTTTAAAATAAAATTTATAAGCACACACTACAGAACAAGTAAAATATAAATGAAAAAACTACAATATAAAAAAAAATTAACTTAGATTTAAATAGGACAAAAGATATTATATAATCTAATATCTTATTTATTTTTATTTACGAAAATCTATTGCCTTTTGTGCCTTTCTTAGAACAAATGGAAGAAAAGAACAGATTTTTAATATCTTATCATAGTTTTCAGTAATGCTGACAAGGCTGAAGTGCTCTACTGAGAGAGTCGCACCACAGCCGCAGAGGCTCTAACGCTAAAGTAATCCCGGAATTTCATCCCAATTTGCAAGAAATGGAGCTAAGATTGCAGGCTCTTTCTCCACATTTTGTCTTCTTTAATACAGGTAAGACTGTATACCCTCAGCCCTTTTCACTTCCCTTTCTTTTAATTATATGTAAAGTCTGAAACTTTTGTGCTAAAAATTGCATTTTTATTCTTCTTCCTTGCAAGTTCCTTGTATAAAAGAGATTATTAATGCAAAAAGGTGGTTGAAATGTAGTTTTTAAGGAACACTTGGGTAGTCTGTGTATTAATATTGATATTAAAGGGTATTGCCCAGGTGATTTAAGGGGTTTGTACATGTAGAATTTAGTGGATATTGGTGAAAATTTCATGTCTAGTACTTGCAATTTAAGTGGGAAAATAAAAGGTTACCCATTAAGAATATGGGGTCATCTTTCATGGCAGAGTTGGCAAGGGTTGTTAGTTGTTAGATTAGTTTCCAGGTAGTTCAAGAATTCCCATTAAAAGTCAAAACTTGAGCTGTTAGTAACACTGGTTTCTTACTTTTTGGTTCCTTTTGGTGCTCAGAGTTACTGGGTTCCAAAGGGTAACTGAGAGTAATCAAATTCAGTAAACTCACCAGTTAGATCAACTGTATTTAGTGGACAGTTATTTTCACTTTCAATTGCTTAACAAATAGTCAAATACGATAAGCTATTATAAATTGAAATCAAAGCTATTATAAATTGAAAGCTTCACAATCTAGTTGCTTAACAAATAGTCAAATACGATAAGCTGACTGGAAAGATAAAAAGCTACTTGTTTGTATTGGCTTCAGTTAACTCACAGCTTATGAGAAATGCACCTTGGGATTCTTGCAGAGTTGGAAGCAATGTAAAAGAGATTATTAATGCAAAAAGAAGCGGTTGAAATGTAGCTTTTAACCAACACTTGGTAGTCTGCTTATTAATATTGATCTTGAAATTGCCCAAGTGATTTGAGGAGTTTGTCCTATAGAATTCAATGTGAAATTGATACTACAGGTCATTGTCTTATCGTTTAAACTTTAAAGGGTCTGTCCATAAAGAATTCAGTGTGCATAGTAATTGCAATTGAAGTGGGAAAAATAAAAGGTTCCGCAACCTGCATTAAGAATATGGGTCATCTCTCATGGCAGAGCAGGGGCACAGGCTGGCCGGGACTGTTAGATTAGTTCCCATTAAAAGTTGGCAGTTGGAAAGCAAAGGGTAACTAGGGGTAATCAAATTCAGTAAACTCACACACTCTCCATATTGTATTTAGTGGACTGGTTATTTGAACTTTGATTGTTTTGTGAAAGTTGTGGTACATAAATGTTTTTGGAGCAAGTAAATATCCTGTATAAAAGGTTGTACTGGCTGTAAGTGCAACCGTGAAATGGGGCTCTTAAGTCTTCCCTTATGTTTCTGGAATGAAGTAGGTTAATGAGTGAGACTTACATGACTAGTTTTAGGAATTTTGTATATAGAAAGTTGTTTGGTGTTGTCAGAGAAACTGAAAATTACCAAACTCATTGCTCAATATAATAAAGATGTGCACATGAGGACCGACTGTGATGTACTAAAAAAGAATGACTTTGGTTGAACCTTCTTGTTTTGTGGGGTGGAAGTTGATTAAAAAAGCATGGATTGGTTATCTTCAGGTAGGAATTGAATACAGTAGTTAACACAGACTAGCTTTCAGGATTAAGCGCTTACAACTACGCCAAAAGCTATAGCTAGTAGCGAAGGTGTAACTGCTCTGATACCAAGCGCTTACAACTACTCAGCTTCGTCAAACTACCCCTTAGATAATTTTGGATTTTGTACTGTATAGCAAGTTCAGATTAGTGTATAAAAAGCTGCTCAAGTTAGTAGTTTATCAAACCCACTCACCCACTCTTAATTTTAATCTCCATTGCAGCTAGGGCATCCAAGTGCAGCAATTCTTACTCGTTCCATAGAAGCATTGGTTCCCCTAATGCCAAGAAGTCAAAAGCACAAGTGGGAAAAAAACTGAAAATCTCTTCTGCATTACCAGAAACAGCAGCCTCTATTGCAGTTGCTGCCACAGTAGTTGGGGCGGCTGCTACTCTGCTCGTAAGAAGGACCAAAGCTTCTGCAGAAATTGAGGTGCACCTGAAAACTTCAAATAAATTACTAAAGAGTTAATAACCAAAATACCAATTTGGTCTTCGACTACACTCTTTCCTAATTAAGTCCTCAAGCATGAAAAAGTGTATTTTGAGGGCAATGATGTAATTTCACACTTTTTCTTACTTAAAATGGTCCTCTAATTATGTAAAAATATCCAAAATGGTCCTCTATGCATAAGTAAGAGAAGTGAAATTATAGTTTTGCTCTCAAATTTAGCGGCTTATGATTGGATGTTTAACAAAGGACTAAATTTAGTAGAACTTTCATAGTTAAGGACTTAATTAGGCAAGAACTGTAGTGGATGATCACATTGGTAATTTCGCTATAGTCAATTTGAATAATGGTATCCAATTAAATGCTTTCCTAAAGTGGACATTCTTCTATTTGACTGCATATTGAAAAAATATTTAGCCTTGCCAGTTATATGCTCCAGTTTGAGTGGAACATTGATCTCTTTCAGAAATGAAAAAGGACAAATATGCAATGATCACTAAGATATTGGTTTTGTTTGTAGGCGTAATGTTCACTAGTTCTGTATAACCATTTGGTTTTTAATGGAATAATGAACAAAAATACGGTGACCTCCTTAGAAACAGAATAGTTTTTTTGTTCTTGGATGTAATGTTTATCTATTCTTCCGAAATGATTTTCTCTGATCTAGTACTAATGTGTTCAATAGACAGGCCCCAACGAAGACTTGTGAAGATTGCGGTGGCTCTGGCATTTGTCCAGAGTGCAATGGTGAAGGGTTTGTACCGAAAAAGCTGTCTGATGAAAGTGCTGAAAGGGCAAGAATGATGTCAAAGAACGCTGCAACCAGATATACCGCAGGGTAAATCTTCCACCTCGTCATATTCTCGAAACCAGTTGCATTATCTCTTTAAAGTGTATGTAAACTTATGCGAACGTATCTATAACATCTCAACAGGCTTCCCAAAAAGTGGAGCTACTGCACCAAGTGCAATGCGTCCCGTTCTTGTAGTTTATGCTCGGGCATTGGGAAGATTAGTTTGTAATTACATGCCTTTATCTTCAACAACACAAGATCGACGCAATTGGAATCTATTGCTGTACGTAAGAACTGAATCCTGATCCATCTTTGTACTTTACATCCTAAATATTACACAGACTGATCGAGTAGATTGTTTTGAGACCTCACCATTTATCACCACCTTGAAATATTGGCAGCAACAAATGTAAAGGAAAGACATCCATGTGCATCGAATTTAGTCCAGGAGACATAGAATTTCGTTTTTTAATTTGTCAGTATGCTTGCTAGCTAGTCAGAGCAGCCGAAGCTGCACGCTCAGTTCTTTAAGTTTTGATTCCAATTAGCAGATGAGGAAATGAATGCATAAACAATAGGTATGAGGACAGATCAGATAAACAGTCTGAAACGTACACTACTATACTTGTGCATATACTCGGTCCTTGAGTTCGTGTAAGCAGCCTGATCGAGATTTCAGATTTCTGTTTTTTATTCATCTCATCCTGCTGACATACAATTAAAACGAGCACATGATCGATGTTTGATTATTTATTAGCTCAACTTGCATGGTTGTTTAATGTTTTCATGATGCACCAGACATGGGTTCGCGTAGGATTAGGCGGAGTTTCTGCACACAGCAAATCATATTGCCATTTTTAAATCCAGGAATCATTTCTAAATGCTAACTACCATTGTTCTTCCATTATATTCTTTTATGCTTATTATATACAGTAGTTTATATTTACTCTTTTTCTCTCTCTCTCATGATCTGATACACGCAGGCATGAATAAGCGCTCCACTGTATACGTCGGATAGGTGCCATCGTTTATCCTTAAATTATAAGTCTCTGGGATTGGGAGGCGTTGTTTGACTCTATGGGAGGTATTAGTGCAGGGCATCAATGGCGGCTTTGATTGAGTTGTAAGCTACGCGGTCAACTTATCAGGCGTGCATCATATGATGCATGTGCCTTTGCTTGGTTTCTTGCTTTTCATATCTTATCTCTTCACTGTAACACTGTTTAACAAATCCATATTTTAAGATTTCCTTCCATTTTGAAAGTGGCTGCTAAAACTTTTTTTTTTTTTAGAGTCAACTCATGACATTAAACTAAACAAGTTACAGACATAGTAACTAGGTTTTTTCTAGTTGAAGACAAAATCGAAAATTAGCGCAGCTCAAAGCATGAGTAAATGCATAGATGAAGAGTAAATGGTGTATAATTGTAAATTTTGTGATGTGACATTTTAAAAGTGAAAGAAAATTGCATGAGTGCGAATAGCCTAAGTGCCTAACTAGTTAGGAATTTAGAACTCAAACAATTCATTTCTTCAATTCTCCGCCCCTACCAACATAGCACTAGCCTTCTTGATCTACTAGATCCTCGTGCCTCAACTAATCTCCCATAAGGTCCACTTCACCCTTAACTCAACTTGTCATCTTAAACCAACCCATCGACCAAATCCAACATGTCGTCACAGTTACAACCTATCAATACAATTATATGTCATTGAACAATACACAATAATAATTGTAAGATTATAACTAATCTTATAGTAATTAGAAGTTTAGAAGCAAGTAGTATTTATGTATTGGGTGTTTTGATTGACTTGTTTGCCGTCAACATTACACACGAGTAGGGATAGGTCATAGGTGTAGTGTGATCAAAGTCCATGCTTATCATCTATCAGATCAGACGATAAAATCAATATTATTGTAACAACTTAACAAAACTAACTAATCCTAACGCCCACCACCTGCTAGCTGTTATAAAGTCATACTGGGAGCTAATAATCATTTGAAAATTAAGGTGGCCAGCAACAAAAGCATTGACTTCTAAACAAAAGTCAGATCAGATATCCAAGAATTTGAAATGTGAAACAACTTGGAAATTTCCAAAACAAAAAAATAATATAAATATTTGAAATGTGAAACAACTTGGGAATTTCTCAAAAAATAGTTATTTAACCCTATTTTATTATTTGAATGTATGTCAACCCAATTTAATTCCTATTGTTACATTAAACATTTTTTTTTAAATACTGTAACATGTGATTCTTGAAAAAAAAAAAAAAAAAAAGAGGGTAATGTTTAATTTTTAAATTTAAAAATAAAATTAGGATATTAAAATTTTAATAAAAGTAACCATTTAAGTAAGTATAAAATGTGACAGATCAGAGGTAATATATATAAGTTGATGGTGAGACAAAGGAGGAATCTAAACCTAATTTGATAACCAGTACTAACCACGACAAGTACTAAATAAGTACGGATGACCAGAAATCTCAAATAATCTAATGTCGTACGGTTTGATGCTTTGATGCCCTCCACCGTTGACCAAGATTAGTATTTAATATTTGTGTATGGGGATTTGTGTTCTGATTATTATAGTAATAATATTAGTATTAATTAAACAGAAATTAAGTATTCAGTGTTCGGGTTGTTGTCAAAAAAAAGTATTCAGTGTTCAGGCCAGTTGTATTTAATTTACATTTCTATATTCATATCCAGTTTGTGTGGCTTTTGGAGCAAAAAACAATCAATAAGATTTTTATGTCCAAAATTTTTAATATATCACATATTATTAAAATTAATTTGATTATCAATACTCCGTATAATTTATTATAAATATTATGAATCCATATTAAGCATATAAGATGTTATGAAATATAGATACAAAGTCATACTGGGAGCAAAAAAAAAAAAAAAATCACTACGTAAAATTAAATATTATCCTTTTTTTTTTCAAGAGTTATATATGGAATAAATTAAAATTTAAAAGACTATGAGAGTAATATGAGCTCTGTTTGGTATACATAACTAGTTTAAAGGTAAAAGTTTAAAAACAAATAGTCACTAACTTATATTAAAACGTTACTTAATAACTTTTCAAAATAGCTATTATATTAAATTCTTCATGTTTTTACCAAACAGAGTTTATAGCGACAAAAACACTCATATGAATGGTGCTAATTCCCATGCTCTTTCTAGTCTCATTTGGTTTAATTTTGAGAGCCTCACTCGTCTTTTGAAAGATGTCACCCTTGATTTTTTTCGTATGCCAGGAAATGTACCTCACCATCTACGTTAATTATTATTAAAAATTTCCTTGGGTCTCTATAAAACAGAATGCAAAGAAAGCACAAACAAAAGGAGAGAAAAAAGTAGAAAGGGGAGAAGAAGTCAAATGCTAGTTCTTACTAACACTTCTTTATCTAATTTATTTATAACTTAAAATAAATTATAAATTCCACAAAATATAGTAATGATAAACTGATTATTTATAAAATATATATTTTTTGTTACAAAAGACAAAGGTACATACTTGTACGTACGGTATCATGGTTATTCAGTCATCATACTACGTACAACCAATCATATTCCGTACGACATCTACTCCATAATCCAAGCAACTGTTAACAATAATTTCTTGATTATTTAGTGCATTTTATTATTCATCATATATTGATTAAACTTCTCCGTGGATCGGAGTGGCCTGAGGCGGAGTAACTGCCGAAGATACTGTCGCCGACGTTCTCTTCTTTCCACGTTCCGATCGGCTATTCTCTGCAAACTTAACGCTTCCTTGGTGCAAACCCTTCAGCTTCTCCTCCTCATTCCATTCCCCTTCATAGTAATATTCCTCGTCGTGTTTCTCGTCCTCGGACGCCGCAAAAAACATGCTTCCCCACTGCGGAAAATGGATAAACGCCACCGGGAGAGTACAAACCACGGCCATCACCCCCATCCACGTAATCCCCGTGGCAGTAGAGAATCTCGAACTCGAGAAGAACAGAAACGTCGTTAACCCGCCGCCGAAGTTTCCTCCGGCGCCGGTGAGCCCGGAGAGCAGCCCCAGTGATCGCCGGGAAACGAACGGGATGATTCCGTAGGTTGCCCCACACGCGGCCTGAGCTCCGATGGAGAATAGAACCATGGCGGTAATGGCTATTGGGAGCGATTCGGCTCGGCCTAGCCATATGCAGAAGGCTCCTCCTAGGGTTTGGAGGATCCAGAGCACCCATAACCGCCCCCTCATCCCGAATTTTGCGGCGAAAAAATCGGAGGCGTAACCGCCAAAAGGGCGGGAAAAGAAGTTGGCCATTCCGAAAGATGCGGCGATAATTCCGGCTGTGTGGAGTTTAAGGCTAAACTTGTCGTAAAAGTATTCCGTTATTACATTGTTTATACAGAGCTGAAGTCCCATGGAGTAACCGTACACGAAGAAGAAAACCCACGTCCTATAATTCCTCACCGCGTACCAAAAAACCTTAGAAAATTTATCTTTCACTACATCGCCGCTTTTTCGCAACGCACTTAGGTTCCCGTCCGGCAAGTCCTGGCCGAGGGTCAAGACCATAATCCCGACGATAATATGGAGCCATCCGGGGATAAAAAACGCGATACGCCACGCCGTGAACGGAGTAGCTCCGGCGAGTTTCAGGACGTGGAAGAGGAAAGGCATTAGGAGCTGGGTGGCGCCGCCGCCCATATCACCCCACCCGGCGGAGACGCCGTTGACCAGCCCGATAATTTTGCCGTTGAACATGGTGCTGGTCCAATAGGAGCACGACACGAATGTTGCCAGGGAGAATCCGATGAGGAACCGGACGGCGATGAAGCCCGGAGCGGACGAGACGAACGCGACGGAGAAAACGACGGGGGCGGTTATGAGGTTAAGAAAGGCGCAGCCGTAGCGCGGGCCTATGAGGTCGCAGATGAAGCCCATGGCGAGGCGGGAGAATATGCTGCCGGAGACGGAGGCGACGCCGGCGTTGCCGATGTCGGCTCGGGTTAAATCGAGATTGTCCCGGATGACCGGGATGAGAGGGGCGGCGGCGAAGGTGGAGATGAAGCAGGCGAAGAATGAGATCCATGCAAGGTGGAAAGATCTCATGTGAGGCTGAGCAAAAGAGAAGATTTTTAAAGCTTTGGCCTTGTGCTCAGAATCAACCGGTAAATCAAATTTAGCTGTGTAATCACTGGGAATAGTTTGGGAACCCACAGAAAAAGCAAATGTTTGTTCTCTGCCGGTTAACCCATGCACAGAGGTTCCAAGAGACCTTTCAATGTCAGCCATTTTTGGTTTTCTCTACTAGCTTCTAGGAGATCGAAGTGTTGAAAAAGGGGAAAGGTGGTGTTGTGTGTGTTAATAGGGGAAAGGTAGTAGGGTATTTATAGTGTTCAGAGAGTTGACCTTGTTAAAGTGCCCACGTAACATTGAGGTTGCCATCACATGGAGCAACAAATATATATTAGAAAAATACTCTACACACACTAAAAATTAATAGGGGAAATGGTAATTAATATACTCTGCATGCATGGTAAATATGTCCTGATTTTATTAGAATAAAATGAAATAAATACTCTGCATGCATGGTAAGCCTAATTTAACTTTAAAATATGAAAAGAAATTATAGAAAATGGCTAAGGCTGATCCATGGGGTTAGAACCATGACCAAAAAAAAAAAAAAACAAACAAACAAACTCAAATCTCACTTATAATAAGTAGAGTACACCGGGACGGGCTCAAGGACGACCTAATATACGCCCTTCCATTGCAATTTAATTAACTTGAAGAAATAAAGTAGCAATGGATGCCCTCAGGGAAACCGGTCCATCTTGGCAAAATCACTTTCCTTACTTCTTTTGACCATTTTAACGTTAGAATTAGACTTGATGATCCCATAAAAATTGTATTCCTTTGAATTAGCTTTTCAATTGTGCATAAATTCTCAATTTGGACATTCTTACGTCGAAATATATGATCAAAATATTGAGCATTGATTATGTTGAGCAAGAATTGTAACTCCATAATCATTTGTCTCACTTTTGCATTGGTTTGTCCATATGATCAAGGCCATTGAAAAGACTACTTTTTACCTTTTTTTTTTTTATAAGTATTTTATTAGCTATTTTCTTAGCTTCTCATTGGTTCACATTAACTCGAAATTCATTCAAAGTTAAGGAGAAATATTCAATTTTCTCCAATCATAAATATATGTACTTAAAGATGTATGTAAACAATTAAATTAATGCACATTTTGCATGAAATCATAAAATATTTATCAAGTAAAATAGGTTCAAGTAAGAGGTGAAAACATAGACAATTATACGCTTATCAATAATGAGCCAATTTACTTCTATTCGGCTGCACTAATATACACATCACACATTTATTATTATTATTATTATTATTATTATTATTATTATTATTATTATTATTATTATTATTTTGCATTAAAAAATGAAGGCATTCAATATTCAACGTCGTCATAAGTTAAATATTTTTATTTTTATTTCTTAAACTATACTTAAGTCAAATATGGTACGGCGAATACGGTATCAAATAAAAAAAAAAAAAGGCACCTTTCGCTGCCAAAACGTGGGAGGTTAGCGATTTATTGCTTACCCATTTTGTCGTTATTGCGATTTTGACCAATTCGTTAGAGGGGAGTTTTTTTTTTTTTTTTTTTTTTTTTAATACGAGAAAAACTCACAATTATCATTTGAAGGTCACAGTACATTTTTTGTGCAATAACTTACAAATCTCATAAGAAAAGCAAATTGCACAAATAAGATTATATGTATCATATTCAACTGAAAATATATTGATATCTCTTATTCCACTCGACCATTTTTTTAAGACTTCTTTTTTGTTTTCTTTTTGGGCTAATACTATGAAGAATAGCACCTAAATACAATTGAAACGATTACAAAAGGATAATAAAATGTCTTTTATATGAAAAGATAGTAATATATTATATTTTTATGCTTATCAATTTAAAGGTCTTCATCATCTACTTTAATTTAGAGCCTCTTTTATTTAGTTTAAATTTCATCATCGTTGGATCAACCCAACTAAGTTGGTCAAAGTGTTATGGACAATTTAGACTTGTTTACCCCTTTGTGGTCATATTTAATTTACACTCGTAAATTTTATTGCACCGATTTTAATTAACTATATCAAATAAAATAGCAATAAATTTCATTTTTCGTCACTTATCCCTTGACATTTAACTACTCATCAATATAATGGAGCTTGTTTGTTAATTTTCTTGAAAATAAATTAATGGTCGTGTCCAATAGTCCGACAAAATCAACTAACCATTACCTAAACAGATCAAATTAATTACTATTTAATTTATTTTATCATTAAAAAAAAAAAGATATGTTGTTTTCTGGTTGTCAAAAGTGAAATTTGACATTTCGATCTTCTTGGTTTCATGCATCAACATATTTTATCCCCAAGTCAAAAGTGGTGACGCACAATACGGTTCCGTACCCTTTCGTTTAATATGAACAAGAAGACAAAAAATGTTACTTTCATGACAACATATAACGAGAGATTTCAGTCGTCAGTTGATCGATCATGTCTCCCGCCACTATTTTATGTATTTTTGTTACAACATCGCAATTATATTTGCATAAAAACAATAACACATTAACACGATACTTTTATTATTATAAAAATTTTGATATCTTACGTTATGCGATTAAATAAATGATCAATAAAAAATAGTAAAATTACAAAGACAAAAGCACTTTAAAAACAATCATGTTAGATATGATTTTTAAAAGTAAAGATACCACGATAAGATACCAGAAAAACAATAAGGTATGACAGTATATGGAAAGAGGTAATAAATTGTTGTTGCATTACAAGTTTTTTTTTTTTTTTCCCTTTTAAATCAAACCGGGAGGGGGGCGGTGAGACCCTGAAGAAAACCCGGTTAATTGCTCTCCCTCACTCTGTGGGTACTAGTGACCCGCACCGAGTCATTAAAAGCATAATATATAATTATTATATGTAACAGTGTTAATAACTTATCCAGAAAAAAAATGTAAAATTAGAAAAAAAAATATATAATAATTGTTCAAGAAAGTAAGTACAATATAATGCACAAATTGTCATTGTAATGAATTACACTGATGCATTTTCTAAGTTTGTTAGATCAATACAACTTCTAGCTTTTATTTAATTTTTAGATTAGATTAGATATATTCTTGCTAAATTTTCATCATTATTGGCTCTTAAAAATTTTTAGATAAGAGAAGTTTTGAAACTAGTTGAAATAATAATATTACTATAATTTTGACTCCTCTAATATAAATGTTTTGTTCCGTATCAAAATAATCATTATTTTTATTTACAAATTAATATTTCTTATTTTGGGATTAGATATATATTTATATAATTTTATTTTGGGTGAAACTAGTGACGCCAGTTGTACTGTAGTTTTTACATATCGGTCCATTTTGACAGGCATAACATGCATGCATGCTTAAACAGAAAACGATATAATTTATTATTATATTTCAAAAAGGTTATAAATGTTTAAAACTATTGATTAGTGTTTATCTGATATCAGTTCTATGTATTTTACGCTGATTTAACATGGATAGAGCCTATCCATTTGATATCATCATTTATAAATGGATTAGGCTTTCCAAAACATATAAAATTAGTTTATAATTAATTATAATATTTTTTTTTTCAAAATACAAAGAAAAAGAAAATCTCAAATAATGAGTCTGATTATGACTCAACTAGATTAGACTTTTTTGAATGCGCGAAGAAATCTCAATCAGACAATCACTATCAGATGATGTGCATTAGAAAACTACGTATTTTGATTTTAACTCGCAAAGAACCATAAAGAGTGAAACTAGTCTAAATTGAACATAATAACATATGGACTCAAACTAAAAAAGTCAATACATGAATACTCAAACTAAAAAAAATCAATAAACTACCCTATATGAATACCTCCCTTTCAAAAAATAATAATAATAATAATAATAATAATAATAATAATAATAAATAATGAATACCTCGCAAAATTTTCAATTTTATTTTATTTTTTACTTTTGATCTATTAATTATTGTACATTTCTTAGATTTGGTTCTCAATTATCACTTTTTCAAATTTAGTACATAAGTATCAAATTTTGTTAACATTTTAGTCATTTTGGTCAATTTTTTAACCAACCTTAACTGAAATTTCTACATGACAATTATGTGAGTTATTTGAATTTAAACAACATATAAATGACATAGTGGAATGTATTGATTTTAAGATTAGCATTGATGAAAATCAAATAATATTGGCAAAAAAATTGACTGAGAGGATGAAATGTGGCCATGCAGATAACATGAATTTGATAATCATGCATTAAATGTTAAAACTTGATTTGTTCTCAAAAAAAAAATGTTAAAACTTGATAAGCGAGAATCAAATGTAAACAAAAAACAAAAAACAAAACCCTCTAAATTTACTATTCCAACAGAGAGTGAGATTATAGGAGTATATAACTACTTAAATTGTTACTACGTACATTTTAGAGTTTTTTCCCAAAATGGTCCCTCGACTATGGCTCATTCTCAATTTTGCATTTCGACTTTCAATTGTACCTAATGTGGTCCATCGACTTTCAAAAACTCACCCAATTTGGTCCTCCGTTACATATTCCGTCAAATCAATGTTAAAATGGAGGGCATTTTCGTCCAATTACCTATTATTAGCCTAATAAACATTGAGAAATAGTTGAGGGACCATTTTGAGAATAGTCAAGGGACCATTTTGGGAAAAACTATTTTATTTATTTCATTTTTGTTTATTTTCATTTTTTAGACACTATAAAATTAGAATTTCTATACATTTTTTCTTACAAATATAAATAGTTAAAATCGCGCAATCCAACCTCAAAATTTTTAACTTTCTTTACAGACTTTTCCCTATAAATATACAAACTATTCCTATGAAGTTTTACAATAGGTTCCGTAAATTTCATAAATACTCATACTTTTTTTTTTTTTTTAATGTTCATAGACAATCAATCACTATGTATCACATTAAATATTACTTTTACCATTGAAAATAATATTTGTTTTTTCAAGCGTAGACACTCAAAGAGTGTAAAATGAAGGGAAAATATTGGACCGAAAGGTAAATTTTTCTAGTAAACTTCTCAGGTGAGCCAAAAAGTAAAACCTCGTCAATGTTTCCTGCAATATTTTCTGTATTTGATTTCAAAGTAATTATTAAATTTTATATTAATTTACATGATTTAAGATATTGTATGACATCTTTTATATGTTTTCCACTTCTTATTTCTTTTATTAATTATTAATTATTAAGGCAAGTATAATTTATTTTGTAATATGGACACATTATTTTTAATAATTTTGATTTAATTAAATTATACCTTAATTATAAAAATCCTACCTAATAATTTTAGTATATTACACGAGACACAATAATTATAATGTTTAATAATTGTCAATTTGTATTCAACAATAAAATTTATAGTTAATTTTTAAGTCAATCATAAAATCTTTTATGTTGTGGGCACATTATTTTTAATTATTTGAGTTTAATAATATTATATCTTATTTATAAAAAAATCCAAAGTAATATATTTAGTACTACGGATGTGACTAAGAATTATTTTAATCGGTGCTTAAAAAATGAGTATTTATAAAATTTACGAAACTTATTGTAAATCTGCATAGGAATAGTTTGTATATTTAGATAGAGGGAAAAAGCCTGTAAAAAAGTTAAAAATTTTTAGGATGGATTGCACGATTTTAACTATTTATATTTGTAAGAAAAAAAAATGTATAGAAATTCTTATTTTATAGAGTCTAAAAAAATGAAAATAAACAAAAATGAAATAAATAAAATAGTTTTTCCCAAAATGGTCCCTTGACTATTCTCAAAATGGTCCCTCAACTATTTCTCAATGTTTATTAGGCTAACAATAGGTAAATGGACAAAAATGCCCTCCATTTTAACATTGATTTGACGGAATATGTAACGGAGGACCAAATTGGGTGAGTTTTAGAAAGTCGAGGGACCACATTAGGTGCAATTGAAAGTCGAAATGCAAAATTGAGAATGAGTAATAGTCGAGGGACCATTTTGGGAAAAAACTCTACATTTTACCAACATTAGCAGTCTTTTGCAATTGCTTAACTGCTTTGGTTGGGCTCTTGGAACCACTTTTGAAAACTCAAAACTTTGATCCAATTGGAAACCAAATAGGCCCAAATGAAATCCATCCAAATACAAATGTGGCAAAAAATATTTTATTATTATTATTATTCTTTTAATGCTTCATTCTATAGGCGTGCCTCATCTCAAGAAATAGACCCTAGCAAGTAAATCTAAGAGAGAAAAATATCAATTTTTTATTAACATATGTTAAAGTGATTTGAGTATAAGAGCATCCTTAACCGTCCAAATTTATGTGTTAAAGTGATTTGAGCATAAGAGCATCCTTAACCGTCCAAATTTATGTGTTAAAGTGATTTGAGCATAAGAGCATCCTTAACCGTCCAAATTTTTGTCATTTTTTTTGTCTGGTGGGAGACATAATTTTTGAAAATTTTCACAGTGCTACGTGTTTGAAAAGAATTGTATCATACATTTTGACAATGATAAATATGAAAAGAAATATAATATTATCAAGTACAAAATACATTTGCCACACCATTACAATTATCATTGTTGTGCCGGCTATGATTGTACAATGTACAATATACTTTTTTCTTGAAATATAGTCAAAATCTCACTTTTTTCAAGCAAAGCCCAAAAAAAAAAAAAAACTGAAAATCTTAAAGGCATATGCACATCACCGGATCCAACAGTGCACAAGTTCAAGGAAAGATGCATCACTAGTTTCTTTACCACATCCTGAGAAATAAAGCCAACACTTTTCACTGAGTTTCTGTAATATTTACTGCTGCTGCATTTACACCAAGCCAAGCATCTCAGCCACTGCCCCGCCTCGGAGATGGTTTGTAAAGCACGACCGTAACGTATTTTGAGTGAAACCGCTGCGTAGTTGACAGCGCCACGGCTTCCGCTGGCGCTTCTCTGCTATAGGTATCAGTGTAGAGGTGATTTACAGTCACGTGCCCTGGCGACGGGAGGGTTGCAGATTCGTCTCTGTTCGTTTGGTGGTTTAGCACAGCCACGTTGAGTTGCGGGGGAAGTAGAGGTGGTTCTCGTCCTTCGTCTTCATAGGCAGTGTATGCATTGTTGTAACTCGAATCAGGTGATATCGGGGCTTCAGCAGTTGCCTGACTCACCCGACGCTTTCTGCTTGCTACACCATACTGACGATTCATTCTGAAGAACAGTAGAAAGACTAGCCAACGATCGTCAGAATGGAATAGCCTGAAAACGAATAATGTTATCCTTCTTCAGAGCATTCAGATTAGCTTAAAGAAACATATTCAAGTTATAAAGCTTGTTTAGAAAGCACGATACAGATTATCCAGAATGATTGTAAAGCAATGCCATTTACATGAATAAAGCACTCAAAGATCACTTTTTTTCCCCTCAAGTTGTTGATTTACGAATCACTAATCAAAATCACTTTTCACCAACCAAAGGCTTTCCTCTGATCCAAGCCATGATAGATTAACCAATAATCAATCACACATATTAGGGAACTATTTAAAACAATTTGTCACAATTTTAGTCCACATAACCTGACCAACTAGTCGGGTATAAAAGCAATTTTAACCAAAGTGATGAATGATTGTGCTGAAGCCTGGACTAAGAATACAGAGAACCCGTCTGTATCCAGAGATAGAATAGCATAATCAAGAAATACATTTACAAAACGCAAAAATCAAAATTAAGAATCAATCTGAAGTATATCCAACCCAAGAGATCTGTCTGCACACAACATTTCAGTCCTGCACTAAGTCTGAAACTCACATTTGGAACAAAACGCAAAGCAACAGAATTGGATATAACGAAGTGGGCATAGGTTACTACCTACCTGGTAAAAAGATGCTATTTTCACCTCATAAAAAAACACTAGCATACCTGAGCTACCCATAAGAGTGAAGAAACTTCAGACAAGCAAAATGTTGAATGTAACAGAATCAATCACCTTACTGAGAATTGATGATTCAAGAACCAACACACTGGGACTGATCGTCTTACAACTTCATCTTCCACAAACTCCTCAATAAGTTATTTTCATCCCTAAGGCATAGAATATCATTCGAAGGAAAAGCCAACTTATAGAAGTAAGTGAACCACTAAAGCACGTCATCAATCTTCCATGCAAAATATTAAGAGGACACGTTTCTACACCTACCATCTCAAAAGACAAGTGCCTATCGAGGCCACCTATACACCGTGGTGGTCATGCTCTGATGTTATGATAGCTTTTCTTTTCTAAATTAGGAAGATATTACAATAACGTATACCTTTTACAAAAGCAACATAATATGGCAAGAAATCCGGATACTACTTAATTACCGAAAAGTTTCTTAAGCCATCTGTTATCAATCCTTGCATTCGGTTAAAGTTCTAACAGATAGTAAGTGAAGTTCACAATAACCAACAACATCACAGCCGTTCATTAGTACTTAGTTGTAAGTCAATCGCCAAGCTTAAGAAATCAAGAGACATTTAGTAGACGATCTTACCACCTCTAATTTTTACTTACCAAAATTCAAACATTAAAAAGTACCGAGTTAATTTCAATTACATCCCCTCAAGTATAGCGGTATTCCACTCTTGGCTTTCAACTTAAAATTGGACAAAATTAGTCCTTCAATTTTAATGATTTGGGCACTTTTGATCCAGTCTTTAGATTATTTTTTGTAGATTTAGACAGAAAATAGTGTGAACTCTTTTCGAACCATACTAATGAGCAACAATTCCATCTAATAACTAATATAAAATCTAAAATTCCAATATGGATCTACAATCCTGCAACAAGCAAACCCTTAGACTTAAACGAAGTATCATTTTATCAATAATTTTAGATAAATTCACTACTACCTTTCCAATGGGAATGAAGCTTCAATGACAAGTCGATCTTTCTTATCTAACAGTATTTGAGAGATTTCAGAACAAAATGACAACCCTCCAAATTTTACTTGTTTTAATTTTTTCATCCAAAAGGTACTAATGTACCAAAAGCGTCCAATTTTGAAGTCAATCAAAAACCGGAATTCCCAGTACACTCGAGAACAACTAAAACACACAGAAAAAAGGCACAACAAATAGCATGATTTTCAACAAAACAATGCTATATATTCTTGTAGAGATAGCATACATAATTTCATCATGTATATACATTGATTTCTCCTGCAAATTCAAACACAGAAAGAACACATCTTTGGATGCAAGAAAACTAAGAATGCAGAAAAAAAAAACCTAATTTAGTTAAGCCATGGCTCTTCAATCACAAATCAACAGCAGCCACTCCACATAAAAATCAATGCAGAAGAAAGGACCACAGTCAATTATGGTCCTCAAAAAGTGCAGCAAACCAGGGAAGAATTAAGTTAAATCCAGCACAAAAACAGAAGGGATTAAACTAAAACCGAATCATTAAATTACGTATCCAATGAAACTTTTTGATAAATAAACAGAAAACACAGCAATGTATCTTCAAGGGGATATAAGAGGAGCAAAAGAAGCAGAAAGCAGGCAAGTTGCCACCTTTACAAACAACACGAAAACACGGGCGGGGGTAAAGTGAAGAAAAATAAGAATTACAAAAATGGCGTTTTCTTACCTGACAGATAACGCCACCTCAATCCAAGGAGTCCAAAAACACACGAATTATTTATTACCCTTTTTTTTTATTTGAATAAAGTGGGCGAAATACGGAATTACTGAGCCTCAAATAATGAATATGATGTTCGCAAGTTGCTAATGACAAAATAACCCTTTTCTCCTATAATTGTCGGACTAAACCTAAGTCATATGACTTATGCAAATCGCAAGTCTTGCGATTCGTTCACCAGTTATATCCTAATTTTTGTGTGTACAAGAGATTTAATTTAGAAGTTTCACTATTTTTTGATCATTTTTCTATATATGTTTTCAGTGGGATTCGAACCTCCACGTTGTTACTTCCCGTTATGACTCATGTGACGAACTAACTAGTGTACTAGATGAACCTGTAAGTCTTGCTTCTAGAATAGGGTGGGTTCACTCCCATTGAAGACATGGGGTCAATGAGAATTAGTTGGGCGACTCACAAATTTCCTTCTTTAGTGTCCTGGGACATTTGTACAATTTGATAAATGTAATGTTGAGTATTGATAAATGTCCATTTTTAGCATACCTAACATTTATTTTTAGATATACTTAAAAATAAATCTTTAATGCACTAAAAATAAAGGGAAAAAGGGTTAAATAAGATCTCGAACTTTACATAAGAAGTCAATTATATCTCTAAACTTTTTGAAGTAGCAATCAAACCAATCAACATTATATTTTGGTGCAATAAATTTCAAAAACCAGTGACCTGCTATCACAGGTCATTAGGGTTCTGATCAAAATTTCGGCGATATTTCCGACACTAAAATCACCGGAAGAGAAGGCAACCACTGGATTCTCCGAAGAGGGTTGCCTTCTCCGGTCTTCTCCTTCAATGATTCACCGGAGACTGTTCTACAGTCGCCGGTGAATTTAGTGCTGGAAATACAATGCACATGCATTCATATTAATTTGTGTCTTGTATTGTGAAGTTTTGTGCTTATGAACACAAATTATATACTTAAATCAGATTTGAAAAATGAGTAAATATATACCATGTGTATGTGTCTTGTATTGTGATTTTTTGTATCTTGTGTTATGAAATTCTGTACCTTACGAGTATTAATTTTATACCTCGTCGTTTTGATTCAGGATCTACAATACTATATGGACCCTGGTTCATGATATAAATTGCCCCAAATGTGGGCTTTCTTAATCGAGAGGTCCATTAGGATGAGGCCCAAATATGTAACGGTGTTAATGGACTACTTCGAAAGCGTAAATAAGAATTGGGCTATGAGGAAGGCCCAAATGAACTGAATGAAAACAATGTTCCAACAGAACATCTTCTTCCCCGATCTCCGAGAAATCTGAATGTCACTCCACAAGCTCCTTCAAAACCTCAACACTGTCAAAAGATGTCGTAATCTCCCAAACTTCTCCATACATCACAACAGAGCCAAGATAGGAGACGCCATCATCAACACAGTCTTAAGCGCCCACCACACCCCCACCCTCCTCTCCAAGCTCACCCCTAATCTTGTCCACCTTATTATCTCCGACCCGCATCTCAAGACTCCCAAGTGCATTCAATTCTTGGGTTTCCTCATAAAAAACCAATCTTTGGTGTCTTTTGATCTCAATTTTGATGCCCATTTGAGTCTTGTCTGCAGGCTAGCGAAAGCCCAAGAGTTTGCGGATGCTGAGGCACTTTTGGGTGCCCTTTCAAGTCTTGAAAATTTCAGGTATACCGTTTTAGCTTCTTTCATTGAGAGCCATGATGTTTCATTGAGAATAGCTTCGAAAGTGTTTAATTGGTTGCTTAAAGCTTACTCTGATAATCGAGAATTTGGGAAGGCTTTGGAGATATTTGATTATATGAGAAATAATGGTATTGAGATCAATGAGAGGACTTGTACTGTTCATTTGATTGAGCTTATGAAATGTGATCAATGTAGTTTGGGACTAAAATTCTTTTACTGGATGGTTGAGTCAGGGATTGAGGTTTCTGTGTATTCTTTGACAGTGGTGGTGGATGGATTGTGTAAATGTGGGGAAGTTAAGAGGGCTAGAGAGGTGGTGGAGGAGATGGGTAGTAAAGGGATAAAACCAAATATTATTACCTTTAATACACTAGTGGATGCGTGTACTAAGAGATGGAATTTTGAAGAACTGTATAACATATTGGTGTTGATGCAGTGCGAAGGCGTGGAGTTTATTGATGACACGTATAGATTCTTGATTGATGGGTTTTCGAGTAGTGGGAGAATGGAAGATGCCGAGAGAATGATTTGGGAGATGCATGATAAGGGCTTTAAGGCGGATACTTATTTATATAATTTAGTTATAAACGGGTATTGTAGATTGGGTAACGTGGAAAAGGCGTTTTCTTTAGTTTCTGTGATGGACGAGAGAAACATTTGTTTAAACATGGATACGTATTGGTGTTTGTTTAGTGGACTTTGTAAGGTTGGGCAGTTTGATGTGGTCAATGAACTTGTAGACGTAATGCAGAGCAAGGGATTTGAGTTGGACCAAGTTATGTTAGACACCTTAATTGACCGTTATTTGGAGGAGGGAGTGATCGAGGAAGCAGCTAGTTTGCTAGATTTTATGGAGAAGAAAGGATTTGTTCCCGATTTGTGTGTGTATGAGAAGGTGATTGGTGGCTTGTGTAAGTTGAACCGAACTGAAGAAGCAAGATCGAAACTAACCACTCTAATCAAAAGGGGTGTCTCCAAAGGGGAGTTAAGCTCTATTCCACTGGCTAACTTAACGAGAAACTTAGCACTTGAAGAGCTGGTTTTCATTGATGAAAGAGAAGATTTTAGCTGTTCTTCTGATCTAAGAAGTATAGTAGGCAATGGACTCACCGAGGAAGCTCATGTATATAAAGATGAGATACAAATTGAGGGAGTTGATGATGAAAATGTAGGCGTGGACATTGCAAATGAAGTTGGCTAGGGGTTGATCAGGTAAGAAAATGCATAAAACTGGGATGTGCTTTGCAGAATGGTCACGGAATGAAGAATTGAAAAGAAGCTGACAACAAAAGGTTTTTGGCCACGGATGTTTGTATGGTTGATTATGTGGCGAATATAAAGTGGGTGGAAATCAACACTCTTCAGCATAGTCAATACTAAATCTTTCAGCTGCCGTATTGAGGTGGAGCTTGATCCTTACAGAAAGGTTGTTTAGAAGCGCTGAGGAAGCCTGATATTCAACAAAACAAAGTTGGGTTTGATATTGACTCGTTACAATGTTTTGGGAGTCATTTTCTGGGCTAAGAGAAGAAAATTTATTCATGTGATAGTTGAGTTGAAGATGGGTAATAGGAATGGAACATGTTTGGCAGGGAGGCAACAGATGTGTTGGTTGCTTGGCTAATCTATCAATCCAAACAGGAAGGAATGAGTAAAATAGATATGGCAAGGAAAAAACTGAGGGAAGACCACCTAAAGAATGTTTCATAGGAGAGGTGCAGATGTTGAAAGAGGCTTTGGACTGGTGGAGAAATTGCATTTCATGTACTATTACAACTTCAGTTGTGAGTGAGTGCTGGTGTTATCTTCTAAGGGCATGCCATTGCATATCATGGTCCATTTTAGATCAAGCAATTACTGATTAATTTAGGGATAAATTTTGTTAAATTCTTCTTTTCTATATATATATATATATATATATATATATATATATATATATAGGATCGCGTTCAAGTGTGAACTATTCGCCCAGGAGAGAAGTGAGAATGCATGTCATCCGATCCACGTGTGCAGATCTAACGGGTTAGAAACACGAATTTAAAAAAAAAATACAGTGACATTTTCGTAAATAATTAAACATTGAAGTGTAAGTAAAATGTATTACAAGTGCAAGTAGCAATTTCATATAGTGAACCTAAGTGCAAGTAAATTGTATTACAAAGCAAGTAAAATATATTACAAGTGTAAGTCACTGATCTTCGAGATACTAAGTGTATTTAACGTTATAACTAATTGTATCTAACGTTATAATTAATTGCACTTGTAAGTGATTTTACCTGCATTTTTTACTTATAAATGTGTACCAACCACTTGCACTTATAACACAATTAATTGCACCAGAGTTTAAATTATTTACGAAAATACCACCGCGTTGTTTCTTTAAAATTACATCTGATTCGTTAATCTGGGCATGCGGACGGCTGTGAATGGTTTCCCTCCTAGGTGAGTATTCTCACCTGAGCATTGGATGACAGATTAGTTGATACCGGTGGACCTGTTCAAATAATGTGAGACGAAGTATAAAATACACATCCTAGTGAACGATCGAAATTGAAAATAAATTACATAATTTTAACAATCGTTTTTGAGATCACTGAGCGTGCACCAGTTACAAAGAGTAACACCACTGGATGCACCGCTATCCTAAAAACTAAAAAGAAAGAGGTTATACCCATTTCAGATTATCACTAGCCGCCAAGAAAAGTAAGGAATAATAGGCAAAAACAAAAGAAAAAATATAAAATGAGCAACATATTTAAAAGGAGTAAAAGGAAAATACTGAAGGGGAAAAAGTGAGAAGACCTTTGCAACACTCTCAAACGTTTCCCATGCTCTGAGAACGTCTTATGCTTCTGCTATTGCCCAGGAAAGAAGAATAGCAGAGCTGTGATGGTCCCAAACTTGCTTCACCTTCGCTTCTGAAGAACAGACCAAGCTTTTGTTGGTAGATTTCATCAAAGTTGATAGCTTCCTCAGATATCAAGTCCCCTGACACCGGTACAACCTTATTACTCAACTCAAACTTATTCATGGATTCTTCATCATCATCAGAACAGTAACCACTCTGTTGAGTATCCTGCATAGCAAGATCATCATACTCCTCGTCTGATTTGGTAGACTCCTCATCCACTGACCCTTCCGACTGAAGCAAAATAAAATAAAATAAAATGAGCACCCACAACAACAATAGTAATAACAGCTCAATTTAGTAAAATCAAAATCTTGAAAACTGCTATCCAAAATGTGGAAGAATCAAACTTGTGATATATCAAATATAATTGGTGCCACAACCACAGAATGTTTGCTCCATATGTATCATTCCATATATAGAAGTGGAAGGTAATCAAGTATCCACTACATTCTTGTTAGTGGAACTGAGATTGTCATGGGATTATAAATGAATAAATAAATAAATCTACTTATGTAGGGCTACTTGCCAACTCAACAATAAAGAACTCCAAAGCATCTGATATTGAATTAACACATTTAAGGGGTTCTTGGTTTAGCCTAGTGGTAGGCTAAGCCCTCTTTGGTATTTTGCCTAGGTCTGAATCCCATCTTTCCCATCACCTTAAATGTTCCCAAAAATGGAAAAGAGAATGACCAAATGCATGCATGCATACCTCTTCATGGTTATGTTTGAAATCCTCCCCAAAGTCTTCATCACTGTCTATTTCAGGTAGCTCATCAATCTCTTCATCACTACCGTTCACAGATTGTTCCTCTTTGAGCTGTAAGAAGGAAAATACATGCAACACAGTGAAAAAAAAAAAAGAAAAATGAAACTAAATCTATGTAGTATTTTACTTAATAGAAGCACAAAATGGCAAAATGACAGGCAAATGAACCTCAATGACTACATACTAACTATAAGTTTCAAAGTAGATACGCTTGGCACACATTATACACATTTGTGTGTGTGCGTGTGTTTAAGTCAAACTGACCTCCTTGGAAGGTCCTTCACAGAACCTTGGTGAACTGCAACAGGATGAATGATACCTACTGCAATTGTCTGTCAGCTCCCCCCTTGATTCATCCACACTACTAGCACGGCTTGTACAACCAGTATCACTCAGCCAATCTCTGATCCCAAAGTAGCCAAACTGCAGATTGATAGGTTCAGACTTCCGAATTTGCAATGGTCCATATATACCCCTTATCCCAGTCTTAATGGAATGGTCCATAACAGGTTTGCCGTTGATATCTAATGAGTATACTGGCCAAGCCTTTGCTACGGATCCATCATTATTGAGAAGAGCCATCAAATGCCTAGAAGAATCATTTCTTTGAAGCATTTGAAGCATACCCTTAGAGCTCAAGGAATAAGTAGCACGGTAATTCCGGTATTCCTCATTAATAACAGAAACTGTGTTTGTGGTGGGATCATAAAGCTTCTCTCCTGCCTCATGCCTCCTCTGTAAGCAACTGAATGTTGTGGCATGAATAGCTGCCACACTTCTATCAACATTAGTGTTGTTAACCTTCGGCACCAGATGCTTGTCAGCACGATTGCAGAGATATTCTTGTATTGTCCTGATGTTTCGTATATATTTAACATACTTATTTTTAGCTGGATCTAGTGTCATGTATTTTGCACGGACTGCAAACCTTTCCAAATGCTTTTCTTCATTTGCAATATAAATCATGAAAGGTATTATTGAAGGATGTTTTTTCATTAGTCCCATCTGCAAGGTAAAACAGAGTTTGTAATCAAATCCATAAGAATAGCACAACTAGAAGCAAGGAGAACTTTCAGGCATAAGATTAGATGTAAAATTCATACCACGAAATTAAGGCTCAAATGAACACCCTCAACAACAACTGATTCTTTACGCTCTTCCCATGTAGTGATTAATCTGTCAAGACTATCAATAACCATCTCACTTTGAGCCTTAAATCCTTCAATTGCCATTTGTTTTGGACTGATCAAATTGAAAGTACTAGCATTCCTCTCTGGAGGATATTTTCCAATTGTCATATGATTAGCAGCAGAATCCTTTTGCGGCACTGGGGTAGAATAACCAGCTTTCTTTGCTTTTCTCTTAGCCTTTGCCTCAGCAACTGCTAATGGATCTAAATGCTCCCCAGCATGGTAAGTTGAAGCCCAAAGCAGAGGGTTTTCCTTTTCATCCACAAAGCTCCTCATCATATGTCTAATGGAGTCGGTGGATATAACAGTTGTGATTCCCAACCTGCTGCCCTGTAGAGATTATTCAACAACAGAGTTAATAATATAACTGAAACAAAGAGAGGACAATAAATTGTTTCAAAACTAATATACTGCACTTGAGATCTCAAAGTACAGCCCAGAAACCATGCTGCAAGGAAAAACAAGGTGCTGTTCTGCATGTTTATAACTGCAATATACAGACACCTGGCAAAAGGTTGGGAAATGGACTAACAAATAATTCATTTTCATCAGTAATTAAAACAATATAGATACTTTAAACTCTAGTAATATCTTGTTTGGTTATTTTTAGCATTTATATATGTATATAAACAGATCAAAATTTGGTTGGAAAACCATGCACAGCAGACTAAAGGCATCAAGTGGTTTAACAATTAACAGTCAGCAAAGCATAGCAAGTTACAGTAATATAATTAATAATAACAATTCAAAATGCCAACCCACCTTCAAAGAAGAGCAATATAAAAATAAGAGAAATACAAAAGTGAATAAAATCTAGTTCCTTGAGAATAAATGGTACAATCATATTACCAGCAATGCAGACAAAGTAGATTTTCCACAGCCACTTGTCCCACAAAGTAGCACAGTTATGGATTCCTTTCTTTCTCGTAACCTGAAGAATGTTGTTGAAAAAAACTAATAACTACCAATCTACCATTGAAATACCTATAAATGAAGAAAGAATGAATGGAGAAAAAACAGATTCCATAGCACTGGTTCATAATCACAAGTCAATAAATATAGTTAATTACCCAAAAGGCCACAACAACAATAACGAATAAATTTTTTATAAAAAACTAAAAAGTGCCATGCCAAGATTGCTGGCAACCAAATCAATATGAGACTGGCACCAACTGTAACTAACCAGAAATCATAGTACTGGCCACTCATGGTAATCTAGATGTGTTGTTTTGGTGCATGTAGGATCAACCTGATCTAGCATTAATTTTTCTCATTTATTTGATACACAAAACTAATGGAACACGAAAGAAACAGAAACTCTTAGATATAGCAATAATCACAAGCATGTATCATAATTATGGAAATTATCTAAATGTGCATCATCAACTAGCTTACCTGCAAGCTATAGTAAGATCAGCCCTCTGATTGAGGCCCACATAATTATATTCAGCCAGAGCATCACATACAACATCTAGAAAAGTGTGTCTTCTAACTACCACAGTCGTGCGCTTTTTATATAACTCAAATGGTATGCTCTTGCTTCTATAATCTTGTTTATCCAAGCTTGCAGCAAAATAATTATAATCCTCTTCCTGATGATATGTATTTAGGTTATCCTGCTCTAATATCTCTGTACACACTGAAACTGAACTTTCACCAGCACATACATTTCTAATCTTCTCGAACGCCCTTCGGCTGATCTGATCAGAAAAATAGTTTTCAGTAAAATAGCAAAACAAAAATACAAAATAAATGAATAAGTACTTTATAGAAGGAAGTGAAATTATAGAGCAACAGATAGATAGTATGGTAGAAAAAAGAAAAAGAAAAAGAGAGATAAATCTAGTCATTCTTATAACAAAGATAGAAACAAAAATTGAGTATAGAGGCTTACTTTTAGATTATGTTATACTTATATTCACCATATATGTGAATATCAACTCCATACATGGAGTGGATAAAGTGCCCAATTCCATTTATTTTGCTACATCTGTACCTATTTGTTCTGATTAATCATTAATCTCAAATAATTTTCTCCCCTGTATGCCTTATAGTTCTAATTACTAAGCGTTTGATGATACCCAATCACTGTTCCGCTTCTAACAAAAGAATCAAATCAACATCAATAAAGTTAAAATGGATGGACATCAATCAATATATTAATAAAATCATGAAGGTATCTTTTATTTAGCAGTCCAAAGAAGATTGAATAGAAGCAACTCTACAGGCACTTGCTGAGATTTCTAGAAAAGAAAAGTAACCCTATTTTTTTTAATGTCCAGACCACAATATGCAATCAATTTAGAAAGTGGAAATTCAATTGAAAAATTAGAAAGCAGTTAATGTGCAATGTGTAACTTGTTTGAAGATCTTATCCAAATGTGCAAGTAGAGATTTATAATAATAATAATAATAATAATAATAATAATAATAATAATAATAATTGAACATTCAATTCAAACAAAATATGAGTCCAGATATGCCATGTTCTGCAATCTTTTTAAAGAGAAGTAGAGAACAACAGCAAATCAGAGGAAAAATAAAAAGAGCAAAATATCTAGAGGTAGGCATGTGGATAATATCATCCACAAGACTAATGCTTTAAAGTGCTAAATTAAATTGTTCACTATGTTAATGTTACAATTCCAGCAAGAAATACATAAAAGTTAACTTTTATCATAAATCCAGGAAATTATCACATATAAATTTCTATAAAAAAAAAAAGAAAAAAGAAAAAAGAAAAAATTTCCATCCATGACGAGATCATTTATTTTTCAAATAAATTACAAACAGAAAAAAAAAATGTTTTTTTTTTTTATTTTTTTTGTAAAAACTGGATTCACTGTCAACTCTTGGGAGGAAATAACATAAGAATCTGAACTTGACTCTAAAATCACTAATGTAAAGTTGAATAAGCAATAACTAACTTTGCAAAAAATCTGGCACTTCCAGATAGCCTTAACTAAATTTGTACAACTTCAATGAAGAGAAGCATTCATGGAAAAGAAATGAACACTGAAGAAATAGTAATGAAGGCAAAGAAGGAATACACTATTGATCCTACTTCTTGAAGAGAGATAGCATTATTAAAAAGACAACTAACACCAGGAAACCAACACATCAAAGCCTAATAAGCTCTTTCTATCATGAGTCCTTGTGGAGTTCTCATAACTAATAGAAACTACAAGGTGCAGTCATCTTTTAACAACCATGAATTATAAGGCAAAGCACAAAAGACCAGCAAATGAAAAAAAAAAAAAAAGAAAAAGAAGATTAAATTAACACTGCTTATCACAGAAAAACAATTTTGAGTTTATTTTTCAAGCAAAAAAATATATATACCTTAAACGCATGTCTGGATTTGCATCCCATGAGCTGCAGAGTACTCTGCAGAACCGAACGAGTATATCGAAAGGCGTCCTTATCTTTCTCTCTAATTTTATCAACATCAGTCTCTTTGCGTCCCTCCCTCTTCCCCTCCTCTCCGTCTACCACCACTATGTACAACAGCTTCGTCACCTCCACCGCCATTCTGTATCGCAATTCAAAATCAAAAAAACGAAGAACGAAACAAAACAAACACAGAAACAAAACGCATGCAAATGCAGAAACCTCGAAATCAAAACAGAAATTAAAAAATCCACAGGAATCGTGAAAACACATTTATAATGCAGGTGATCAGGAATCGAAATTGAACCTGAGGAGAACGATACGTGATTCTCAGGACAGGAATCCGATATGCTAGGGTTTAGAAAGAGGAGCGGAGCGACACGGAAGAAACGAGCAGAGGAAAGCTTTGACAGGAGATCGTCATGTCCAGTCTCTGCTCCCACGCATCCTAGTCGGAGTGCCTCCAGCCAGAGTCTCTCCCTTTCTCTATATAAATAAACGAATCACCAGGACGCGCACTTTCCATATACAACCGCTTCTCTGTCCCCGCGACTCCGCTCATTGACGGATTTACCCACGGATTTCCTTTAAATATCAATCACATCCCCTACCCCTACCCCTAACTTCAGTCAAATAATATGTTCTTTGAAATTTGAATTACATCAAAGATACGAAAGTAGTAATTTTATTCTTTTCTTATTTAAAAAAAAATTATATAAACTTTTCAAAATCTACTATATTTACCTCTTGCCTACGTAACTAAACAAGCATTAATATTTTATTGGCTTTTAGTTTTTCATTTTCCTTCTGTAAGATAATAATAGGTTACCATTTATCAAGATAGTAAGGAGTTGCTATATTTAGCATGTAAAAATTGTGACAAAACAATATAAAATTTAAAATTTTTCCTAATTACTTTTAAACTCATACAGTTAATAATGCACGAACATTTTTGAAAAAGATTGTTTTCTTATTTTGAAAATATTTCTATATCATTTTCTAATACAACTAACACAAATTTTCAAAAATGTTTCAAACCATTTCTAAATTAATCAAAAAAAGTTTAAATCACATTTTGGATTCTATGTATATATGTGGCGATTATGGCCACATTAGGTGAGAACACGTGCTCAAGTGTGAAAAGTTGGTAAATTGTTAGAATGAAATTAAATAATTGGAGATGAGAGTTATGCTACATTTATTATTGTATGACTTTTGTATTAATTCATGGTAGGATAGTGAATATTACATAAGTAATCTTATTGTATGACTTTTGTATTAATTCATGATTGGATAGTGATTAGTGAATATTACATAAGTAATCTTATTGTATGAATTTTGTATTATGCCAATTCACAAGCAGTTAATGCAAATAAAGAGCTCTTATTTTTAAATCAATCAATATTACATTATATAGTGAATATTACATCAAATTTTTAAACGGAGAAAACACCGTTTTTCACGATTGAAATCCAATTATGTATAATGAACAAATTGGTAGGTTATGAACTTATTATTTATTGAGAATATAGAATCGAATAATTATTAACTTATTAAGTATTAATTATTTAATTATTAAAGCGTAAAGACTTAAAATATTAAACACTTTACAATTAATAACACTTAAAATATTTTTTTTTAAACTAAAAAAATAAAAATAAAAATCGGGCGCCTAGTGATATTTGCAACCTTGTAATTTAGACAATAATTATTGTAAGAATCTCTAGATTCATTACCATTCTTAATAAATTTGACACAATTATTTTAAGATCCTTACATCAATTAAAATTTCATCTATAACCAGTTATAGTTCTAGAATAAAAGGTACTTATCGATAATTATGTAACCATTTTAAACATTTAGGGTGCGTTTGGTTCGCACATGAGAATCGGAATCGGAATGGGTATCAAATACTTGGTAAGGGTAATGGGTTTTGATAAAAGTATTTAGCATGTTTGGTAATTGGGTGGAATGGGAATGATTATTAATAGTTTGGGAAGAAATGATGAAGGGAGATGAAACCCTTATTTAATAAGGGTATGGGTTTTGCCATTAATGGGGTATTCCAAACCCATAGTAGCATTCACAAAACCTATCAACCAAACACTAACAATCACTTTGATACCCATACCTTATGCCTAAACCCCCCAACCAAACACACCCTTAATAATCTTTCTTCCCTTTAGAACGTATCATATAGTCAACAAATTTTTATTCCCTTTAGAACGGATGAGGAAGGGGATAAAATCCTTATTTTATTAGGGAATGAGTTTTGCAATTAAGGGGTAATCAAAACCCATAGTATGTTCTAAAAAACTTGTCAACCAAACAATAACAATGACTTTGATACCCATTTCTGATAGCTAAACCTATCAACCAAACACACCCATTTTATATAACTCAAATTTAAGACATCTCAAATAACGTAGTTACATTTTATCAAGACAAAAAAAATAACCATAGTATCTATCACAAGTTATGTTGTAAGAATAATACCAACGTGTGTATTTAAGATTTTACATTTCGTGAAATGAGACTAATTCAATTGAGTTTCAGGCAGAAGTTATTTATTTATAAATTCTTCAAGAGTTTTACTATATACACATAAATTTTAATTCTCATTTTCATGTATGAATCAACGCACTTTTGTAGTATACTTTGGTTGAAGACTCTGAGTGAGAAATCTTATCCTTTTCCCACTGGTTTTCCTAGTAACTTTTGTTGTGTTTTTTTCCTAAATAATAATGCTGGGAAAGAGGACTTTGAAATTTGAATGGGTCGACAGCGTTGATTTTGGGACAGATAGAGTAATAATTATTGAGTAAGTCTCGTCCCCATTGCACCGGCGCTTTTCTTAATTCACATAACGACTTTAACTAATTTATAGACTTCACTCTCTAGTACTATGACAGGGCCCTACCACATAAATGTTGTTACAGCATCCATATCAGTAAGTTTATTCACAGTTATTAATGAGTTTTTATAAGTGTGATTAGGAAAAAGAAAATGGGGTAGAAGAAAAAAATAAATAAAACAAATCAAATTTAAAAAAAAAATAGAAAACTGACTTGTCAGGCGCGCCCGCTGTGCGCAGTAAGTGGTGCTCACTGTGAGCATAAATATAATATGTGTAGTCCAACTATCAGCTTAGGCTTTTAGTTGAGATGGAGCACATAATTCAATTTGGTATCAAAACCATGCAAAAGGTCATGGGTTCGATTCGCCATAATGATCTTCATATTTTACTTACGATTTTTTTTTCTGGGGATCAATTTTATCGGTACATTATATGTTCAATTCTTATCAACATCATACCCTTGTGGTTGAACGCATCAAATATAATATTCCTAATGCGTGTGATTTGGTGGCTATTACACCGAAGTAAGGTTTATTCAGTGCACAACTGCGCACCATCGTGTAGTGAGTAGGGTTTCTCGCGTCATTCTAAAAAATTATAAATAAACTATTTTAATTCTTTTATATAGAGATATTTAATTTAATATTTATTTAAGAGTAATGTTGCATACTCTTCTTATATTTTTCTCTAATCACTCTCTTAACGTGACATTATATAATTGGTTTTTTTAGTATTTTATTACTAACTAAATTTATGAGCACTCAATGAATGAAAGTCATATCGCGATGAAAAATTCAAGAGGGAAAACATTTATTTTATTTTAAAATTAGTGTCTATTCATATGATATATTGTATTTACGGAGTATAATTTAAAAAAAAAATTACGTTCATATAATTTTTTTCCTTTGTTCACATTGGATGTGATTAATAAGCTGTTAGGATATGATTATGACATGTTCCAACTAATTAACCGGTAATTACATAGTATATATATATTATTCTCACGCGGGAGAGATTTCAAATAAAATAAAATAGATATGGTCTTCTTTTCTCTCTGCCCTTTTGTGTAGCGTAAATTACGAAAATACTCTTTGAAATTTAACAAAATTCACACTTGAAAATTCTGCATACTTATAATGATTAAAATTTGAAGAAAAAGAAAAATCTAAACCTCTTAAGTAACATATATAAAAGTGCAATTAAGTCCTATAATAACCTATTTATTAGAATAATGCTAATTTGGTAAATACTTAAACTATTATTATAATTATTATTATTATTATTATTATTATTATTATTATTATATAATTACTATTATTATTATTACATAAATTTTAGTATTTTTTAAATTATAATTTTTAAGATAGTCACCTAACAATTGTCTTTCATGCTAGAGTGTCATAGTTGTCAAGAGTCTAAATTTAAACTTTTGAACTGATCGAAGTCGGTCATGATTGTCTTCATTCGTTCCAAATTTTGATGAGAGGCGACTTCATCCTAGAGTCAACGAAGGTAGTTGTCTTCATTTGAGAACGTGCAAACAACCATGATTGCATTCAAGACAATATGGTTGTTAGATTTTTAGAAATTATGATTGTAATAATATAATATTTTTTAATAAAAATGTAATATTTGTTAACTTGTAAATTAAAGAGAGTATTACATTTCCATTCAAAAAATATTACATATTTAATGTTTATTTTATTTGAGACAATAAGCGCGTCCTACAAAAAGTTTTATAGTACATAAAAAAGATTTTCATTTTTTTCTTCGGAGCATTTGTTGGAAGGCATTTTGTAATTATTGAAGGTGGAGAACAAAAATAGAAAAGAAGAAAAAGATAAGATATACATATAGACGCGTAGAGGAGGAAGAGAATATAATATAGTAATTACAGAAGCAGCACGGCACGAAGTTGCGTTCAATTAGGTTTGTTCATTCATATATCTTTCATTGACTCATTCATTCCCAATCTTAGGCTCTTAGCCTCATTAGGTTCATATGCTTTTAGTTTGGTTTGCCATTTTCTTTAAATGATTTACAACTTCTGGTAAAAGTCATGGCAATCAAGACATTAACTTTAATAAATGGTCATAATCATATGTGATATTATTTTAAGATAAAACGTCAATATAATGTTAATAGACTTATGAATAATTATGAATAGCGATGTTTAGTGAGTTACGTTGTGCCAAGTGCCAACACAATCCAAACCCACATGGATTGAGACTAATGCGGGTCATATTATGTTAGTCCAAATTAAAATGTGGGTCAAGACTAATGTGGGTCATATTATGTTAGTCCAAATTAGAATTTGGTTTGCGAGTGCTGGTCCAGCCCACAGTACATAAAGGATGACCCAACACATTCTCGTATACAAAACTGTGTCGTGCCAACCTAGATATAATAATATTGTAGTCTAGTGAAACAAAGTGACTCTCTCATATATATATGAGAGGTCACAGGTTTGAGCCTTAGTGTGGGCGGATGGCGGTATAACTAATTGTTTTTGGGTGACGGGGAAAATCTCAGTCATTATGCGGGTGAAATCGTGAGAGTTTTGTCTTTTATGAATACAACTGAACATGCCTAATGTTGGGCTAAATTAAAGTCTGCCATGACTAGTACCCTGAAAATTCAGAAATACGTAAAATGGAGGCACAAAGGTTAGGCCGAACTGCCGAAGTTGGCGATCGACAATCCATATGCTATTAATATGATGGCGGCGAACCACCATGCTATGGGTAATTTAATTCTCTTAAGCTCTTAATCGTTATGGCAATTCAACTTGCATAAACTTAAGCAAAATATATAGTAAGTCATTAGAAGTTGAAAAAGGAAAGTAAAAAAAATCCTCAATTTTCAGGAAAAGTTGATCGAAATCATGTTCGCGCACTACTTTAGGCCAACAGATCAAGTTCACGCACTTGGAATGTTACATGAAAGTTGGGCATGCATTTGTAAAGAAAATTCAACCATTTAAAAATAGAAAACAAGTAAACTCACATTTTAATTACTTTTTTTTTTTAAATTAAAAAGAAGAAGAAGAAGAAGAAAAGAATCCCTAACATTAATTTCAAGATGTAAAAGATACAGAAGCTAATTTAAGTTTGAAATTTTGCTTAACAACCGATGAACTCCATTAAAACTAACGGCACATATGAATCAAATGAAAAGATCGAGTTCGAATAATCTTCAATAATGTCTGGGAACATTGTAACAACCTAAAATGCAAGGTTTGCACAATGCAAGCACATAGAAGTTAGGTTGTAAAATTAACACTTATAACTAGTATTTGATGGTGTGCATGCTAGACCATACCTTGTGTGACTATAGTTGGGAAAAGATCGCAAGGAGGTAAACCAACCTAAATTGCATATAACTAATCAGTTTGAATCAAGAACGTTAATAGACCGCTCTCACTGATAGTCGAATGTACGTGAAATTTTAGGGTTATCAAGTCAACAGTCCAACCAACTTGATTAGGAATGTTCCCATGAACTGCTATTTTAATTGCAAGGCTGGAGGTTTGAAGTTAAAGAATTTTGAGTCATACTTTTTTTTTTTAATAAGAGTACAATTTTTTGGGTACAATTCATGTCGAATCTAAACTAGTTTCACAATAACAAAAATATAAGACGTATATATTTAAAAAATCAAAAAAAAAAAAAAAAAAAGATGTGACTATTAAAGTACCAGATACCAAATCGCAAAAAGTCCTAATATAAAATTAATAATAAATAAATCACTTAAAAAAAAGAAGTCCATTAATGAGATTCCGCGATAAGTGATTGCCACATGCCCTAAACTTCTGCTCATTTCCAGCAATTAAGCCTATTAGCGTAGTGTTTCATTATGGAAAACCCCCAATTTAACTTTTTCGGAATGTCAAAATTAGGCATTTGCTCAACGGTTAAGAACGGAAATTATATGTTTGTGAATAGATTATATTCTTTTTTGGCATCTGATCCCATGATCCCGAGTTAAAATCACCAACCAATAAGCCGTCCATTAATTCTTTTGATCAAATATTAAAAAGAATATTATGTTCTTTATATCACCTAGTTTTCACACATAACTTAGATGTGTGCAGTGTCATCAATCTTTGTATATTAACTAATTATTCGTAAATTAATTGACTCGTTATAAAGTTATCAGATAATAAAAATGAGTGTACCTATTAATAATTTTTTGAATTTTTATTTTTATTTTTAAGTCAGAGGGGTCTAAAACAACTTCAAATAAAAATAAAAATAAAAATGGTTGTGTTGTTTAAGATGATGATGATGATCTATAAAAAGGCATGTGAGACCTAGGAATTGAAAGAAGTTGATCGCTTTCGCCGTTCACACACATTATTTTAGTTTTCATTGAAAAATTGAGAGTTTAGACTATATATATATATAAATATATTGTATTGGTGGAAGATAATGATGAGGTCCCTAGAATGGACCATGCATATATAACGAAGGAGAATCTAATGAAAAGACTGTATGACGGCTGTCCTGTATTTTAATTTGCATCGTATCAAACCAGCTGCTACCTATAATGAGATGCATGGAACATTTATGCATGCCTCTCAATTATAAGAGCATAAAAAAAAAAAAAAAACATTATAAATACATGCGCCTTGCCTATTGGGCACGATTCTTGCACTTCAGGCACAAGAATCAGACTTTTGTCTTATTTTTTTCTCTCACATGGCGAGCCCTACAAAAAATCAAGTACAAATCACTCTTCATATTTGTTAAAAATCAATCTTTTAATTGTTTTTTGTTCCAAAAATCATGAAAAGTTCATAGATGGTGATGCTCTAAACGGTGGATGTAATTTCTATATATAAAAAAAATTTGTTGAAATTTTTTGCATAAATTGATATTTCAAGTGGTCATTTTGAGTAGGGTTCATTTTTTATTTGGACAAGATCAAAATGGATTCAGATACTCTTAATTGAGTGAATAAATTTGGTATATTATATGTTAAAATGGATAATGAGTTAATGATAAAATTATACTCAAAGTGTATTCATTGAGTTGAAAAAAAAAATAGAGTTTGGAAGGCTTTTAAGTACTTTTATCTGCATTTGATGCTCTCTTGTGCGTAAGGAACTCAAATTCCAAATAAAGTTTTTTTTTTTCTTTTTTTTTCTTTAAATTGAACTAGTTCGATCAACTTGGTAAGAGTAATCTCCTATTGCACATTTTATTAGTGCAACAACAAGAAGCGTTGAATTTTAAAGTATTTTTAACTCATTTGTGAAAAACAAAATGACATGACAGTTAAAAGCATACATTAAATAAAGTGATTTTTCATACTTTTGTTTTGGGTGCAACTTTCATGTATGTTTCATTTTCATCTGTATAGTATAAAATATTCGTATTCTTGTCAATGCGGCTGCAACTTTCATGCATCATGCATGTAGAAATATAGGACAGAAGAGACTAAGAAATTAATATGAGGTTGCAGGTTGGTAATATAGAATGTATGTACATAGGAGATGGGAAAGTAACACGCGTAGATAATGAGGTTTTTTTCTTTTCTTTTTTTTTTTTTTTTAACCAGAAAGTTCGAAGTCACTATTGGATGGTGTACTCTATATGAAACTCTACCTTGTAATTTTAATTGACAAAAAATTAAAAAGTAAATTGATTTAAGCTGTCTATAACTGATCGGTTCAAACCATGAAAATTAATAAAATTTTCACGCACGAAGTCAAATTTAAAATCGTCTTGTTATTAAACCAACTTAGTTGGGTTGGAGGCATATACGAATATATAGAGGTGGGAAGGGTCAAGGGACAGTGGCATCTAGCGAATTGATGGGGCAATATATATGTGAATAAACTAAGGATTCCGCTGAAAATTTATGACAACAAAAGAGTGGGGCTTTAATTATTTCCCACTTTGAAGCACAGTATCACTTTAGCTTTTCACATTATTATTATTTGCTTATTCCTTCTCCCATGGGGAAGGGGGGCTAACATCTGTGCGGCCATTTTTATTTTCACCAATACACCCTTCATTCACATACCAAATAATGTGTGCCACCAAAATATATCGCAATTATATTTAGTAATATACCAAATTAAATGACGAGTAATTTGCTTTCAAAAAAAAATGACGAGTAATTTGAATGGAAAAATTTGGATAAGTTACAGTTCAAACCATAATAAAATTTAATACCTGAATTGTCTGTTAAGTGTTAAGTGAGAATGCAACAATAAACATGTTACACTATCCCACTGGGTAGGCTTAACTTAGGCCCAATCTAGGTTACTGGATTGGGCTTTGCAAATGGTAATTTGGGCCTACCATCTGTTTATTGGACTAAACCAAAAAATTCTGTAGCCTAATTGGACAAAGTGGGCTGAACCCATTTGTTCCTAACCTCTTCTGCTACATAGAGATCCAATACAGGGAAAAGGACATATTCAAGAAGCACAAAATAAATATAAAACAAATATTGTAGTTAGAACATAGGAGTGGCAACTAGAGGAATATTTTCCTTCATTTCTTATTTGGCTTACAATGAACCAACCAAGAATTAAGAGCTGACAAAAATGTTCTTTTTTGCTCTTGTTAACATGTATTACTCAAGTTTCATTTCCCTACAATGGTAAGCTACTAAGCTTAACTACTTCAAAAGTTCATACTACATGCTCTGAATCTATTGATCACACAGTGAGACCTTGAGGAGCAGCAGGGGCGGGTGTCTTAGGCTTTGGCTTCTCGACAACAATGGCTTGTGTGGTGAGGACCATTCCCGCAACTGAAGCAGAATTCTGCAGAGCACATCTTGTCACCTTGGCTGGATCGATGACTCCAGCTTCCACGAGGTTCTCATAGCTGTCGGTCATTGCATTGTATCCGATCTCCCATTCACTGTCTTTCACCTTTTCCACAACTACCTCCCCTTCAACCCCAGCATTTTGGGCTATCAGGGATGCTGGTGCAACTAATGCCTGTAAGCAAAAGACAGCACGTAGAAAAGAATTCATTGTTATTTTAACAATCGGTTGTTTCTACTTGATCAGTTAAAAGCAAAGAAAATAGAAGTCTGGCATTCTTTACCTTTTGCACGATATCAGCTCCTAATTTCTCATCTGCATCTTCAAGTGTGTCCTTGATTGCAGGAACATAAGTCGACAGATGAACTAATGCAGCCCCACCACCAGGTACAATTCCCTCCTCAATGGCAGCAAAAGTTGCATTCTTTGCATCCTCGATGCGCAGTTTGCGGTCCTCAAGTTCAGTCTCTGTTGCAGCTCCGACCTTAATTACAGCAACACCACCTGACAATTTGGCAATTCTCTCGGCAAGTTTCTCAGAATCATAGATTGATTCAGTTTCAAATAACTCCTTTTTAAGCTGAGCAATCCTTGACTGTATCTCATCCTTCGTTGCAGCATCAGCAATTATGGTTATTGAGTCCTTTGTAATTGTCACCTTTCTGGCAATTCCTAGTGCTTCAACTTGGGTATTCTCAACAAGAAGTCCCAACTCACTAGCCTGGTACTCAGCTCCTGAAATAAACAAACAGAATGAACTTGACAAAGTCAACAAAGAGAACTTCCACAATCAAGTATATAAGAGGAATGGTCAATGAATAATTTGTTTATACAACTTCTATCCGAAAAGGAAACCAGATTAATTCAATCCTCTTCATTGTGGCACCCCAAGCAGTTGATTGTGGCATAAGTCATTCCAAAGCCTTATGAGCTATGATGCTAGGGACAGCTATTCAACGAGTATGTGCTAGGAACATGATTAAAGGGGACATGTTTTATACTCCCCAACCCTCACATAGTTTTGAACCATTTTCTTTTAAGGTTTTTCTTAATTTCCCAATTTATCTTGACTCTTAGAATGTATGGCAAAAGTAGTGGAAAGCCTTGTATCTATATTGGAGAAGCAAAAGAGAGCTATGAATCCAAATTCCCAGTCCACTATATAGTCATGGCAATAGATATACTGCATTCCAATACTCCCCAGCACAATTAGATAGTAATAGAGGACTAAATAAAGAGCTTAGTTCCACCAGTTAGCTAATGTGCCCTCAAGAGATGAGAGACATGAAGAATTTGAACCAAAACAAAAAAGTCAAGTACCTGTTACAATGGCAATATCTTGAAGAAGTGCCTTTCTCCTTTCACCAAAACCAGGTGCTTTGATGGCAGCAACATTCACAATACCTCTCAATTTGTTAACAACAAGAGTAGCCAAAGCTTCTCCGGTAACATCTTCAGCAATAATGAGCAAAGGAGCTCGTAGCTGTGTAGTTTTTTCCAACAAGGGGATAATGTCCTTGATTGCTGAAATCTTCTGATCTGTAACTAAAACTCTAGCATTTTCAAATTCAACAATCAATTTCTCGGGATTGGTGACAAATTGAGGGGATATATATCCTCTGTCAATCTGCAAGCAATAAGTAAAAATAAATGGTTATGACCATTTATAGGAGAAAAGCATGAGAACACCATGTAAAAGAAATTGATGTCACAAATTAGATACCTCCATTCCCTCTTCTACATGAACTGTTGTTTCAAAGGAGGAAGATGATTCAATGGATAGCACACCATCAGGACCAACTTTGTCAATTGCATCAGCAATCATGGTGCCAATGGTTTCATCATTTCCAGCAGAGATTGAAGCAATTGCTGGTGGGAGAAGAGCATAAATAACATTGCCAAGTGGTAAACAGTGTAGGTGAATAGAAAGCTAGTCTTCATTATGAACTAAAGCATAATAATTCTATTATTCCGTACCTTTAATATCATCACGACCTTTAACAGGCCTAGCTTTCTTTTCAAGCTCATCCACCAAAGCCTGTACAGTCTTGTCAATACCCTTCTTTATGGACACTGGATTCGCACCAGACGTAACACTCAACAGACCTAGTTTAATTATTTCACGAGCAAGAACTGATGCAGTTGTTGTCCCGTCACCAGCAGAATCATTGGTTTTGCTTGCAACCTTCATCAAAATCTCCATATATCAGACATTATAGAAAATAAAACAAAAACACAAATGGCAAGCTGTTCTAATTACGCATTTGATGAGTGATCAAAAGAGAAAGTAGGATAGGAAAAGAACCAACCTCCCTAATGAGGGCAGCACCAGCATTTTCCATAGCATCAGCAAGTTCAATAGCACGAGCAATTGTTACTCCATCATTAACCACTTTTGGAGTTCCATATTCATCCAACACAACATTCCTCCCTATAGAAGAATTATAAAGTCTTACAAGTTTGAATCATTTTGATGCATTTATATTTATCAAAACTCATATGACAAATGATGCCATGCTGGTTTAAGGAAACAAAAGATTCAAATTCAAATGAATGGTGCTCAACTTAACTACTAAACAATACTGACACCACTGAGCTTATAACAGTTCAGGATGTTATAGTAGAGCTGCTGCATATTTCCACATCTTGAGCTTTTGGAGTTTCAAGCTTCTAGCTATGCATAGAATCAGTGGCAAATTACCATGAATTGATGCAAGTATCTAGCACAGTCATCCTAAGATAACCTAAACATCAAACTAGACATACCTAATTACCTAAAACTCAAAATAAACAGTGACAGATATGCAAGGTCCCAAGGAGACCATTAAAGAGACAAATTAAAGCAATGTGCAATTACCCCTGGGGCCAAGCGTGAGGCCGACGGCATCGGCGAGCTTATCAATGCCGGCCTGAAGTGCAGTCCTGGATCTCTGGTCAAATGCTATTTCCTTAGCATTCGCCTTCACGACAAACCGGCTCTTGGAGCTCGATGTCTTGCCGTTGTAATTCCTCCCGTGCAACTGGCAAGCCCTCCTATTCCTCGACCCGCCCTGCATCAACCGGCAAATATATAAGCGCAAAATATATGCAATTACTTTTGAAATGAAGAAGAACAGAATCAATAAAAGGGCAAAAATGAGCAAATACCTGCTTTGAAGAAGAAGAAGAAGAAGAAGAGATGATTGAGGCAGTTGAGAAAGCATTTGCAGATGCCATTTCAAAGGAGAATCCAGTTGGTGTGAAGGCTGCTGTGGATAACAGAAACAGTGGGGTTTTGCAGAGTGTTATCTAGGGCATGATGTTCTTATATGTAGTGATAATTTCGAGAAGGTTCTTCTCTGCTTTGAGTGCCCATTTCGGATTTTCGGCTCATCTACTCATCTACTACTATACTCTTGCCTTCTTTTTGGTTGTTGGAGTAAATTTAGAATTGGTATTTTTTATTTTTTGTATTACTCTGCTGGAATGTAATATTTATTTGTATATATTTTTTAAACATATTAAAACATAAAGAGTCAATATCGTATGTCACTCATTACACCTAGTGCATCGTAAGCATCACATCTATAAAATGATATGATATGAACGGTTTTACGTATCACTCAAAAGTACACTAATACCTAGTTGCATCGTCGAAATATACATGTACCGGAAATTATGAAGTTACCAGTACATATATATATATATATACATATATATATATATATATATATATATAATTAAAATCAAAATTAACTAAAAAAAAATGGAAGTGACATTTTTCTACCGAAAAAAAAAAACAAAATACGGAGCAAAAGGTTTATCACATCACATCAAAAAGCGAAAATATTACTGAAAAACACAGCTCCTTTTAAAAAAAAAAAACAAAAACAAAAACAAAAACAAAAAATAAATAAGAGGGAGAAAATTGCCGGCTAAAGTAAGCAACTGATATAATTTTCCTTCTGCCGTTCTCTCGTATGGCTTAAAATTAGCTCGATATTGCATTTCCGGTGGTCAATCAACGTTGAACTCTGACTATACGGAGAGTATTGTAGTTGTACCGTGTTAAGCTTCATTGTACGGTATGGTTTCTGTTTTTGCATAAAATTTTTCTACACCCCCCACACGTTTGATGAAATGCTTCTTAGAGTACACCCAGCAGAGTATATACTTGAAGTAAGCTGCATTGATGCCTGGGTGGATCTTAATAATGATTTAGCTCCTTGTGAGATTAGTCTTGGCTGACTGCTTTTTAGCTCTTGCCTTGATCTGCTTAGTGCATTTCTTTAATGAAGCCTGTGATTTTCTCTTTTCAATATCTTTCCATGGAATAGCTTATGTTGAAGCCGTTATCTTTGCAGGTGTGGAGATATTACTGTCATGGATGAGCTCGAGAAGCATAGTATCTTGATGGTGTCAGATTTTTTCTATCCCAATTTTGGTGGGGTTGAGAATCACATTTATTATCTATCTCAATGCTTGATGAAGCGGGGCCATAAGGTCAGATTTCATGGTATAATCTACACTGTCTAAATTGTCTAGTGTATATCTTCCTGTGATTTCATTCATGCACTGAGCCTAGGACGAAAAGAAAGAAAATGAGAAGTTTCATGTTTTCCCCAATTCTTGGCTTGATTGTATTTTAGTAGAAATTCATTAAATTTACCCAGTTGCATCAAAATTAGGCAGACAATGAAATCTGAATCACTGAATCTGATCTCCTTTATCTGTTTGGCTAGGGTGAATACAAGAGGGGAAGTGAAGAAGGAGCCCAATTGGACTGGTTTTGTTAGAAAGTCTGAATCCAACTTATCCTAATGAAATTGGTCCTTCTTGGTTTTCCCTCCACAAAATGAACCATTAGGTGGAAAATATAAGTCAGTCTTTATCTGGACTAGTGTGGTTAGGTCCGTAGCCAACTAATCCTAACGAATCTTTCTGTTCTATAATCCAATCTTATATGCATCTAAAAGATAAAGAACAAAGAATATCAAGAAAAATTTCATCTTTCAGCATTAGCTCAGAAGGAACAAATTGTTGAAACTTGAAAGTGTAGTTTTCATATAGAGGATTCTTAAAACAAGGAAATTTATTATGCTCATTTGTATGAAGCTAGGTGGTTGTTATGACTCACGCTTATAAAAATCGCTCTGGAGTGAGATATATGACGGGTGGGTTGAAAGTTTACTATGTGCCATGGAAGCCTTTTCTTATGCAGAATACACTACCCACTTTTTATGGTACACTTCCTATCATAAGGACTATTCTAATTCGGGAAAAGATAACTTTGGTTCATGGACATCAAGCCTTCTCTACTCTATGCCATGAAGCTCTGATGCATGCACGTACAATGGGTTACAAAGTTGTATTCACTGATCATTCTCTTTATGGATTTGCTGATGTGGGAAGCATTCACATGAACAAGGTATTGCAATTTACTCTAGCTGATGTAACCCAGGCTATCTGTGTGTCTCACACAAGCAAAGAAAACACAGTCTTAAGATCAGGGCTGCCACCGGAAAAGGTTTATGTCATTCCAAATGCTGTGGACACTGCAATGTTCAAACCTGCTCCAGAAAAGCTTAGTCAGGAGGAAATTGTTATAGTTGTGATAAGTAGATTAGTTTACAGGAAAGGGGCAGATTTACTAGTTGAAGTTATCCCTGAAGTATGCCGCTTGTATCCCAATGTAAGTATTTCTGAAGTATGAAGGCTTTTATATAACTTTGGGTAGGTAGATCTTGACTGTCTTTATGATAATTTTAGATCTAAGCAAATCATCTTGGTGAAGATTAGGTTCGCTTCATTGTTGGAGGAGATGGACCTAAACGAGTGCGCCTGGAAGAGATGAGGGAAAAGCACTCTCTTCAAGATCGAGTTGAGATGTTGGGAGCAGTGCCACATGCCAAAGTGCAGTCAGTGTTAATAACTGGCCATATTTTCTTGAACAGGTATATCATGCTCCTTTTGTCGAGTGTGCTTACTTGTGTCTTGAGGTTACCAAATTACGTGGCATGCAAATTTTATGGGTATATCCTGGTTCTGTAAATCTATTTAAGATACCAAAAACAATCTGGCCCTTTTCCAATTAGCAACAAGAAATATAAAACAGCTCAAAGCCTATGCACAGAGGCAAAAGTAATGCATGCCAAGTGTAAATTGTGGAATTATTGTCTTGTTTTACCTAGAGGCATTTCCATTTCATATGCTTGAGGGTTTGCCAAAGCATGAAAATTTAATGATCATTTCAACCTAAAAGGCTAATCTAAGGTTTGACTGCTGAGAATTCCCACAATAGCAATGTACACTGTCTTTATATACCACAATGAATCTGTGACCTAAAAAATAGCACACTGTCTATAAGGATAAGTTGCTTTCTTTCTCCCCTATCTTGTGCCCCCATTTCTCTTCTGCTGATTCTTGCATTTTCTGCACTAGTTCTTTAACAGAAGCATTTTGCATAGCTATATTAGAAGCTGCAAGTTGTGGGTTGCTGACAGTTAGCACACGTGTTGGAGGAGTTCCAGAGGTATGATCATGATATGATTTCTTGTATTTGTAGCTCTCTGTTTTGTGTTATCAAGAGATCTGAATTTAGTTTTCATGTTTTCTAATGTTGGTTAATGGTCCATCAGGTTCTTCCAGATGATATGGTTGTTCTTGCAGAGCCAGATCCTAGTGATATGGTACAAGCAATCACAAAGGCAATACACATGCTTCCCCAGATTGATCCAATAGTCATGCACAACCGTGTAAGTATGCTACAATACTAATTGTAATGCTTTCTTTGTTTTTATGCTTGGGCAGTTGGTGGCTGTGGGGATCTAATATAGGAATATGGTATTCTTCTTTTCTCTCCAGATGAAGAAACTATATAGCTGGCATGATGTTGCCAAGAGGACAGAGATTGTGTACGATCGTGCTCTAAAACACTCAAATCCTCCACTATTGGAGCGATTATCTAGGTATGTAAAATGCATTTTTGAATTTTGTGTTTGCCCTTCCGTAGAATGAGGAAGTTGGTGACAGTCCATTTGGATATTCTAGTAGTGTATATTGCACGATTTATAAAGAAACCTTCCAAGTTGCTATTGCAAGTAGAAAGATCTTTGCCTCATATCACCATGCTACTGCAGCCCAAAATTATCATTGTTCTGTGTTTTGACTATCTCCGGTTTCTTAGTGAAGAAGAAGAAGTATGCAGAATGTAGAAGAAATTCATGGAACTACAGAATAAAAATAACTTGGCTTGTATATTACATCTCAATTATCAATACAGTGTTGGTTATCTAAATAGAGAACACTTAGATTAATAGATTATGAATTCGAAATCAACTCAGTGTAACGGTTTTGTGAGCACATTGCATCAGTATTGGAAGAAAAGCTGATGAATATTGATCTTGCTAGGTATCTTACTTGTGGAGCTTGGGCAGGCAAACTGTTTTGCATAGTTATGATAATTGACTTCTTGCTCTGGCGTCTCTTGCAACTATGGCAGGTAATCATCTCTCTTTCATGACTGGTTCATTGCTTTTCGTTCCCTATTTTAATTGTTCTTTATGATTTTCATTAGCCTGACAACGAGATTGAGGTGGTGCCTGACATTTGTTTGATAAATTCTCAACATGACACCAAGAAGGATGAAAGCAATACATGATTTTCACTTCATAGGGCATGTTTGTATTACATTCGACAAATGATTAGCTGACCCTTTTACTTCTACTCTTCGAGAATGTAAATTGTAAATGCAACTAGGTAAGCCATTTCTTGTCTTACCGTATTGAATTTTTACTCTTATTTGTGTTGGCTTGTTCAGGATCGAATTGGATTTTGGGCTAGTAATGGATCTTTCTTTTTTTTTTTTGGAAGGAATTTGTTAATGATTATCATAGATGATTTTGGAAAAATGATAACCAGTGTCCAACTATAACTACTTTAGCTATTTAGGATGACACTGGTTATCATTTTTCCAAAAGATGATATTTTATGGTATTGTGACTAATACTATGCCACATGCATGTTCTTCATTATTATTTCCAACCTAGTTCCCAGCACTGAAATAATTCCACGCCAAACCAATTTGTCGGATTCAAAGTCTACAAAAAGTGAGTTAGAATTGGAGAAAAAGGTGCAAAAGAACATGGAATTGTACAAGAGATGTCGACAAATAAAAAAGGCAAGGCAGGCATTCAAACCAAGTCAAGTTGCTAAAGATATGTTTTGAAAATTTGTGTGTGGAAAGAAAAATGAGTAAAGGTGGGATTTGATCCTGAAATTTTTTGTCTACGTACCTACAAAGTAAGATAATAGAGATTGTGACTCATGGTACAAGCAAGAAGCAACATCCCAAAACCGGAGTCGTAGATTGGGGAGGTACATTTATATGATAGAAGTGTGATCTCATTAAATGCTCAAAACCATTATACCATTGGCCCTATAGTCCAAGCCATGTGTAGATACTTTATAGCTCATGATTTCCTATTTATTAATTATTATTATGTATTGAGAATTGTGGTATAAATAACATTTCCTTGTATAATCAATTACTTCGTACATCATTATTCTACTACAAGCAAATAATAATATAACGTAATAGGTGAACAATACCCATTAAAAATAACATTGTTGGGCATACATGACTACTTATTATTTTTCTCTCCAATCTTATTTTTATAACATTACACACAACTTTTAAATATATCAAGTATTTGAGTTGACTAAACATGTGAAGTATATATATTTTAAAAAATTGTTCTATCCATAAGAAATATACAGCAGCATTTGTGGTGTTGCCCTGTATCCCCAAGTCAAATAGGCAATTAGGTATTAAGTTGCATTTGGTGGAGTGGTCAATTGTCAGCGCACACGCATAGGGTTCCTACCTGCACGGCTACAAATTTTAGAGGCCATGCCTCTAGTTGTATGCTGTATGCATTTTTTGAATTTCCTTGGTCAAACCTTGCACACAAAAAGTAATTGTTTTTAAATTTTTTAATTTCCATCACAAGTGGACATAATGCATCACGCCCCAAGGTATTATTTTTCAATTTCCTAACAAACAAAAAATCTCAGAGTCTGCGATAAAATAATTCTGTAATAATAATATGGTAATAAAAAGGACAAGAAAATGGCACAACACAACAAAGGACAACGACAAGGGCATTGTCAAAATTTTAGACCGAGGTCACAACTCCTGTCTTTCTCATCAATAACAATGACAAAACTCAATTAAAGAAAATGTTGATTATTTCCAGAATCCGGAATATATTATTATCATATACTTTTCATTTGTTGTGAAAAAAAACAAATATTTTTTGAGTGACTGAAAAAATATAGAGTTATTGGTGTGTATTGTGACGCTAACTGATAAGAATCATAAAGAAGTAAATCAGTCTAAATTATTCATAGTTAACTGACACAAATAAAAAAAAAAAAAAGGCCAATAGACCGTTTTAGTTAGGAGTCAAATTTATGACATTATAATTATTTGATTTAATAGTCTGAGCAGAAATTGCATTTAAATTTGTATAACGTGCTTGAATAATTCATTAATAAACAATTTTTTATTAATTTAAATACAATAGCATCTTTCCGTCTTTCGGTACTTATTTATTCCGTTGTAACCAAAAAGAAAACGCGATATGATCTGCTCCCGTTCTTTTGACGTCGACAAAATTTGCTGCCCAGCTTTTACCCTTCAATAACATATTCACGTCTCCATGACTCAATCAATCTCATATTTTCAAGGGTTTTTTCCACAGTTTCTTCTTTATGTGTAGAACTAAAATGGCCGTCGACGCTTCATCGCCGGCACGCAGCCCAGCAGCAAGGCTATCCTCTCGGACATCTGGTTTCTCCTCCAGGAATAGGAACGCGCATTCCAGATCGTCAGATCAACCAGCCAGCACTAGCACCTCGGCGCCGTATGATTCCAGTTCTACCTTCTCTTCCGGCTTCCGACTCGATAGCTCAGTCGCCACCGCGTCCGTTTCTAGCTCCTTGTCTAGCCTCCGGCAATCGCTACCGGAAAATCCTCAGATTTATGATTTTTCTGAAATTCGAGCTGCTACGAACAATTTCCTCTCCAAGCGGTACTCCTCCACCTCCTCTTCGCAATCGTGGCGGTGCATGCTGTACGGCAAGGAAGTTATCATATTCCAGCGGATAATCCGGAGATCGATGGAGAAATCGGGACTAAGATCTAACTTATCGGTTATTTGTAGGAGCCATAACCGGAGTATTATAAAACTCCTCGGCGCGTCGATCTCCGGCGATCAAATTTACCTAGTTTACGAATTTGTTCCTGGCTCAAACCTCGCTCTGTGTCTTCGAAACCCTAGAAACCCTAGCTACACGGTGCTCTCGACTTGGATGTCGAGAATGCAGATCGCTACCGATGTTGCTCAGGGTTTAGATTACATACACAATATGGCGGGATTGGGATTGAACTTGGTTCACAAGCACGTGAAGAGCAGCGGCATTGTCATCATAGAGCCGTCGCTCAACGCAAGGATCTGTCATTTCGGAGCGGCGGAGCTCTGCGGTGAGACAGAGATCTCGCCTATCGCCAGCGATGAGATCACGGAGGAGCCGCCATCGCCGGAATTGAGGAGATCTAGGACACGGAACCAGCAGTTCGAAGGCGTGCAGGGGTACATGTCTCCGGAATTTCAGCTCACTGGTCTTGCGACGCAGAAATCCGATGTATATGCATTCGGAGTTGTGCTTCTGGAACTTTTCTCCGGCGAGGAGCCAGTGAAGTACAAATTTGATAAATCGAGTGGAGAATACGTGCGAATTTCAGTTGTGGAGACGGCCAGAGATGCGATTGCTGGCGGCGGCGAAGCGGCGGAGAGGGGGCTGAGACAGTGGGTGGACCGGAGGCTGAATGACTCGTTTCCCGTGAGTGTGGCTGAGAAGGTGATCCAACTAGCTTTAGATTGCGTCCACGTGGAGCCAGATAAGCGGCCCGATATGCGCCGCGTGTCCGGTAAAATATCGAAACTGTTTCTAGAGTCCGAAATGTGGTCAAAGCGGGTTAAAGTTCCTACCGAAATATCAGTATCATTAGCACCTCGTTGATGTGTATACACTGAAATTATATCCATTTTAAATTTTAAATTGCACACTTCCATTTTTTTACTCCGTATTATATTATTTTAAATATAAATATAAATTATTCTTTCTCCACTTTTCTTTTTCTTTCTTTTTTTACATTTATCACCCGACCCATTTTATACTTTTTTTCACCAACTCCCAACTCATAGTGGGCAAACTTTTTCGAAACTCACCTTATCTCTGAGTGCATGTACTTACTATTTGTTATCTTATTAAATAAAATTTAAAAGTAATATTTAAATTACTTATCCATAATAAAAATAATAAAATGTTAACAAAAGTGGTAAATTTTTATAATTAATTATATATTAGTACTTATTTTATTATTATATACGCATGCACATGATGGGTCAGATGTGGTTCTAAACGAGTTTAAATATAAAATTCGCATCCAACCTGATCTACCATCTACTATCACGTAAAAAAACTCGATTTATGCAAAGTAGGTTCAGTTGAATATCCGCAAGGTAGAATGAACTCAATGAAGTTGTTAATCCTAATTCTGGTTGCCTATTTCAATTTTATTATTATTTTTAATGAGGAGAAAGTTACACTAACAAATAAAAATGCCAAGGTCAACTTAAAGACGGTTGCTAGGTCATGAAAACTGCAATCACAGAATAGAATACAGTAATATTACCATGGATAAAGATTAGGTCCAGCCAGACACCCAATAAAATATAAGAAATTCAGAATCTCGGCTGATTATTTTAAAGAAACTGAAATTTTTTGTTGACCAAAATCAAACTTTGGGTTCTTAAATATGTTATTATACTGAGTTATGTCGTTGTCATTAGTGTGGGCATTTCGTGGTTCGATTTGTAGTTCAAAGATCAAACTACTTAATTTACGTGTCTTGACCATCATCTTTCATTCTTAATTATTATTTTTTGAATATTTTTGAATTAGGGAATTCATTTAAATTTTGGTGCTTATTATAAGTTCTCAATAATTTATAATAATGATTAACTTTTACTTTACTATCAACTGTAACGTACATAGTTTAAATCTTAATAAGAACAAAAAAAAAAAAAAAAAAAAAAAAAAAAAGAAGAGAGAGATATATGCATTTAGTCTTGTTACGGACAGAGTATAAATATTTTGAAACATGTAGGCCAACTGAAATCACAATTTACCTCCTATACTAGTTTCCAAGGTAAGGGCGGTGATGAATCCTTAATCAATTATTTAACCAGTATTATTTTAACTCACATTTATCTCACATAAATAATAAAAATATAGTTATTCAAATTATGTCGCTAAATAAAAACAAACTTGAAATACTTGATACAACTTAATGTCTTTAGGATTGAAGTTAACTTATTACCAAAGTGAGGTGTGATCAAATCAACATAAATGTGTTAACAACAGTGTTGATGGCTTGTGAAAAAAATAAAGATATATCCTAACATGAATTTGATAAATATCATTCACTATATATAACTAGGGTGGCCACCTTAACACACTCATCAGGCACATGAAGCTTTTTAAGTATAACTATGATAATTTTATTTTCAACTCTTGCAAATTGAAGAAAATATATAATTCGCATTAATTATTTAATTAATGAAAGCTGAATTAGTAAGTTAGTAGGTAGCAACCAATTAATGATGATGACCAAATTAAATGTAAATCAATGCGAATGTATTATTTTCATTGGTTCTCTCAAGGATGAGCTCATTTGGGTTTGCCAAGTTGGATTTAATGTATATGATTATATTCATACTAATAATTATTGTATTATTCCTTTCAAAAAAAATTATTGTATTATTTGGTGGAAAAAAGATTGAAGGCTTTCATTACCGAGCTTATAACTTATTTTAAATTATTAATAATCTATAAACTTTGTTTGGTAATATTTCTAAAATAAACTAGCTAGCTTAAAATAAGAGGTTATTTTAAATGATAGTGTACTTGGTAAATCTTATTATTATATAATAATGATGATCCACAAATTATATAACACATTAGAGATAAAGCCTAGGCGCAAATTTTAATGTGGACCGCGCATCAAAACGACGTCGTTTTGATTAATGAAAACAGACGGATGAGACGGCCTCGGTCCCGCGCAACTGCAGTATAAGTTCAACACAATCGCATAATCAGTTCAACTGCAGTTTCAGACGGATGAAACGGCCTCCGTTACACACAACTACAGTTCCCTTTCAACACAACTGCAGTATCAGTTCAACACAACTGTAATATCATTTGAGATGAACTGTATTATCAGTTACGGAGATTTACGAGAGTCGTTTCTCCCACTTATTGAAAGGACATTGTTTTGTGACCATGGTACACGGTATAACAGCGGAAGCGTGGGGTGCCGGCAAGAATAATTATAGATATACGTGTGTTTACCAATTAGTAACTTGCATTGACCAACTCGTAACCATGAATTATGGCCGAAAGTCATGACTTTTCCCACTCTTTCGACATTCGACAACGTTATTATTGGTGCAGCAGTCGCAAAATTGTTGTTATTTGGATAGAATTTTACTATAAATATGTGGATACAAATATACAATTATACAAACATCATATTTCATCATCGAATATCAATTCAAATCCAATATAGGAATTAGCAACGCAGCCATGGCAAATCTTGCTCTTATTTCTCTCTCCATTTTCGCAATTTTCGTCGGTTTTTCACTCCAAGGAAATGCACTTTCCGACTGCAACGGCCCCTGCACAACCTTGAACGATTGTTCCGGCCAGCTAATTTGCATCGGCGGGAAGTGCACCGACGACCCCGACGTCGGAACAAATATCTGCGGAGGGGGCTCTACTCCAACTCCCGGCGACTGTGAACCGGTCGGGAGTATGACGTGCAACGGCGAGACCAAGCCTACCTACGAGTGCTCGCCTCCGGTGACGTCCTCTACGGCCGCCACACTCACCCTCAACGACTTCAGTGAAGGCGGCGACGGCGGCGCGCCGTCGGAATGCGACGGACAGTTCCACGACAATGACGAAAGAGTGGTGGCACTGTCCACCGGGTGGTACTCGGGAGGGTCTAGGTAATTAGGGCTAGACAGCACATTTATGATTATATAATATATGTTCTTCATAGATAAATTATTGTGTGGACCCAAATATACCTTGCAAAGTAAATTTAGGTTTTTTTTTTTTTTTTTTTTTTGAGAAAAGTAAATTCAGGTTCTAAAGACACAAGTTACATACTGAATGTTCATAATTTATATACTGAATGTTCACAGTGAAGGTTCACAATTTCAATTGTGAGCATTCATTATATAAATTGTGATGGGTCCACCTTGTAAGGTGGCCAGACTCGAGTCCATGATATAACTGTTGGCTCTTCATGTGTGTGTGGGCTGATTGATTTTAACAAGCTCTAATAGAGATCCATAACCTCTAGTATGGATTGACTCTGATACCAAATTAAAATATGTGTTTCAAATTTATGTTTATATATTATGTGTTCAATATGCATCTTCACATGTGCGAGCGGATTGCTTTTTACTGGCTCCTATGTTGTGCATCATAGTCTATTTTTTATCTGTTGACGTGAATTCGAACTCATAACCTTTGACATAAGATTAGTTCTATACCAAATTCAAGTATGTATTTTATCTCGATTAAAAAATTAAACTGATGGTTGAATAGTACATTTATATTTATATATCATGTGCTCAATGTAGGTGCGGGAGGACAATTCGTATCACGGCGAGTAACGGGAGGAGCACGACGGCGACGGTGGTGGACGAGTGTGACTCCATGCACGGATGCGACGATGAGCATGCAGGACAGTTGCCGTGCGATAACAACATCGTTGATGGGTCGGCGGCTGTTTGGGATGCTCTGGGCCTAGATCAAGATTTGGGCCGAGTCCCTGTTACATGGGCCATGGCCTAATGATCATTTATTTGTGTGATCAAAATATGGGAACATAACAATAAAGTGTCAACAAAGAAGTGTAATTTTCAATAAATATTAATGCAAAATAATTTCCTCATGGGGGAATATGCTTTCTATATATTTCAAATGACTCTAACACTTGTCATATTAATATATTATGCATCCTTGGGGTGCGGAGTAATAATATTGATACTCAATGTGCAACTATACAAAATCGTCTAGATAATTGTATCTATCGTTTTTTAATATAGAAGGTTAAGTAACAAGTGTCGTATACCATAGAGATTACAAGTGATACTATTTACTATTATTTTATTATCTAGTTGCAAATATATGATCGATGAGAAAAATAATGGATTAAAACAAAAGATTAATCAACACCAAGACGATTAAGAAAATCAAAGCAAAATGAACCATGGTCAACATTGAAGTGGTTCTCACTTGAACCGTCCAATCTCACGTCTCAACGGTGCATAGTAGTTCACATGTTCACACCAAGCAGTGGTTCTCACCTGAACCACACACGCGTGTGCGCGTGCACACACACATATATATATAGAGAGAGTTGTGTTCAAATGAGAATCATTTCCCATGTAAGAATGTGAGAACTAATCTTTTGTGTTCATTATTTCTATTTCGATGTCCTAGATTTAATTTCCTAAAATGACATTGATTGATATTTTTTAAGTGGGGTAGTCCGTAGTTGTGTCTTTTTCTTTTCTTTTCTTTTTATCTTTTTCTTTTTTTATTCTTAACTGCTAAGACTAATTTTCTATTTTCTAGGATCATCACTGTTGCAATTTTGAGTCGCGATTTCTTGATCATTGATCGAGTATTCGTCAATGAAAATTGATTAATATTCTTTTTTTTTTTTTAACTTTTTTAGTATAATATTGTATACATGTTATATCCCTACTTATGTCCTTTTTATGTGTTAAAAGATTTGTACATTATACTTAAAAATAGTACGTGTAGCCGTGTAGGTTAGGTTGTATCTTTTGGGGACATAATTTTCCTTACTCTTTTTAGTAACTCCATTACCAATTATTTAACCAATATTAATCCATAACTCACACTTATTATTTCACATAAATAAAAATATATATAGTTATTCAAATTATGTCGCTAAATAAAAACAAGTTAAGCATTATCCTACATGAATTTAAACTAGGTTCTACTTGATACAACTTGATGTCTTTTACCATTGAAGTTAACTTATTACCAAAGTGAGATGTGATCAAATCAACATAAATGCGTTAACAACAGTTTTGATGGCTTGTGAAAAAATAAGATATATCCTAATTAACATGAATTTGATAAATATCATTCACTATAACTCGAATTCATTTTTCTATATGCACAATTTCACACCTAAATATAATTATGAAGCCTAGATAATAAGATAAGTGTAAGTCTTTTTCATCTTAATTAAATGTAGTGGGTTCAATTTGTAAGTATTTTCACTCTAAAAGTAAATAAAATGGAGATTAAAACCCCTTTCATAGAGAAGCTTTCAAGTGATATGAGATCGATTGAATAGCATGTAAATTATAAATCGCATCTTAGTTTTATTTGACTCTATCTAGATTTAGAATATTTTATATTTTTAACCCTTGTAAATTGGAAGAAATATTCAAGTCTCATTAATTTTAATTAATGAAAGTTGACTTTTAAATGCATATAAGAACAAGCTCAATGGTAAAACTTAAATACAGTATCATTTCTTTTGTCAAATTATTTATGAGTTGGGGGATAGGGAAATAAAGGAAGGAAGGGAAAAAAAAAAAAAAAAGAATTTTAGGGTGGCCATCTTAACGGACTCATTAGGCACGTCAAACTTTTTAAGTCTAATTGTGATAATTTTATTTTCAACTCTTGAAAATTGAAGAAAATATATAATTCGCATTAATTTAATTAATGAAAGCTGAATTAATAAGTTAGTAGCAACCAATTAATGATGATGACCAAATTAAATGTAAATCAATGCAGATGTATTTTTTTTTTTTTTTTGGAAATACAATGCAGATGTATTATTTTCCTTGGTTCTCAAGGATGAGCTAATTTAGGTTTGCCAACTTGGATTTATTGTATATAATGATATTCATACTAATAATTATTGTATTTTTTGGCGGAAAAGGGTTCAAATTAACCATCAAACTACATACAAAAGTAAAATTTGAAAAGGTGCAATTAGGTTCATAAATCATTCAAAAATATGTAATTCGATCAAATTTAGCATGTTTCTCATGTGATTATTGATGTGACCATCATCATATTAAAATGTTTTTTATTTTAAATAAAATTAAAAAAAAAAAAAAAAAAAAAAAAAAAAGACCCTTTCCTTGTCTTTGTCTCCGGCCTGGAGACAAAATGGGGCGGGGTGGGGTTTATTTTTAATATTTTATTTTATTTTTTAATCATTAAAATAAATTAAAAAGTTTGTTTTTAGTAGGATGATCGTCACATCATTGAGGATTTGAAGAACATGTCAATTTGGTTAAGTTGCATAATTTTGACAGTTCAGTTATTTAATTTCACTTTTTTTTTTGAGTTAGATGACTTAGGCTATCCTTATCCCAGCAAGTGAACTCCTTTCAAGATGATGTGGAAGGTAATGTGGATTTTTTAAAAAAAAAAATTGTTAGCTTATGTGGCTTGCAAGCTTGATATAATAGCAAGCTTGCAATTAACTTTTATTTCCTTTTTATTTTTTATTTGTTATTTTATTATTATATTTATAATATAAAAGGATACTACTTTTGAAAGTGAGAGAGTATTGCAGGGATATAGAGAAAAAATAGTAGAGAATTTACAAATTTGATGATGTGGAGGTGAGATCTACCTTTGAAAGTGAAAGAGTATTGCAGGGATAAGGATAGCCTTAATTGTATTTTTGTTGTGTAATTTAATGACTAATTTGAGTAAAAATTTATGCTCTAGCAATAATTAACTGATGATGTGTAGTGAGTAAATCTTATAATTATATAATTATATAATAATAATAATGATCCACAAATTATACGGAGTATAACACATGAGATAATAAAGCCTAGGGGTGCCGGCAAGAACATTTATAGATATACGTGCGTTGACCAATTAGAAGTCAGCTTACTAAATCAATGTAGCAACTTGCATTAACTAACTCGTAACCATACATGCATGGCCGAAAATCATGACTTTTCCCACTCTATCGACAACGTTATTATTGCTATGCAGCAGTCGCAAAATTGTTGTTATTTGGATTAAGTTTTACTATAAATATGTGCATACAAACATCATATTTCATCGTCAAATAACACTTCATATCCGATATAGGAAGTACTAACGTAGCCATGGCAAATCTTGCTCTTATTTCTCTCTGCATTTTCGCAATTTTCTTGGGTTTTTCACTCCAAGGAAATGCACTTTCCTCCTGCAATGGTCCCTGCAGAACCTTGAACGATTGTTCCGGCCAGCTAATTTGCATCGGCGGGAAGTGCAAAGACGATCCCGACGTCGGAACAAATATCTGCGGAGGGGGCTCTACTCCCTCGCCTCCAACTTCCGGCGACTGTAAACCGGCCGGGAGTATGACGTGCAACGGCGAGACTAAGCCTACCTACCGGTGCTCGCCGCCGGTGAAGTCCTCTACCCCCGCCATACTCACCCTCAACGACTTCAGCGAAGGCGGCGACGGTGGCGCTCCGTCGGAATGCGACGGGAAGTACCACGACAATAACGAAAGAGTGGTGGCCTTGTCGACCGGGTGGTACGCCGGAGGGTCTAGGTAATTGAAATATGTGTGCTCCATCTAAATTAAAACACTAAGCTGTGAATTGAATTAATGTTTATATATTTGATGGATAAATCATACCAAACATGGAGTGGGTCAGCCCGGGAGGGAATATGTGGGCCGACCCAAGCCCAACCGAAGTCGGACCCGTCCGGCTAGGCCTGGGCCGACCTCTGGGGTCGTCTCGGCCGAGCTCCGTGCTCAGCCAAGACCACGAGCCTCGGCCGGCCGACCTCGAGTGTCGACATCAGGGGTCGGCTTAGCCGAGACTCCAAGTCTCGAGTGGCCCGGTCTTTGCGGCTTGGGAAGCGGTCCAAGGTCGTGGGAGGACTTCTTCTCCCATCTCTCCGGGCAATTAAGTGTAAAATTAGTATAAAAACATGCAATATTGTCATATTAAGACATTTTCATCTACTTTTGTCCTAATAACATTCTTGTCTTATTATTACACCATTATTATCTTGTAATAGCATTATCCGTTATTTAATACATAATTACCGGTATTCTTTGATCCAATACTTGTCATATCCCTATAAATTCTATCGGGTTTATTGATTCGGGCTACCCGAGTTAATTAAATCTATCAATATTATATGCTCAACATGTTACTTCATGTAGTCAGTTTGACCAGCTCTAATATAATATGATCTAGTTAGCTCTGACATCAAATTTAAACGTGTGTCTCTCGTGTTAACATAGGTGCGGGAAGATGATTCGTATCACGGCGAATAACGGGAGGAGCACGACGGCGAAGGTGGTGGATGAGTGTGACTCCATGCACGGATGCGACAAGGAGCATGCAGGACAGATGCCGTGCGATAACAATATCGTTGATGGGTCTGCGGCTGTTTGGAATGCTCTGGGCCTAAATCAAGATTTGGGCCGAGTCTCTGTTAAGTGGACCATGGCCTAATGGTCATTTATTTGTGTGATCAAAATATGGTAACGTAACAATAAATAAAGTGGCACGAAAGAAGTGTAATTTTCAATAAAGATAATGCAAAATAATTTCCTCATGGAGGAATATGCTTTCTATATATTTCAAATGACTCTAAAACTTGTTATATACTTATATTATTCATCCTAAGGTGTGGAGTAATAATATTGCTACTCAATGTGCAACTATATATACAAAATCGTCTAGATAATTGCATCTATCATTTTTTAATATAGAGGGTTGAGTAACGAGTGTCGTATCTCATAGAGATTACAAGTGCTACTACTTACTATTATTTTATAATTTAGCTGCAAATATATGACCGATGAGAAAATAATTGACTAACATAAAAGACTAATCAACACCAAGACAATTAAGAAAATCAAAGAAAAATGAACCGTTGTCAACATTGCAATATGAACTACTGATAAATGTTTTTTTTTAATATTAAAAGTTCATTTTTATATAATATACCAAATAATAAAATTTCAGTACACTAAAAATAAACCTTCAAAAAATAAATACATAACATACTAAAATTAACATCTAATATACTAAAAATGTGTCTTATATATGTAAATGGTACACCTTACAAGGTGGATTATGATCCACGGGACAATGATTGAAATTGTTCTCAATGAAATCAATTAAGACTTGAAATAGTCCATTCAAGGAGGTGTAGTGTTTATATACACACTTGCCCTATAATTTATCACCATTTGTTTGAATTAGAATTTTTTAAATCCTTATATTTGAGTAATAATTCCAAGTTATTTCTCAAATTAAATAAAATTGATATTACACAATAAAAAAATAATTTATATTTTACAATCAAGATGTAAGGACAATTTATTTGAATTTTTTTTTTATACACCCTTTATTACTCAGAGACTTATTTAAATTTGACTTGTACAACACCGGTAGAGTTTGACATATATAAGATATACATAGCACACGGTGTAGATATATGTATACGGACACAAATACATACAATATGACCATATAAAACTCTCACCAGCCATACATGCAGTAATTAAACTTAATTTAGTAGCGTGCAGCATAAACTATCTGTTACTGCTATATATATAAACACTATAACACATATATGTAATATATGGCCCTAAAGCCTAAAACATTTATTTTGGTATGCAATTGAAGTTGGCACCCTTGTATAATTAGCATGCACCCCCAGCTTTAGGTCCAACGGGTGTGCCACCGTTATTACCGTTGTTGTCGTTGCTGAAGTCTTGCCAGGGTTTGCAATGGTGATTACCCAAATCATAAGTGCGAGAATTCATATAGCCGCCATTATCATCGTTGTTGTTGTTGCCGGTGTTCTCAACCACTAGCTTCCTCCCTAGTTGATGCCCAATTGCCAAGCAAGAAGAGGCCACCACCATCATCATCAATGCAAGCACCACGAATCGTCTCATTTTTTTTTTATTTTTTTTTTCTGCCAATTCCGAGAACAAAATGAATTAAAACCTGTTAGAATCAAACGCTTACCACTACGTCAAAAGTTATAGCTTGTAGCAAAAGTACAACTTTATTTTCTTATACTGTCAAATTTTCGAGAGGCAGGTGTTAGATTTGACCCTTCAAGCCTCCGCCCAATCATCTATGGTCACCTGGTGGCTGGTGCTGGACTCGACCCTTAACGAGCCTCCGCCCAACAAACATACGAGTATGCAAATCAACCTAGCAAGCTAATTAAGCTACACTTATCTAATAAACACAAGACTTACCGAGATTAGAGTGAGTGAGGAGCAACAAAGATCTTATGTTATTTATATAGAGTTGTTGTTGTTGTTGTATACAAGTGGATATATTAGGGTTTCATTACTGTTTGAGGAATTAATTGCAGTGGGGAATGGAGTCCACCAAATGAGGCAAGAGGGAGTGGAAACGCCATATTTCGCCAAAATGATGAGTTGATAGAAATATTTTATGAGCATGGAACGATATTGTATTAAATGAAATCCACCTTGTGAGTGGATTAATTAAGATACTAATTTTTTTGGGTTATTTTTTGTCCCACAAATTTTTGCTATTCAAGATCAAACATATTTATAGGAAACAAAATACATGACACTATATTCAGTGTAAATAACTAGTTGGTTTTCTTTTTCAAGTGCCCCTCTTTTATATATATATATATATATATATATATATATATATATATATATATAGATTGAGGTGCGTGTCTTGCAAGTAACCAAAGGTTATAAGTAAAAATTATACTTTCTTACAAGAGCATATATCGTTTGAATCTTTTTTCTAAAATAAACATTGATCATTCGCAAGTCATGTAATGAAATTTAATGGGATTTCAACAATTTTTTTGCCAAAATAACCAAATTAAAAAATGAGAAAAACAAAATCACATACTTATATTAATAATTTTCATAATTGCACAGTAATAATGAAAATGTCATAATATCCGTGTCCAAAAGTGACAATATAATACTTAGGATATACCAAAAGTCAATGGACAACACTTAAGTTACTGTTGAATTGCCATGACAGCAGGATAATTCTGAGGTTGAAATCTTTGTAGCTAGCTGACTCATAGATCGATATCTAAGAAATATTGACATTTGGATCTTTTTTTTTTTTAAAAATTAAATTGGTTGAATGATTGTTGTGGGATATGCATTTTGCGCATTATCAACCATTTTAATCAATCAATAATGAGGATTGGGATGATTTTTTTTATTTTTTTTTTTAAAAAGGTGCCAATTTTCATTTGTTATTGTAAAGAGCATTTTACATTATGTGTTGAGCATATAATACACCCAACTATCAGCTTAGACTTTTAATTGAGATGAAGAGCATGCTTCAATTTGGTATCAGAGTCAACTCCATGGTAAAGGTCATGGGTTCGAATCTCCGCGTCACCCGATAAAAAAGAGATTATATCAGTTTAGACTTTTAGGGACGATTTGAAAATTCAAAAAATGTTTTTTAAAAAATATTTTCATATTTTGGTATTTGGTTTAAGGTTAGACTAACAATGCCTACCTTATTAGTGAAGAGCAAAAATTGCAACCTATGAAAGGGTTTTCAAGAATACATAATATTACATAATGATATAACTAATATGATGCATAATCCTAAAAAGATAAGACTTCTTGTTCTCTTTTATATACCAATTAAAATAAGAACAATTATTAATGTTGGAAGGAAGCTTAAACGGTCGAATCTAGCATTCTGATATTGAAAAGTGACACTAACTGTTTTTGACATAATAATAAGCCCTCAATCTTGACAATTAACAAAAAATTTATAATTATAACAATTACGATAAGGCTTTACGCATGGGTATCGAGGGCTCATCACAACAGGCCCATAAATATGTTATTCATTATTGAAAGTACATCCATCTACGCAATTCCAGACAGATGAAATAACTTCTGTTCCGCGCAACTGCAGTTCCCTTTCAACACAACTACAGTATCAGCCATGACCCATGGGGACGATATAACGACTGTCCATCCTAAACTTAAAATGTAAAAATGAGTTGACAATAAGAAGTTATTTGGTACTTTCTCATCAATTATATTTTTAGGAAAATATTTTTAAGGAATATGTTTGATGAGAATAACTTCACATGGAAAACAAAAGCCATAATAATACATTTTATTGTCCGGTATAATAATAGGATTCCAACGCGAAGAGTACGTAGCACTCAGTATACATGCATGCAGTACGTAAACTAATGAATATAAACACTATTACACAAAACATATTATAGCCTTAAGATATGTTTTTTTTTGGGGGCTGTAGCAATAAGTAGACTTGTCGGGAACGTTACTTTTTCACAACCTTCAATTCCGTCATTTCTATTTTCTTGCACTCCCTCCTTTAGGTCCATTACCATTGTTATTATTGCTACTGTTGTAGAAGTCTTGCCTGGGTTTGAAATGGTGATTATCCAAATCAGAATTGCCAGACTTCATATAACCATTATTTTCGTTCTCATCACTGTCCTCAACCACTAGCAGCTTCCTCTCTACTTGACGCCCGCTCACCAAGCAAGAACAAGTTATCATCATCATGATTAATGCAACCACCACGAATAATCGTCTCATTTTTTTTTCTGGTTTTTTTGTTCTTGTTTTTTGGTTCCTGCAATTCCAAAAACAAAATGGGTTAATTAAAAGTTGTATCATATATGGGACATAAGAGTATGCAAATCCTAGATACATTTATCTCAAAAACGCAAGACTTACCGAGGTTAGTTAGAGTGAGGGGCAATGAATTGAAGATCTAATATAATGTTGTTTATATAGAGTAGTTGTATAGAAGTGGAGTAGGGTTTCATGGGTTTCCTGTTTGAGGAATTATTGGCAGTTGGGAATGGAGACTCCACCAAATGAGGCAAGAGCAAGTGGAAACGCCATATTTCGCCAATTTTTTATGGAATAATATTGTATTAAATGAAATCCACCTTGTGAGTGGATTAAATAAGACAAATAAGTTTTTTATTCCGTGATCAAGAAAACTCACAATGACTACTTGAGAATGTGTATCAAGTAAACTCTACTATTATACAATTCGTACTTGCACACATGAGATTGAATGCATTTGGAAGATGTCATGTGACATGCATGCTCGACCGGAAAAGTGTTGGCAATACTCAAACTTATGACTTTTTTGTACGAAAATTATATTTCACCCAATTGTGATATTTTTTGGTTTCATGACAAGTCATTGTCATCATCAGTGCACGACTTTTTTAGTTATATCCACTTTTGATCCTATTACTTTTAGATTATTTTCACATTTGGTTCTCAAGTCTCAAGTATTAATTTTGTCACATTTGGTACATGATTTTCATTTTTTTTTTTTGTAACATTTAGTCATTTTAACAAAATTTTGATAGAAAAACTACTACAATTCAACATATTTTCAACTCAAAATCATATCCACTTGAACATATGTAACGATGCTTTGATTGTTTTCTATCAAAGATTTGGTTAAAATGATCAAATATGGCAAAAAATGAAAGTAATGCACTGCAAGTGTTACAAAATTAATATTTAAGGACCAAATATAGATATGATAATATAATAGTCATGGGACCAAAAATGAAAATACCTCAGACTTTTATTTGTTTGTGTGTGTGGGTAGTGTGTGTTGTTCTCTCTCTTTTTTCGTCCTTTCTATAGAAAAAATAGTTAAATCTCATCATAATTTGTCACTATTGATCAAAATTTATGAAAAAAAAAAAAAGTCATACTTTCTACTAGATATCTTTATCATAAATTTTGATTACTCACATATCATCATATAATAAAGTCATACACATGTCCTGACAATATTCGCAATCATACATTAATAATAAAAATATCACAAAATTTGTGGGATCAAATTAAAAGTGATAATAACCCCGCGGCCTTATTTGGATAAACCAACAGTTAATCGACAGTTAAATTGCTGTTGTATTGCCGGGGACAGGATAATTCTGAGGTTGAATTCTTCAACTTTCTTTAATTTGTTGCTGGCTTCATAGATATCTAAGAAATGTGGACATGCATTTGGAACCCTTTTTAAATTAAATAAGTTGAATGCTTCTAATTGCATTGTGGCCTTGTGGGATACGTATTTTGTGCGTTATCAACCATTTTCATCAATCCATAAGGCTATAATGAGGGTTTTGATTGAAAATATTTTTAATATACTGAATGTTCATTTTTAATGTACTAAAAGTTTATTTTTAAGTAGTATACCAAATAATAAATCTTATGTTAGTGATTTATCTTACAAGGTGAATCATAGTCCATGGTATGGAGCGTCACACGAGTAAAGAGTAAACGTTGCAACCAACGACTAAGGTTCTCAAAGTATGAATATCGTCATGGCATATATAGCATTATAGCCTCAAATAAGATAAGTAGCTTCTTCTCTTGTATATACCAAATACAATTATGCTCCGTAAATTTTAACAATAAGTTATAAGTCAATAATTATAACCAAAAACAATAAGGCTATAGGCATGGGGATTGAGGGCTCATCAGAATAGCCCATAAATATATGTTCATTGTTGTAGGCCCATCTCTATCTTCAAACTCTGTAGTGAACCCAAAATGCAAAAGAATTGAGTTGACACCCAAATTATTGGCAAATTATTGCATGGACCATGGTCCACACAGCTGTGTGGACCAAAAATAAAAGGTACATTATTTTTATACTGAAGGTATATTATTTTTGTACTGTAGGTACATTATTTGACACCAGATATCAAATAATGTACCTTCAGTACAAAAATAATGTACCCTAAAATAATGTACCTACAGTATAAAAATAATGTACCTTCAATACAAAAATAATGTACTTTTTATTTTTGGTCCACACAGCTGTATGGACCATGGTCCATGCAATAATGATTGCAAATTATTATGCACTATAGTCTTATTATATTCTTCTTCTTCATCTCCTTTTTTTATTTAAGTGTAATGCTACATACCTTTTTAATTTTTTTCTTTAAATTTCTCCTCCTGATAATTCGATATTTCAATCTTCATTACAAATTAATGGAACCTAATGATTAAAAACTACACAGTTTTTTTAATTTGAATACATTCTAACTCATTTAGTAGTATATGTTTAACATAATGTCGACATTGATTGGAATAAAACTCAAAACGAAAACCTTCTTTAAAAAAATGTAACAATAATGTTATCATATCAAAGTTACTTAGGCCTCAAATTTTATAGTTTAAAATAACACAAATTTCAAAATTTTGGAAGTCTTCTGATCTCCCCTCAAAATTACATTTTTATTTCCTTTACTGTTAGTTAACCAACTCAATTTACATATCAACTTACACATCACATTTTGTCCTTTGGTCTTGGATCGTTATGCACATGAGCACATCATTCCTCGTAAGTGAAGTAGTTACTATATTAGTATGGTACCAAAAATTTAAAGATCAATCTTGCATAACCAGAAGAAATCCACCATGGCAAAACAAAAACAAACCCTCTATAAGAGGGAGGTTTTTGGTTTGTTTTTTTCGGCAATATTAGTTTTTTGTGGCTCCACATGATGAGAGAAAAACTATTGATTTTCGTGTGTTTTGCGCACTTATGCGCTCAGCATAAGCATGCGATTCATGTTTTTTCTTTTCTTTTTATTCTTTTTTGTTTCTAATTTTGTCAGGTTTTTTTTTTTCTCTTTCCTCCTCTTCTCTCTCCTATATGGTTATGACAAAAACCAACTCAAAAACCTCACTAATGAAGTTGTGCTAATAGCTAATAACTATTTGGCACGTTAACAAACAAAAATCTTACCGAGACGCCCTTGCACCCATCACTGCCCATCTCTCATCAAGTACTCTTCCATATATAATCAATTGTTATACCATGGACCAGGATTCACCTTACATTATAAATTCGATTGACAAATTATGTGTTTGTAGTTAATTTATGTGCTTGTAAATAAATTAAAAACACATAATAATATGTACATGCAGTTAACGTATTATGTGTCTACATTCTACAAACATATAATCTGAATACCATTTTGGATAAGAATTCACAATTAATATAAGGTGAACCATGTCCATATTATAATTTGCCGTATATATAACAACATTGTATGTATAGTAGGCAGCCCAAAAGCAGGAAATTAAACACCAATTTTTGCTCTTCCCTAGTACGGTGCACACAAGTCAAACCAAAGGCTGCCGGCCAGACTGGATTATGATTTAATGAATCCATGGTTTGACAACCTACCTGTAGCCTACCACTCCGCAAGTGTCGTTCCTTCTATAAGTCACCAAAACGTACAATTCATTGCATCGGTGATCGGTCCACTCTATGAAGTTTCATTAATACAAAAATCACCCAACTCCAACTTTATAATAAAATTTGTTGGCAGCTGCTGTCACCCACAACCAAAATAGTTTGCCCATTTTTAATCACCTTCTGCTTTTCAACTTCCTATAATTAGAATGAAGTTGATTTGATTATATATGTGATAATTTAGTTACTAAAACCACCCTTCACCCCTAGTATACATTAGTCAAATATACATATCATTATATCAATTTGAACCACCAAAATACCATTTGTAAAAGTCAAAAGTTTACCATGTAAAATGTGGTTCAATTTCAATGTACTTTGATCACCGCCAGTGCTATATTACCTTTACGTTTGGAGAGTTGGTCAACAAGACAAATTAAGCAGGTTAGACATAGATTAAAACTCTGTTACAATGTAGTATCTGTTCATAGCTACAACTCACTTCCTTTCATATGAGAGTGCAACCAGATGTCACTAGACCACAAGGTCTTGGAGTATATTTTATGGTTAGGTTGGTGTACATTCAATACGTAATTCAGATTATTACACATATTTATATGAATAATTATAACAAATTCATTCCGTGCAACGCACGGGTGGAAATACTAGTTATATATATATACTTCGTATCTTTTTGTAAAAATTGATGATGAGTTGATTGCCGCCATCTCGCCAAACTACGAGGATTGAAGTCCAGAAATTCGCATGTTGATTATTCTAGAACTTCAAAGTTATGAGATTATGATGCTAATTTGTTAATTGCTGGCCTCTAGGCTCTAAGTCTATTACTAATGAAAAGGTCTTGAACTTTAAATATTAAAGATTAACTATGTCTTATAAAATAAAGTGTGACATATTTTAATTATAATCATATTAATATGTATAGAGAAAATAACAAGATTGATGATCATTTATCTTCAATAATTTTCATCAATATGATCCGGGTCTGCAAATATTTAATAACTTTCTCTTGCAGCTCATCATATTTTACTTAAGGATTATATTATGTGGATGTGTATGTCAAAGCCTCCAAGATATTTCACATTATAACTATAATTTGTGATTTTTTAAATTTACGACATCCACTTAATTAGAAAAAGAAATGTCAACCACTTCGACTTAATTGCTCCATCTACTTTATGTTACAAATTTGTATTCCTTTCTCTGTTCTTCTACTCTTTTTAAAAGCAACTAAATTTGACAAATACCAAATCCACAAGCTAGAAGTTTTGACTATTGACAATCTCCATTCATGATTTCATCAAACTTTGCCGACTTGATTGCTTAATTGATCCATTTTGGTTATGACAGCCTGGTTTCCATTTCTCCATGCCATAACTTGGTTCAGAATTCTGAAGATGCATATTTATAGTGTGCCTTAAAGTATTCAATATCCCTTTTTTTCTTCCTAGGACACATCATTCTTAATTTCTCATCCCAATGCTCGTATGTTGTGGATATGATCCATGAATTACATGTTCATTTTTAATATACCATAAACTCATTTTTAATATATTACATATTTATTTTAATTTACAATATAATAAAAATGATTACTATATATCAAACTATAAAGAACATATTCAAAATGAACACATAATAATTAAATTAAAAATGAAATTACGGTTCATTAAAGTTCACCTTACAAAGTTGATCTAGAGTGCAAAATATAATTTCTTGTATCATGATAGATAAAAATATATTATTATTTATTAATAATAAACATATTATATTATTATAGAGTTTATATTATCATATAATCTAATTATATAAATATTTAGTCTTGAGTTCTTCAAATGTTAATAAAAATTTAAGATTAATAAGTTGCAAACATCATTAGAATATAAATATATAATGGAAGTTCAAACCTTGGATTGTAGAATGTGGACCGTTTAATTGGTAGTTACATCATGCATGAGCGCATGACCAGTTGGCCATCATACCATGTGGATGTTAGGTAGCTACGAATTTTCAAACAATATTACACACATGTATTTTCCTTCTAGAAATTTGAAAACCAAAAATAAAATCCAATAAATTTGTGGGTAAATATTTCATTTTAAAATTCACCTATATACAAAATTATTAAAATTTATAATAACTCCGACTTTGCATCCTCTCATAGTCTCATCTAATAAACTGCGTTCAAAATTATATTCCATCTAACAAACAAAATGGGGCGAAGAGAGTATTTTTCTTTCAAGCAAACAAAAATCTAATATACCAGTATCATATTTCTCCCCCGCTTATATTGGAAACAGCAATACTCTTATTTTAACCCAAAAAAAAAAAAAAAAAAAAAAGAATAAAGGGACTAATATTCTTGTCTTCCAATTGGGTTAATTAAAATAAAATGTCCAATATGTTGATTCTTTGTACCAATGATTCTATAAACATATAAATGCAATCAAGTTGAAAGAGGGATTAATTACAAATATCTTGAGCCAACTTGTTAGTGGAGAGCATTAATCAAGGGCCCTAATGGTCCCTGTCAATATGTTTGTGTACTGTCAATTTTTAACATTATTTATAAAATATGATAGACTTTTATAGCGCAAGCCACCAAGAATGTAACACATATTATTAGGAATTTAATGTTTATTAACTTGGTCATGTCTTGTTTTAAACCATGAAAATGCTACAATAACTAATCAACAAATTACAATAATATCTACATAGAAAATGTTAAATTAACCATTATTTTTTTTTATCAAATTTTATTACAGGCTAATAATGATTTCTGTAATTAATTTGTAATAAATTCAGTCAATTTATAAGTAGTTAGTTTATATAAAATAATTATAATTAATATTGATATGTGGCATATTATTCTGTAATAAAATTAGTTTTAATTATATTTTTCTATTTATTGAATTTTAAATAGATGAAATTAGGTGTAGAAACGAGTCGAACCGCTCGCAAACAACTTAGTCAAAGATTTTAATTCATACTTTTACTTTTATATATTCTCAATGTGCAAACTTTTATGCATGAAATAAATGTTTGTGTATTATTTTTCTAAATCAAGTATTTCACATTACTATTAAAAATTTTGAAAAATATTCGATAGATATGCTATCAGTATATATACCGCATATACATTGCTCATCACCAATAAATCATAACATTCCACCTCAATTTATTATTAATGAGGTGACATAATCATAATTTATTATTAGTATAGGACATTATAATTTTATTTTTGTTTTTTGTTAAAAATGTATAAATTAACTTAACATAAATACCCTGATTTTCTATTATAAATTAATTAATAATTTGACCTTTTTTTTTTAAATTAATGTGGAGTACGATGTGATGTCTTTTAAAACTGTGATGTTTTGTCAAACAAAGCCACAACTCAAATACTCTATCGTCAACCACCTCAACACAAAACGACCTTTTTGACCCTCAAATTATTGGTACGAATTTCTCTCCTCTTCACAAAGAATATCACCGTACTATTAGACTCACAAAATTTTGCATTTACTAATAAGGATAAAATTTTTATTTTATAAAAAATGAAAATATGAAAGAAGTAAAAAAAAAAGGAAAATATTATTTAGACTCGTAATTTCTACTAATAACTTTTAATCTCTCATTCAAAAGCTTGATGTAAACACTTTTATTGAAACTCACATGATGAAGATAGTTTATGAATATTTATCCCATTAGAGAGTAAAAGTGCATACGTAGTGATTGAAAATACATGTAGTAGAATTCATTTAAAAATATTTTTTTTTAAACATGTTAATAAACATATTCTATGTTGGGCAGTTTAGAAAATAAAAAATGATTTTAAAAAAAGACTCAATTTTTGAAAAAAAAATTATTTTATGGGATTTATATGTAAGTAAGAAAACAATTTTTTTTTTCTATTTGGTTCATTTAAAAAAATGAATTGGAATATATTACAAAATAAGTTCATATTAAATATTAAAAACTTTAAATTATTGATGTAATCACTTCGAATTAAATATTTTTTAAAGTAAAAAAATTAATTTCTTGAGCTATGGAATGTGGGCAAGGTTGTCCAATATCTATTACTATTTTGTCCGACCCAAATAATACTCAAGCACATGGTAGATTAGCCGCCCATTTAGAACCACTGAAAGAGAGGTAGAGAGAGCCAAGCGTGCGAAAGGGTTTCAAAAAATGTCTTGCAAAAAAAAATCTAGAAAGTTACTTTCGGGAAGTAGACATTAAATTGAAAAACATAAAATAGATAATTTTTAAAAAAAAAAAAAAAAAACAAAGAGTTTTAAAGAAAGTATATAAATCATGGTTATTACTTACTTTTATAGAATGCCTAACAGCAAATTTGCAATGAATCTATTTATATCTTCCACTTGCTAGTTTCATTAAATAGTTTTTTTTTTAATTTTTTTTTATCTTCAAATATTTTTTTTTTAATAAAAAATGAGTACTTTTAATACTTGACATTAACATGTTGGAATTTTGTATGTCGTATGCATATGTAACCTCCCAACTTGTTCCACAATCCCTGTCTGTTTGTAATCCATTTGACTAAAAGTATGAAAGAGGATTTTGTCATCTCAATTATTTCACTATTTTAGAGGCATACACCAACAATTTTAAGACTACAAGATCACATCGGTATCCTTTAAATCCAAAAATATTTACTCATCATTTAATATAATATCTGATGTGATGCACTAATTCTATAAACACATATTTTATCTGTATCCTTTTTTTTTTTTTTTATAATTAATGCTTCATATTTGTTTGTTTTCGTTTCAATTTATCTTCATTTTTAGTATAGTATGACTGTATGACATTACGTTACCAATATTTAAATGATTATTCAATTTTAATTATAACTTCTACTAAAAGTTTACAACATCAAATACTCCGAACTAAAAGTAGTATCCATCAGTATTAAAAAAAAAAAAAAAACCAATAGAAATATAATATGGGTTATTAATTATTTATTGTCAATTAGCGTTGTACAAAAGGATGAATAAATAAAAACAGAATGTAAATTCTTGTGTGTTGCACTTATGAGTATTAAAGTGGGTTCATGAAATTTAATATATATTCGAATTGAATTAAACAAAATTCTGGGTTATTAGAAAAATAAAAACAAAATGTAATATGGATTATTATGAAAATATTATTCATACTTCCAAATTATACTCCCAACTTTTATTTCCATTTAAAAAATTATGTACATTAAACTTAATTAAATAAGTATTGACAAAAATTAATTGTCTATTTGGTTGGATGTAATTGAATTGTAAATACAACTTAATTCGATGAGCTCCTCAATTATGTTATTTGGTCAATTCCCCCCATTTGAGAAATTGGAATTCTTAGGGCTCCTATAAATTCTAATTCGATGCAAACATGGAAAAGGAAAACAATATGAAATTACAATATCGCCATTGATGATGGTGATTATTATTACTATTACTAAGAATAGGGAAAGTCATTTTTCTAAAAATATTAACTATTTTTCATTAACCAACTTATTATTTTTTATTGACTCTATTTTTTTTTTTTTTGTTGCCAACACTAAAAATTTTGGGAATCATTTTATAGGTTTCTAAACACAGAGTAAATTTATAATGTTTTGATAAGATAATTGTTGTATTGTTTGTGGGCGGGCAGAAGTGATGCGGTTGATGGTAGAAAAAATGGGAGGTCGGGTAAGATGTGATGGAAGGTGTGACAGAAAAGACACCTCGAAGCTATAAAAAAGGACATAGAAAATAGGAAGAAAAAAAATGTAACCTAGGAAACCTAGGTAGTAGATAGCTAGGAATGAGAATCTAGTAGGGGGTTGGGTTGGGTCCATGAGAGCAATAAGTTGGTGGGCAGAATAGTTAATGAAAGCAATGGTTGTCGCTGCAATGAAGAAGGGAGGCCATCTCATGGTCCAGCTTAGCTAGCTTGGTTGGATTGGTTGTACAAGTCGTCATTAACTGTTTGGTAAAAAAGCAGAAATCTTGTGCCTTCAATTATGACATTAACTCCATCTCCCCTACATTCATTGCCTCACAGGTCATAACCCACTCATTCCAATTTCCAACCAACATTGTTTTTAGCTCGCTTCCTCCTCGTTTTTATTGTTACTGTCTTCTCTTTTGTTTTTATTCGAAAATGTTACCCTCTCGTAAACATGTTGTCTATTTGAAAGCATTACATAAATAAAATTTATATTATGTTTGGAAGTCCTGAAAATAATTTTCACCAACTGTCGTCGCACCCCAAACCCCGTCAGGTCATTGTCGTAGCCACACACAATGCCACCACCTTGCTACTATCCGTCGTCGCACGCACCCCAAACCTAACTAGCCAGGTCGTCGTCATCGCTGCACCCAGTGCCACCACCTTGCTGCCAACTTCGTCGCAACCCAAACTTTGCCATGTCTTCGTCGTCGCCACGCCCAGCGCCACCATCGATCATCATGCTAAGCTCCCACGTTGTTGACCAGCCAACCGTCGATCTCCACGTTGAGCTTCCATCGTCACCGCCCAACCATCCATCTTCTTCGCCACTCACCATTGCTAAGGGAAGGATATTGGGTATTGGTAGTGATTTGAACTTTTGATTTTTTTAGATACAATTGTACGTGGTTTGTAGGGTTTTAATAATAATAATAATAATAATAATAATAATAATAATAATAATAATAATAATAATATTATTATTATTATTATTATTATTATTATTATTATTATTATTATTATTATTATTATTGTATATTTTAGATTTTTAGAATTAAAAATATTTTTGTTCACTCTTCAGAAAATGAACAAAACTCAATAAGACAGATTTTTGAAAAGCAAATAAACACTAAAAATAAAATGTTTTATAAAAAATTACTCATTTTGCAGAAGCAATTTTCTTGATTTCCAAACATTGTCTTACATTACTGTAAACTATAAGGACAACTTTAATATAAATTTTATAAATGTAGTATATGCTATTTTAATTCAATTTGTTCAATTCTTAGCAACTTACACATCTTTGTTAATTTTACCCATTTTCTAACAAATGAAGCCCCACAAATCATTCATTTGATCACTACATGACTACATGTAAATAAGTAATTAATCTAATGTTTTCAAAAAAAAAAAAAAAAAGAGAAGAAGAAGAAGTAATTAATCTAAAAAAAAGTAAAAATATTATCAAGTAATTATTACTTGACATGTAACTTTTTTTCACTCTTCTCTGCCTATTTTTCACTAAAATATTATCATGTGTTGTTAACCTTACTCCAATCATTTAATTTGATAAATTAATAATATATTTACTTCCTTTAAGAAAATTTGCTAAATGCGCTTAATGTTGAACATGGGATTTCCCACAATGTGTGGTGATTACTAGTAAGAAAAATATGTATCATGAAGTTAATTGGAAAAAGACAAAAAAAAAATTAAACTGGAAAACTTTTTTTAAAAATTATATATAATTACTTTCAAAAAAATTATATATAATTGGTATTGGGAAAAAAAAAAGTAATAACTTTGTGGACAGCGTGGATGCACTCTAATCTTATCATTGCGGCCTTGATGTGTGTATAAATTTATATTATAAGTCAAACTAAACAAATACTTGGTGCATACTATTATTATTTGGAAAGTGACTCTGCTGAGGTTATTTTGAAAATGACTTCATCTTCATCCATCCATCCATTTGTTCATTCATCCCTTTTGAGAAGGGAAAAAAAAAAAAAACATACTATAATTTAGACTGATTTATTTTATTATAATCATTACGGATTAAGGTTACAAAACAAAATTTACTCAGTGCACACTATTAGATAATAACTGTAAATTTTTCTCGTCACCCAATTAAAAAATAAAACAAAACAAAAACAAAACATATACTGCAAACTATATATATATATATATATATAGATATATATATATAAGTTTTTTTTTATACGGAGTAATATATTCTTAAATTTTTTACAAGTCATGTCAAGTACTCCGTATTAAGTACCTAGTATATAATCCAACTATTTAAGATGATGAGTAAGCATCATTAGTACTTTTTTTTTTTTTTAATACAACTGACCCTATTACATTGTAGTATCCGTTCATTTATATTTTTTCTCAACCTGTTGAAGCACAAAGAGTCAGAGACTCGAACTCATGACCTCCTATCTAAGGGTGGCCACTACATGCCACTTGAGCACAAGGTGTTTGGCGCATCATTAGTACTTAAAAGCGCCAAGAGATAAAACTTTGTTGTAATCGCCAATGGAATTGATTTAATTTGGACTATATGTATAGTATGGCTTGCATATTTTATCATCCATAACTAAGATAAAGTTTATTAAATAAATAAATATATACACATAAAGTGTTCAATCATATTGTGTCATATTTTGAGAAAAATTTAGGATAGGCAAATCTTTGAAGGTGAATAGCATTACCTTTAAACTATTAAATCTTGTCATGACATGCTATAATTATAAGTTACGTCGATGGAGAATTTATAAGTGAAAATTTACAAGAGAAAAAACGTGTTCCATATAAAAATTACCTAAATGTAAAGTGTTAATTTGACTATTAATAAATGTACTGAATTATATATATTATATATCTAAAAACATAATAAGTCTCAATTAAAGTTATATCTCTAATTTATGTCCATATTATTAGTGCAAACCATTTTGTACATTGTGTTTTTAGAGTTATACTATACAATTTTTAGACAAAAATACCATTACAATTATAACTTCCGTTATCTTTTACATTAACTTTACCATGCACATGCATCAACCATATATATATTTTCTTATATTCTTTAATGATAATAATATTTGTAGGGGTTGAGCTATAATCCTATGTATAACCCTTGTAATATATGTGTGTGCGCGCGCGCGCGGAGCGGCTCGCGAGCCGCTCGGTCAAAGCTCAGCTCGAGCATGGTCAAATTCAAGCTCGAGCTCGGCTCGTTTACACCCATTGTGTGTGTGTGTGAATCTTATTAAGTTCAACATAGTTTTTTTTTAATAGTTTTTTTGAATATTAATAGTGAGACACACTACACACAAAAAAACCTTCTTTTAAATTAATAATGAGATGAGATGTGTAATTTATAATGTGTTTTCTATTCTAATTATGTTATTAAATTAACTATTATTTCATATTTTGTTATTAATATTTTTATAAAGTTTTGATGTGTTTTATACTTTTATTTTTCGCCCATATCCACCAATATTTATGGCTATACTTCTTAATGTTTTAATGTTTCAAACTATTTCTTTTGTTTTAATGTTTCGCCTCCACTGAATTTTTTTTGTGGATCCGCCTTGAATATTTGTAAATATTATATATTGAATTAATATAATTAATAAAAATTTTCATTTAGATTTTAATTAGTAAGAATTGGTTAGTTATTCTTTAAAATATAAATATTGGACATATATTTTTGCGCATTAGAAAACACTAGTTGATGTTTTTCAAAAAAAAAAAAAAAAAGAAAGAAAAGAAAACACTAGTTGATGAATAAGTTTTAGTTACAGTCCCACCTTAAAAATTAGGTACTCATTTTTGTTGTTAGTGTTTGTCGAATGTTGAAAGTTAAAAATTAACATTAATTTAAAAAAAAAAAAAAAAGGTTGAAAAATACGAAAGAAAATTATAAGAGATGGGATGCATGTGGATATGTTTGGGACACGATGGCATCAGTCAACGATTTTAAATGTTTTTCAAATCCAATTTCGAATTGCATTCCAATATTGCGAATAACCTACGACGAGTACATTGTTTGAAAAGTTCGATGAAATAGCAACTCTAATTGGTGGTTACGTTGGAAGAAAGGCATTAATATTGTTATCTTAATTCATAATTTCTGCTGTTAAATTGACATGAAAAATGTCAACAAATTTGAAGGGAAATTCGATCAAAAGGGCATTGAAAAATAAATCGACAAATTCTGTGAATAATTGGGTGTGTGATATTTGTCAAAATTCAACATAAACTGCACCGAAGGATTAAATGACAGCCGTCGTGTTAGATGACTGAATAATTATGTTTCTATAGTACTCCGTAGTACGTATAGCCACGTATCTACAATAATGTTTCACATTAAAGACTAAATTGTCACTTTAGTCCACTGACTATAGAGCTCCTGTTAATTGCGGTCAACGACTTTTAAAAGTGTTAATTGAATACCTTGACTATTCAATTTTTATCAATTTTGGTCACTTCGGCCAAATTGGCGGTCAAATTTCGCCGGAAAAAACTTAACTATCCAATTAATGCTTAATCTGAGGGGAAAATTCGTCTTTTTAATTGTGTCTGATTTAGCCAAAATCAGACCCGATTAGGAGAAATTTAGCCGCCAATTTGGTGAGAGTGATCAAAATTGATAAAAATTGAATAGTCAAGGTATTTAATTAACACTTTTGAAAGTCGTGGATGACAATTAATAGGACCCTTATAGTCAATGGACCAAAATGGCAATTTTTTTCTAAACGAAAAAAAGTACGTAAATATGAATTATTATTTAGCTAAAATCATTCATTTTATTTTGTAAAGAAAGACAAATTTCACTTTTAATTATATTATCACATTTAAAATGTTTGATAGGTCCAAATGTTTTAACCAAGTATCAAATTAATGTTACTTTCAACTATAATAATAATTTTTAAACAATGAATCACACTTGTGTTAGACTGTCTCATGGGTATTTATTGTGAGACCGGTCGAATCAACATGCAAATGTCATACTTATATGTGTAAATGTTATACTTATATGTGCAAATGTTATACTTAAATGCTCAAATATAATACTAAGTAGGAATACAATTTTTGTTACTTATAAGAGAAAAAGTATTAAATTTTTCATTAATGTTGACAAACGCCTCTTACTTGAGGGAAAATATAATACTTTTGAGAAAGAATACAATATTTTTAAATCGAAATGTAAAAATATTATAATTTTCCTTAAAAATATTACATTTTAACAACAATTTTATTCCTGATTAGTATTATATTTGAGCATATAAATATGATATGCGTTTCATTATTTAAATGGTTTATTTACTTACCACTTTTTATTTTAGATTTGATGGCGCGGTGAAATTCAAACCGCAATACGTTAATAAGACTTAAAAAAAAAAAATTTAATGCGCTGATAAACCATAGCGTCAGAGACTTCCATAATTTTACGTTGGCGACTATTCCTCAGCTTCTGTTATAATCAGTCAATTTTTGAAACTTCAGTTTTTCATTGACAACATTTTATGATTTTTTTTTTTGTTAATTTCAAAATAAATGACTTTAGGAATTAGAATATTCATTTCATTGAACTTTTCAGCAGAATGTCAAAATTATTTTTAATTAGTCCACACATGGATGGTGATTTTTCTTTTTTCACTGTGGAAATGCTTGGTTCAAACATTAGAATCGTAATTGTAATTGAAATTAAATATTTGATAATTATAATGTGTTTAAATATAAGAAATCTCTTTGTTTAGTAGTACGTAAGAATTTAAATAAAAATAAATAAATAATTGATACAAACTAATAATAATATATACAAATATATAATACATGCATATGTATAATTGTGACGCTCTAGCATTCTGTAACAAAAATTACTAAATTATGACAATAATTGTGTTAATTTCAAATTTTGTCACTAGTTTATGATAATTATTGACGAGTAATTAGTTGTTACTAATAATGTCATTCTATGGATTGGTTGTTCTTTTATCAATATGGTGTCTTCATCTCTAAATTTGATTCAAAATTAACCAAATGAATCGGATGACTACCCTAACGTCGATAGCCAGTTATTTGTACATTACAAGCCATCCAATGTAGCACGATTTTTATAATATGATTGTATCAAATATATTATATAAAATAAATTATATATATATAATACAAATTTTGTTATAGACCAATTAATCGAATTAGCTAAAGTATAATTTAGGTTGGTTGATTACGAAACAAAAATTTAGTCTACAAATTTTCATCTCATACAACAACAACAACAACAACAACAACAACAACAACGGCAACAACACTATAACAACAACAACAACAACAACAATAATAATGAAAGAAAACCGTTTTGATCCAACATCGTAAAACTATTAAAAGTGGCTGTTGAGCTCCCTCATTAAAAAGGAAACTCAACGCCCCCTTATAGTCTTATACTGCTCGTCCGAATTGGATGTGCAGAAAAATATATAGAAGCCTCCGGCTTCGTCAATAATGAAGCCATAGGCTCCTTTTGGAACAAACGATATTAAAAAAAAAAAATATTAGGGGTATTTTGGCTATTTGTTCAAAATATTAAAGATAAACGATGTTAAATATAACATTTGTTACTATGTTTATTGTTATAACAAAGTTATTTAGCACGTTAGAGCAAAATCAATGGTCACACTTTTATTTTTTATTTTTGTTTTGTTTTGTTTTGTTTTTTTTTTTTGAGAAAGAGTTTTGTTATCTTTAAATAGTCTAGTTGGAAAGAAAAAAAAAACCGGTAAAATATATATTAAAAAATAAAAAGAAAATTCTATGTTGCACCAAATGGCGACCATCTTGTCACAACTAGCGAGTGTGTGAGAGGTACGCATGTTTTTTTACCACTTCTCGATATATCAAATTTTTGTGTAGTTTTAGAGCAAATTCAACGTTCACTTGTTGTTTTTGTTGTTGTTGTTGTTGTTGTTATTATTATTATTATTATTATTATTATTATTATTATTATTATATAGATTTTAATTAGCTTTAAATAGCTTAGCTGGAAAGAGAAAAAATAAGTAAAATATATATTTTAAAAAAAAGGAAAAAATAAAATTCAAGGCGGTTGTCAACTTGCGGGGTGGAAGGGAGGGAGTAAGTTGTTCCAAATATACTATTCTATTCATATCAAGAGGGGTGGGGAGTGGGG